>OX596235.1:7500-607500 GCA_951394345.1 Salicornia ramosissima
TGGAAAAAAATACGGAGTAGATGACAGGGAGAGAAGAAAGAGAGGAAAAGAAAAAGAAAAGAAAGGAACCCTAACTAGGCCTAACCCTAATTGTGTTTTACACCCAATAAAATACCACCGGCGCACCTCCGGTGAGCCACCAGCGCACCATTATTGGCACCACCACTTGTGGTTTGGCTCTTCTCTTTCTCACTTATTTTTACTATGTTTGCATTTTTAATCCAAATTGACTATTATTAATAGTGAAAGTATTGGGTCAGACGGTCTGACCAGACAATCTGGTCAGACGGCTGACCCTTATAATCAATTATAATGGTGAAAAACTTCGGGAGACTATAACTTTGCGCTCGCGTGTCGGATCGGGGCATACGATATGTCGAAATTGATTAATTTTTCGAGACGAACGCAGCCGCAAGTACCCGAAGGGGATTTGGCCACCGGAAATCGCCAAACGAGGCCTCTAAAGGCCTCAAAATGCAAAAAAACGTTTTTTGTCCAAGTTAGTTACAAAATGTGTCCATGTTTTATAATATGTGTCCATGTTTAAACAATATGTGTCAAGGATTACAAATAAGTATCTAGGGTTAACAATATGTGTCCAGGTTTGTTCAGGTGTGTTCAGATTTGTTCATATTTGTCCAGGTTTGTCCACATTTGTCCAGGTTTTTGTCAACATTAGTCCAGGTTTGCATGTCCAGATTTGTCCATGTTTGTCTAGATTTGTCCATGTTTGTCTAGTTTTGTCCAGGTTTGTTCATATATTTGTCCAGGTTTTTTCATATTTGTCCAGGTTTGTCCACATTTGTCCAGGTTTGCATGTTCAGGTGTGTCCAGATTTATCCAGATTTGTCCATGTCTGTCTAGATTTGTCCATGTTTGTTCATATTTGTCCAGGTTTGTCCACATTTGTCCAGGTTTGTCCATATTTGTCCAGGTTTGCATGTTAAGATTTATCCAGATTTGTCCATGTTTGTTTAGATTTGTCCATGTTTGTCTAGATTTGTCCAGGTTTGTTCATATTTTTCCAGGTTTGTCCACATTTGTCCAGGTTTACAAATTGTTTCCAGTTCTGTTTCCAGGTTTACAAATGTGTCCAGGTCTACCAATACATGTCCAGATTTAACAGCATGTGTCCAGGTCAAACACATATGTGTCCAGATTCAACAATATGTGTCCAGGTCCAGTGGACTGGTCTGACAGAAACGTTACTATCAAACCGGTCTGACACAATACCTTCTCTTATTTTAATTATTGAATTAATCTGATTCTGAAATCCTAAATTTTAAGTAAAACATGTTTAATTGATTTATTAAATTTTATAGGTTAAATTTTTCAGATCTAAAATTATATTATTAGTAGTTTAAATAAAGTTTTGAGTTTTTAAAATTAGGGCAAATCTATATGAAAACTGTTATTTTATGATTTGAAACGAAACTCTAAAGACTAAAGTTACATGCTTTCAAACTCAAAAATTATTAATGTAGATTTTTCATAAATTATTAGGGCTTGTTAAGTGTTGATTTACAAAAGATAATTTTCGTATTACACTAACTAAATCAGATTTTCGTTTTCTACCTAAATTAATCTGATTAGAATTAGACAAAAGAGTAGTTTTTTTCTGATTGGAAATGGTGTTCTAAACAAGACCTACTTTTCGGCATGTTTTAGTTTTTGTTACGATTTTTTTAATTTAAAGGTATTTTCAGAATTTATAAAGTATCCAAAAATATATTTTATAGTATAAAAATATTTATACTACCCTTTAGGGTTAAATGTTTTATGTTTGTTTTATGTTTAAAATAATTATTTTATGTTTAAAAAGATGTTTTGGTAACTAAAAAAATAGATTTTTAAGGGTTAAATGTATGAATTTGTGAGGGTCTATACGTTTAACAATACAAGAAAGTTAAAGGTCTTTTTAAGTATGTTTTAGAGGTTTTAAAGTAGGTTAGATTTGCTAGAAAGATTTTATAGGACTCGATTTTAATAGGTTAAAAATTGTTTTTAGGCGAAGAGTATTTCCTAGGCGATTTCTAAGAATAAGTGGAGAGTTGCCATTTATTCAAGGTACGTACAAGTAATAACCTCTTGGACGTAGTATCAAGCTTAGGATTAAAAAGAAAGGAAGTAGTATCATGTTTTTAAACATATATAAAAGATGCTCTCACCACTATGTCATTTCCTATAAATAAAAGATGATCTCACCACTATAAGGTACACAATCTTTCACTCACAAATATTCTCCCTCTCTTTCTCTCTTGAATCGAATCTCCTTGCTGACTTCAGCATCGGAGGGTCTTTCTCCGAAGACACCCCGGGGTTAGCTCACCGTCCATTCATACATATAAACTCATACTACGGAAAACAAAGGAAATTTTGTCAGAAAAAGACCTTTTAAAACATTCATTTTGTGAGAAAAGACCTTATAAAAAATTTGTTGTGAGCAGCGACCTAAAACAAAAAAAAGTTGCAAAGAGGGACCTTATCTCTATTTTCCGACGTTGATTGTGAATCTCCGGCGTTGACTCACTATTTTCCTCCAGTTTTGCATGAATCCTTTCGTATTTAAGGGGGTAAGAGATGAGGAAACCCAAATTTAAAAGAAGAGAATTTTAGATGCTAGAAGGAAGTGTTAATGTAGGGTTTATGTAGATGAATTTAGGAGGAAAAATGAAGGGTGAGTGGAGGAAAAATGAATTTACAGTGAAAAGAAAAGGAAAGGTTAAATAGAGAAAAATTATTCGTCGAAAATTGGAGGGAAATAGCGAGTCAACGCCAGAAATTCACAATCAACTTTGGAAAATAGAGGTAAGATCCCTCCTTGCAACTTTTTTTTTGTTTTAGGTCTCTGTTCACAACAAATTTTTTATAAGGTCTTTTTCTTACAAAAATAATGTTTTATAAGGTCTTTTCTGACAAATTTTCCGAAAATAAAATCAAATCTACAATGAACGCGTGAGATCTTCTCCAACACTCGTCATCTTTCGTCTAATATCGACATTCAACAACAATTGTATTTCGAATCAACATTTCTATTAAGTTTAATCTAATCTTTAATCTAATATTGGTGATTATCTGGATTTGAAAGGGGACTACTAGTTACAATCGAATAGGCATACTCACATCCGCATTCATAATTTAACACAGATTTATAGTAAAAGTCATTTTTTTAATAACTTTATTATTCATGTAACATAATTATATGATGATAACTAGTTCAAGATCAGATTTCGTCCAAAAACCCTGAATGTTGCCCGATTTTTGAGTGATATTATATTGTATTTAGCCTTGATATATTCTGATTTTTACGGACCGTTTGGTTGTTGGTAATAAATTGTGGTAATGGTAATGAATTTAGTGTAATTTTGTTAAGGAAAAACCTTATAATCTCCATGAAAAACAATTTTTCATTCCCAAGCTTCAATTTTCTTCTCATTTCCATTCTCATCCATTACCTTTAGGAAGGGTGGTATTTGATGGGAATGGATATTTGTGAAGAAAATTATATGAATTAGAGCTAAGGTAGCATCACCATAGGAATGGGTTTTGATTTCCCTTCTAAATTTAGTTACAAATTCATTCCCATTACCATAATTTATAACCGACTACCAAACAGGCCGTTAGGGTATTTTTCGTGATTAGCAGGCCCCATTCTTTTGGACTGAATTCAACTAAATTCTAGACTCAAGAGCCGAGCTTAATTTATCTTAACTAAATTAAATTTGTCTAAAATTAAGTCCAAAGGAACGGGAGCTTGGTATATTATGTTGCTAAGGTACGGAGTATCTGTTAAAAATTTATGCTTCATCCATTTAATCCATTAGGCCATACTAGATTCTACTGCAAGAATTTTATTTTTTTTGGCAAAACTGCAAGAATATTTGTCAAATCACAAAACGAAACTGATAAATCATAGTACATATAACATATGTAATATGTTGACTTGTCATCACGCTCAACAGAATGTACAATCCTGTAGACTGATACTAAGTCCTAACATTCTCAACAAATAGTAGCTTTGCTTTTCTTTTTCTTTTCACTAAGATACATTTGATACAATCCCCTTGAGGCCAACAAAAAGCAAGAAATTTACAGTTGGTACATGCTTCAGTCCAACCTCTCAAGTTCATCAAATCTTCTCTTCCATTCTCGTGCTTCATAGTCTTGCTCGTCTAGATCTCTTTCTGTGCTGTATATGATCTTTTCCTTGCCAATGACTGTTCTCTGTGCCATGTCCCTAGCACTCAGAAGCTGAATAGAATTCTTATTAGCTTTTAAGAAATAAAGAATGAAGATTTGAGCAGGAACTAGAAGACAAAAGCTAAAGTTGAAAAAGGCACATAAGAGTAGCACATGGTAAAAATCAACAATAGCTTAAAACATGAATCTAACTAGGAATGGCAACAAGTCGGACTCGCATCGGATTATTCACAATACGACTCCGACCAGACAATAGTCAAAGTTGGATTATTTTTTAACGGAGTCGGATGCGGTTTTTTATTTTTCGGATTCGGATCGGATTTTTTCTTGCGGGTCGGGTCGGATCAGGATAAATTATTATCCCTAAATGAGACAAATGTCTAATATTACATTAAAATTAGTTATTATTTTCTTACTAATATAATTTTATATATTATACTTCAATAAAAAAATTAAATTCCTACCAAATAATTTCTATAAAACTATATAAATTTAATTAAAAAATACATAGAAAATAAAACATCTAACAATATGTCGGAGTCGGACTAATTTACCAAATTTTTTCCAACAACCGAATCCGGCCCGACTCGGAGTCGGAGTTGGATTTTTTTTAAATGGATTTGGATGCGGATTATTATTTTTCGAATTCAAATCAGATTTTTTTTCTTGCGGATCAGGTCGGACTAGGGTCGGGTTCGAGCTGAATTGTCATCCTTAAATCTAACAAGTTTGGGTCAACCATTTTACACGTTTATGTACGCAAGTTGATGAGACCAACGATTCTGCCCAAATACAAGCTCTACTTAGTAAAAACTAGCATGCCATAACAACATGATCAAATCAACATGAAATTAATCTGTTTATGAAATGAATATGGTTAGGATCAAGGGGTCAACCTGTATAGTAGCCAACCCAACACGAAATCAACCAGATTGGCTTTATGTCGGGTCCATTTTCCCCATCCCAGGTCTGACCCATATTCCGGGTCGCATCCCGTGTCAACACATGTACGGTGGGTTTAGGTGACGAGTCCGAGCATCATAGATTGTAGCAACAAGACACCTCAATAAATCCAGAAATTGTCAAGTCCTTCACTAAGAGGACCATGATCTTAAATTCAAAATCCCCTCTTCAGAATCAAGAAAACATTCATTGCTAATTTTGATTTCTGGATTCTAAAGTATAGCCACCTCAAATCACACTGCATCTAACTCTTTCGATCTAGATGGAATATTCCTCACATGGATCACAAAGAGTATGATGGTGGAGTCAAGCTAAACAACTACTACCTCCATAACATAATACTAGCAACAATTGATTTTGCACGCATTTTGTGGAAGCGATTTAAGAGTGTAAACGAAGGAATTATTCAAAATGATTTTAATACAAACTAGAATGTGATTATAAGTTGCTAATATTAAAATTATTTTGACTAATTTCTTCGTTTACTCCCTTAAATCGCTTTCTCAAAATGTGTGCAAAACCAATTGTTGCTAGTATTATGTTACGGAGGGAGTATAAATAAGCTAGCTAAAAGGTGGAGAAATGGCCTTTGTAACCTTATTTTAACACTATTTAAGAAATATTAAGTGTAGTCTGGCTATTTTACTACCTTTTAGTTAACTATACCTTAGCTGTTTCGAGTTTTCATTGTGGTGGCTCCATAATGACCAAATTCCTAATTTCCTAAAGAGTAATGGATTGTCTGTTCACTTCTCTAAGATAAAATTACTAGCCTAATCTGCTCTTTTGAACTGGGGATAGAATCAATCCTACACCAAGAAGGAGTTTACTAAATTAACTGAACTGAAATGAAGGGAAACTGATTGAAATTACTTCCAAACAAACAAGGCCTAAGTCTCTAGCTATCAGTATTTCAATTCATTTCTAAATTCTTAACCAAAAAGCAAATCAAGTATAAGCGCTTCAAAAATAAGGAACTCAAGAAAATGCAGAAAACTCACTAAAGGCATTGCACTTTATCAAGAATTCAAGATCATATACAGCATATGAAATAAGGATACAACAGACTGAGAACATCCAAGTTAATTGAGAAATCCAGATAAATGATCCAGAACTGAAGTAATTTATTGGTGACTATGACACAGCATGTGCAATGGAGGAATTACCTTACGCCTTAGTGAAATAGCTGGTGATTCAAGTGCCTCAGCTCGTAGTTTTCTCGCTTGATTTCTAGCACTAATTTCAGAGTTTTTCTTAAGAGTGAAAAACCACCGAACCAATGGTATTGCAAAGAAAGAGCCAGCATAAACCTGTAAAGATTACCTTTAATTTTATACGAATGTTTCCAAATACTAAGATCTGCTCAAACTATTAACACATTCTGCTCAAACAAGTCTACTAGAATCAGGCATAGGTGAGACAACTCAAAACCAACAACCTAAATCTATGAGAGAGAGTGTGTACACGCAGTCACACACATATATGTAAGCTAATGAATGTGACTCTAGGGTAGAGGAAAAGTGCATCTACAGCAGGAATAACACATTAAGAACAATGTAATACAAAATTCATGCAGGTAGAACATAAGGTCAGAAGGATTTATAAGCATCCAGAAAGAGTTCACAGTGGGTTATAGTGTTGATGCCTTTGTTGGCTTGGTATTTTGTTTGTTAGTATCTCACTCAAGCAACGGGTAGTGTGAGGGAGCGAAGAAGCAAGGGCTCTACAGTTGGTCTACGAGTTGGTTCTTGGAATGTGGGGTCTTTATTGGGAAAATCGGCAAAAGTGGTGGAGGTGATGAAGAGAAGATACATAAACATCTTATGCCTCCAAGAGGTGATGTGGACAGGAGGAGTTCAAGGATTAATCTTGGGGTATAAGGTATTCTACGTTGGTCAAGACAAGGTTCCTAGAGACCGAGTTAAGAATGGGGTAGGTGTGATCCTGGATGAACGGCTAGCACAAGAGGTAATTGAGACCTATTGTTGATAAGGGTAAAGTTGCTATGTGGTAAGGAGATTGTTAATGTTATTAGTGCTTATGCGCCCCAAGTTGGGTTGATGAGGTGGTCAAAGTTGTTCCCCCACAAAGAGAAATTATTTATTAGAGGCGAATTGAATGGACATGTCTGGATAAGGTGCGATGGTTTTGAGAATATTCATGGAAGTTTTGGGTATGGGCAGCGAGACGCCCACGGAGAGACCATCCTAGATTTTGCCCAATCATATGATTTGATCCTGGCTAATACTTGGTTTAAGAAGCACGATTCCCACTTGATAACTTTCTGAAGCGGTGCAAATGCAACCCAGATAGACTTCCTGCTCACAAGGAGAGCCGATAGAAAAAGTTGAGTAACTGCAAGGTAATTCAAGGATAGGGTGTGGTTACCCAACACAGGCTTTTGGTGATAGACTATTTTTTTGAAAGAAAGTGGGAAGAGGAATCCCTCACAAGGAGAGCGGATAGAAAAAGTTGAGTAACTGCAAGGTCATCCCAGGATAAAGTGTGGCTACCCAACATGGACTTTTGGTGATGACTATTCGTTTGAAAGAAAGTGGGAAGAGGAAGCAAAGCCCAAGTGAGCAAGGATAAGATGGTGGACCCTAAAGGATGCAAATGCTAAGGTTTTAACGAAGAAAGTGATCAACGAGGCAAATTAGGAGAGAGAAGTTGACCCAGATGCAACTTGGTCAAAAATGAAAAATTGTTTCCTAAGAGTGGCCAAACGCCAAAGGCGGAGAACTACGGTGCATAGGGATACTTCGTGGTGGAATGAAGAGGTGAAAGTTGATACAAAAGGGAATGTTATTTGGCCTTGGGAAAATGCAAGACCAACGAAATCTTTGCAGCGTATAAAGAGGCTAAAGGTAAGGCAAAAGTAGCTATGCGACAAGCAAACGAAAAGGCTTACCAGGAGGTTTATGAAAGGCCCAACTCCAAAGAGGGAGAAAAGGAGATTTATAAGATGACGAAGAAAAGATAAGAGACGAGGAAGGCTATTGGCAAGGTCAAATGTGTAAAAGATAAGAACCACAAGGTTAATAAAAGCTAGGTGGAGAGAGTATTTCGATGAATTGTTTAATGAAAGCCTAGGGGCTGCCACAAGGGATACGTCTGTGAGTAAGGAGGAAATCAATGCGGAGTTTGTACGAAGGATTAGAAGAGTAGAGGTGGAGGTTGCATTGAAGAGGATGAAACCTAAGAAAGCGGTTAGGTATGATGGCATACCGGTGGAGGTATGGAGGTGTATGGGTAAGATTGGTATTAATTGGTTAAAAGATTTGTTCAACAAGGTATGGAAGACTTTGACTATCCCACAAGAACAAAGGGGATGCTCAAGATTGCTCTAACTATCGAGGAATCAAGCTTATGAGCCACACTATGAAGTTATGGGAAAGGACAATAGAACATCGGTTAAGAACATGCACTAGCATATCTGAAAACCAATTTGGTTTTATGCCTGGGAGATCCACTAAGGAAGCAATTCATTTGTTAAGAGTCTTAAGACAAATGATGGAGTATTATAGGGTGAGGAAGAAGGACCTCCATATGATTTTTCATTGATTTAGAAAATACCTATGACAAAGTGCCAAGAGATGTACTTTGGTGGGCAATGTTGAAAAAAAGGTATTCCCCGAAGGTACATTGACTTGGTTAAGGGTATGTATCGGGATGTGTCAACAAATGTGAGGACTTGTGATGGGTTGACAATGGATTTTCCTAATAACAATCGGATTGCATCAAGGGTCGGTGTTAAGCCCTTTCCTTTTTGCATTGATTATAGATGAAGTGACAAGGCCAATCCAAGATGAGATACCATGGTGTTGTCGATGATATTGTATTTGTGAATGAAACTAAAACTGGGGTTGATGCCAAATTGGAGCAGTGGAGACAACGGTTGGAATGTCGTTTTGGGTCACAGAGGGGGGCAAATGATGGTGTAACCATAAGCAAGTGCTTTAAATATCTTGGGTCAACCATCCAAAAGAATGGAGATATTGACCAAGATATGGCTCACAAGATCAAGTCGAGGTGGCTTAAATGGAGAGCGATCACAGGAGTGGGTGCGATCGAAATGTCCCCTTAAAGTTGAAGGGGAAATTCTACAGGACCGCTATAAGACCAGTGTTACCATGGTTTAAAAATGCGGTTTCGATCACGATTTCAGAAATGGTCGCGATGATGCGGTAACAGAATTGTTGCGTTCGTATCAGTCAGTGTCGCGATTATCGCGCAAGAATTTTTAAATTTTATGAATCGCCCAAGATAAATTTTAAATTAGTAATGTTATTAGTAAATACAAACATTAAAAATTTGTCATTTCCAATATATTTTTATATATAAAAAAAAGTATAAATTTTTTTTTAAAACAAAATTATTAATTATATATTCAGCATAGATAAATTCTTTAATGTAAGCTCATGCGGTCATGCCCATTAGTCATTAGTTATTAGTGACATAGTCAATGGATGTTATAATCCAGTAAAATCAAAAAAGTTGTAAGCCAGTAACAAATGCATAAAAGAAAAGGCTCTAATAAAAGTTAAAAAAAATGTGGACAGCTATCTTGAAATAAATGCAAATGGTAGTGTAGGACAGTTGTATTCTTACTAAAGTAATTCAAAGTGACAACTTCCTACACCCCTACTCTGTATCTCTCTTTCCTTTTTCCTCTCTCCACCTTTCTTCTTTCTTTTTTTTTGGATACTCTGTTATCTCAAGCTCTTCATCAATGGAAGAACCAAGCAAGCTACATCACTTTTTACGAAATCTCTTCAATTATGGAAGATTCGGTCAGTGTTCATGGATGGCAGTGGAATTCGATTGGAAAAGGTAACTTTTTAACGAGACGTATCGCCCGAACCAAGCAAATCCGGTACGCAGCGGCCGGATCGCCTGAAAACTCGTTGTATCATAAGAACCCGCCACAAAGCGGCAAATCTCGTTTCGGTAGAATCCAAATCAGCATCATCTCGGCCGATTCTTGCCAATGCGGCCGAGTTTTTGAACCTTGAGTGTTACTCTATGGTATAGAATGTTGGGTTTCTAAGAAGAAGCACATTCGAAAGGTAGGGGTTACAGAGATGCGGATGTTGAGATGGATGTGTGGCAACACTAGCGAGAATCAGAAATGAAGATATCCGTAGAAAAGTTGGTGTTGTGGATATTGCGAGCAAGCTAAGAGAAAATCACTTGCGTTGGTTTGGACATGTAACACGGAGACCTCATGGAGCACTAGTACGAAGAGTGAGAGTGGGATCAGGGGGATTTAAAACGTGGTAGGGGGAGACCGAAAATGACTTGGCGGGAACGAATTAGAAAAGGCATGCAGCAAATGGATTTACAAGAGATTGAGGCTCTCGACCGTAGGGGGTGGAGGAGGAAAATATATGTGGAAGACCACCCGGAATAATCACTTTGGTTCATGTAGCCGGCCCCACTTATGGGAATAACACTTTGATTGATTGATTGATTGATCCCACTCAAGCATCGCATGAATTAAAAAAATTGGTTAAGCTATTATGTATTCTGATTATCTTTCTGAAAAAAATCATTACAAAATAGGAAAACCAGACAAGTTAATGCATTGGTTATCTATGCATGTCCAACAGAAATACATATGCAAAAGGCAGTAACCTTCTTCTAATTATCTTTCTGAAAAAAATCATCACAAGGCTTCTGACCTTCTGTGGCATTTAGCAAGTAGTGCTATTGAGCAAGATCTAAGCAAACCTGAAGTAAAGGGAACAATGATGAAGCTAACGAGAGGAACCCACTTGGTTTTACAGCCATGTCCCTTAAAATAAAATTAGATAAATATTAGATGTTAGTAGATGAAAAACAGTCAAAACTTAAAGGAGAACTGCTAGTTAGTATAGCCATACTTAAGAATGGTAGCAAGAATAACCACTCCAAATAAATTCAGCCCACCGAGTCCAATGACCAATGCTCGCTCCGTTGGTTGGGTTTTACTGTAGCCACACTTAAAACTCAAATCGAATACTTAAAGGGAGGGATAAACCAGGCCCTCAACGCCACTGAGACATACCTGAATTGCCACTTCTTCTCTTCAAAGAACTTTGATAATCTTCCATCCCAATCAGACCACCATCTCCCAACATACTCCTTCTTTCCAGTGCTTGTAGAGGAAGCAGTTCGCTGAAGTGATGAAAATCTGTATAAAATATTTCCCTGGAAGAAACACGAAAGTTACAGCCCAATGACATTAATGATGCTCCTGCCTAACAGGGACTACATGCAAAGCTATTGAATACAGGACGATCTGGGCAGAAATCTGATTCAATCAATAATCAATAGTAACATATAGTAACATAGTAACCCAACATCTAGAATCACAAATTTGAGACAATACATGGCAGAGGTAAAACTCTAAGAATATCACCTCAACACCTAACACAAATATAATCATTTAATCAAACATAACATAGTAAAATTCATTTACCAAAAAAAAAAAATAGTAAAACTCATACAATGAGGCTAAATGATGCAGATAACTGGCACGGGTAGAAATAAACTCATAGCAAATTTATTCAGAAATGTGTTTTGAGAAAATAATGCAAAAAATCAACACAGCCCAGTCATTCTATTCACCTACAGTAGGCACGGACACAAGGGACAGCAACAGAATTTCAATGCACAGCTAGTCATTGCAAGTGGCAAGGACATTAGGTAGAGATACAGCATAAAAATAATTTTGTTGTAGAGAGAGTTCCTGATATTTGTATTCAATTAGAAAGTAAAGGAAGCTAACCTAAACTATCTGTTGAATGTGAATATAAGGATCACCTTGATCAAGCAATACAACCAAATCTCAAAGCTTTCTGTCTTCCTTATTCTCTTAAATTTATTAGGGCCTGGAAGCTGAATAGTATGTTAATTGGCCCAAAGGGCAGAATTTTCCTTTGGTGGGTATTAAAGCTGTCTTGTGCTGTTATAGGATGTGATAAGTACACATTTGGGTTAGTTGTAAGTTGTAACAAACTATAACTAATTGTAGTTAGGAGTTGTTATGTGGTTAACAACACTTTGTCTTTAGTGATACAAGCTGGTATAGGATAAGGAGTTGTGACTTGTGCAGGCTCATTTGAAGGCCGAAATTAAGAAATGTGCATCCAATTCTCGATCATCTGGTTCTGGCAACTCCAAATCTGATTCTGGTACACAAAGTGGTAAACATTGGGGTATATGCCTAAATTGGAGTTTCCCATCTTTAATGGGTCTAATCCTCACATTTGAATCAAAAAGAGTCAAAAATATTTTAAGCTTTGCAAGATATAGAATGATTTCTTGATCTAACCATTTCAACAATCTACAAACTTTCGATTTTGTCTCAAAATTAAAATTTTGCTCTTGATTAATCAAACCCTGAACTCGTTTACACATCAAATTGGTGCCGTCTTGCGGGATTATTCACGCCATAATCTGAGTTTAATTAGGTGGAAAAGAATTGTTAGAGCAATCACATTGTAGACGTGCATGTGGAGTCTTAAATTTTAAAAAAAAAAATTGCACCTTGAAGTCATTATTTGAAGACTCAAATCAGTAAAGTAGCACAACTGCATGTTGAATTGAAGCCGGGAGTCGGTTCTTGTATCAAGAAATTCAAGAGACAGTAGCACGGCATCACACACATAGCAGTAGCAAGAATCAGAAACTACACGCTGAATTAAAGAAAATCAAGTGGGTATCGTCTTCTTGATTATTGCTGGACCTTTTATTTTCCGTTTTGAGTCATTACTGTTACTCGTATTTAGTTAAACCCTGATCAGATTGAGCATTGTTCTGAAAGTCAGAAATCATCTGAAAAATACAAAATAACAGAGACAGCAAGAAGAAAAGAGCACTTCGTGAATTGTACTTAATTACCCAGTAGTGAAATCCGCCTTTTACCACTTGTTGCCCACTTTATTATCCTACTGAAAGTGGCAAAGAAGTCGTACTTGACTTTGGTGAATTTATTACCAATGATCACAGGACAATTAGATTATGGATCGACACTGTTGAGTATTGTTATAACAAATATCAACTTCGTGATTATGGCCTTGTTCAAAGGGTTTACAAATAATTCCAGAATCATGTGATTGGTGGATCCAATTGAGAACATGAAATGCCCTAAGACAAGAAATTCAGAAGTTTTTTCTAGCTCCAGTCCACGAGGTCTTCTCGGATGAGAAAAAAATAATTAATCAATCCACTATGATAACAAACGAAGAGACACAACTTGAACCTACGGAGGTTGTGTATGATAATGACTCAAAGGGAGATGATGATACTCTTGGTAATGAAAAAATCGAACTAATGATTAGGGATCAATTCTTCCAAAGTTGTTTTGCCGAGATATTTGATACGCCAATTAAAGGTTACAACTCGTCCATCATTACTATTGGCATACAAGTAATTAACAAGCCCAAGATTGCACATCCGAATATTATAGTGCGCAAAATATGGATGGTTGCATGGCTTGCGAAACTTGAGGACAAGTTGGTTTTGAGGGGGGGGGGAATTGATATATGTAAAATATAGCTAATCCAATAATTATTAGTTTCTTTGAATTTTTTAGAGTCGGACCATTATTTTATGTAATTTCTAGTATTTTATTAGGTTAGTTCCAAGTATTTTTGGATTATATTTTGTTAGTTTATTCAGTTTGATGGGATTAGGATAATATTAGGAATTTTCTATATTCTATTTAGGAGTCTTAATTTTAGTTTTAGTTGGTTTATATCAATTATATGTATTATAAATATCATTGAGTTTAATGAGAAAGGAGAATCGGTTTTTTAGAAAGAAGAAAAAATCCATACAAAGACTTGAGTTTAATCTCTTGTTTCAAGTGTTGCAATTCTCTACGTGAAGGTAGAATTCAGTGCCATGATAGCCGCCCCAATCAAGATTACTATGAAATTTTACAAACTCTTGATTTTGTACTGTTTCGGTGCTCTCTTTTTTTAACATTGAAGGTGCGAAATGCATGCAAACTTATGACCAAACTATACAACGTGAAATGCACCACCTATAAATGAATACATATTTGCATCAAAAATAAAAATAAATGAATATATATTTGACAAAATGAACAGTTTCATAGCTATGATGTCAACTACTACTTGCTTTATTGGATACAATAACACAACTAAAATATCAACTAATTAAAAAAAGGGAGCAGACACTATGTAATATATGACAGGTAGATTTTTTTTATAACAAACCTCTTCATCTATTTCTGGCTGACCATTGAACCGAAGAAGCACGGGTAAAATGTACGAGTCATCTCTCTGAAAAAGGACAAGGATGATAGCTTAATTATCCAAAATGTGTTCAGTAGCAAATGCCTCAGCAAGTTTGCAACTTCACTATATATGCTCATACATACAATAGAGATGCAAGTCTGTAGCTTCACAACTATGCAACTTTATTAACAAAAAAAAAAAAAAAATAGGGCTTGTTATGCATAATGGTGAGATTTAGTCTTTTAACAAAAGTCACAGGCCAAACTAAACACACCTTAAACATCGACTCTTTCTCCTTCTCTATATGTCTACTCCTACCAAGACCAAAAGTATGCATTACACAGGAGAGAAAGGCAAATAAAAAAAAAATTATCAAATCAATACAAGCCTCTCACGTTGGATGTACAGAATAGGCTTTACTAATCTAACTTTCACATAACTCCAGGTTCAAGAAGATAGTGAAAATCGGTGCATGATCAAAAGCTGTCAGTCAACTATAAGATATTGGAGGTTTCCAATTCAATTATAATGTTAATAATGAGAAAGGGCAAAATTCTAGCTCTAGATGCCTTTGCTTCTCTCAGATATCATGTTCTCCAACAACTTGTATGTTTCTTTTTTACTTATGATCTCCTTTAAGCAAATTGGTTTAAAAGGGGTGAATATCAAGGGACTAAATTCTGCTACATGGAAAATTCAAGCCTGCAAGCCAGCAAAATGAACATTAGTTAAAGTGCGCCCAGAAACGAACCTCTTCTTCTGTCCACACATCCAGATATGGTGCAAGTTCTTCAGCTGTTACCACGCCACCATTTGACACTATATACTGCCCTATCTGCCACAGCCATTAAAAATGTAATATTAACAACAGTAGCAAGATGATCAAATATGAACTTACATTCAACCGAAAGAAACAATTGAACAATATATACAGATAATCACAAGCCAAGGATTGTACTTGGTAAGGAACTACAAACGGGACTGAACAGAAAAGAAGACCTACAAGTTTATCCATTAAGCTATTGTAATAAACCCAAAATCTGAGCTGATAAATCTGAACAATTTCTGAGTGTTTCTGGAAAAATGACGGAACAATGACAGCAAGTTTGATTGTGTTTAAGAATAATGATGAGGTAAATAAAAGAAAAGATAATAATAATATGTGATTAATTAACTCAAAAGATTGAATACAAAAGATAGTTAGCAACTTAAGGTTGCAAATCTCCCAAGAGTGACTTTAGGTCACAACTCTCAAAATGCCCAAGCTTCTCAAAAATATTTCTCTGCATGATTCTACTCTTTCCCCCTTCCTACATATATACTACTACTATCTTAATTGATTTTGTCTCATTCTAGTACATATAATCACCAAAAAACTGATAAAATCACCAAAAAGCTAACAAGACAAAATACAAGTAAAAAGGACAAGAGTAAAAGCAAATAAAACAAAATAATAAAAATGACATAATTCTGAAAATTAATTCTAATATGTTGGTTCATTGCAGCTATATGGGAGGTGACAATACATGGCACATTGGCAGTGGAAGGATACAAATCTTTCCATTTAGAAAATGAAAATAAAACATAATAATGATAGTAAACGTGATAAAAAAAATAAATAAAGTGAGTATAACAAAAACAACACAATAATTAAAAATTATGATTATTATCATCATCATTATATCACTACAGCAATAACAAGGCCTTTATCCCAAAAAAGATTGGGGTCTGTTAAACATGAAATAATATGAGGAATTAATAAAAATCATATGTATATCATCATCTCCCTCCATCCTTTACTATTTAACAACTAAATTTTCCTTCAGTCCCAATAACCTTAAATCACTTTCAACCACCTTCAGCTAAGTTTGCCTTGTTCTCCTTTTTTCACTCTTAAAGCTTCCTTATCGCCGTTACCAGTGCATTACTTTGTCTCTATCTTACATGACCAAACCTACCTTCTACTTAATAGCCTAATTCCTTATTTTATCCTTTCATGTATGCCCATACATCCAACGTACATGGTACATACACATATCTGCCATATTTATCTTGTGAACATGACAACATTTCAAAAACCAACAGTATATCATATTCATTCAACATGTTTTATGCTCTCTTTCTTCCACAACCCCCCCCCCCGGCTATTTTGACAAAAAATCATCCAATCCCAATCTCCCTCCACTCTCCTCTACAGCTCTACTAGAGGCACTTAACTAAAGGTTCATTGTCACCGGCAAAAGTCTAGCAACTTTTATCACACCCAACCTAAATTTTTATCACTAGCAGAAAAACGCCCAAAAAAGCTTCTAAAATAGAAAGATAGCGGGAGCAGAAAGAAATCAAGAGCGATCCTTGCACTCAACTAAAATTAAGAACTTCCATACGGGGGGGTATCCACATGCACAACATATACGAGCCCCTTCTAATGGAGTGATCCAATTCAAGGAAGATTTTTTTTCATCGCACACGTAAACGTCATGGACACCCTGCCTTTCTATGTTATATCGACTTAAACTATTGAGAGTAAAGATATTCTCCACAATGTGAATATTCCGCCAAAAAGATTTCTTTTAGTTTCAGGTACGTACAATTACAACTCAAATCACTTCTGATTTTTCTAAAGGCATGTTGGGTATTGTTGCTTTGATCACAGCAACAATAATGTCGCCAATACAAGCATATTCCAGATTGTAAATTCTTGAATTGTGCAGTTGAGTGCACAATGGTTATCATGCACCTACAATTAAAATTGATCCATACTATGCATTTAAAACATCTTTATTGAGCATTTAGAACTTTCATGCTTTTTAGTCGGACCAATTAATTTTATAAAATAAGTGTTCCCTAAGTAAAACATGGATTTTGTAAATACATAAGATAAACGTTCTAAATGAATGGCATAAAGGGTCTATTTTAGGAGCATATGCATGCTGATCACCATGCACCCGGATTTAAGAAGAAATTTCCAGACAACTACTAGCTCTCATCACTAAATGCACTATATCGAAGAAAATTTTTATCCATTTTCATTTTTATTTGGCCATCCATTCCCATTCCTTTTCTTCAATGCGGGAGCATCTTAGTAGCTCTCAAGTAGGGATGGCAATGGATTATGGACCCATACCAGATCCAGGTCCGTTTTTACGCGTACTCCCCTTCCTTTGTCGTCACGTCAGTAGTCTTCTTTGTCACTCCTCCCTCTTCATTAGTCATCAGTCGTCTTCTCAGTTCGCCCTCTTTGTTCATCACAGGTCAGTCAATTTCATTCGCCTCTGCTCCTTAGTTCGTTTGTCGACTGTTAGTCCTCTGAATCCTCTCCTACATTGAAGATTTGAAGCTAAGAGTTTCTTATTTCATTTACTAACTATTTTTATAATTTATTTTATTGATAATTTAGTATTTCAAATCTTCTACTAAGATTTAATTATACAACATTCATTTAGGGGTCCATAATTTTTATTATAATGTGAATTGTTACAGAAAGTTATTTTATAGTTAATTTTATGCTTAAAATTTTCTTTTAAAATTTAGAGTGCAAAATATAATAATGCTCAAATAACGATGAAATTAAGTGGAAATTATTACTAATAGATTATAAAAATATTAGGAAGCCATGAGAAAGTATCCCATATGCTTTACGTCATTTACAGCATCTTTAAACTAAAGAAAAAGTTAAATAAAATAAAAAAACATAATTAATCTTTTAAAAATAAAAGTTGAAAAAAGGAAAAAGATGAAAGGAAAAAAAACCAAAATGCTGAAGAAGCAGTGCCGAAAATAATTTATAAGGAAAATCAACTCTACGAATAATTTGAGCATTTGAGTTAATTGGAAATGCAAAGAACAATAACTAAAAAATTTCCACCGAAAACAGAGCAACTTTGAAGGACCTGGTTTCGGATCAATGAAATCAAAACTCGACAGATCCGAGTGTGGAACCATACCCTTAAAACGAATATTGATCCAGTTTCATGCGGATTCAGCCCGGATCCGACTCGTACTTGTTGCCATCCCTACTCACACGCGTTAACTTGAGGTCAAGGGTTCAAATCAAGCCTCCACAAGATTTGAATTTTGTGAAAACGTTAAGCAAAATATATGGCTCATGCTCCTATAGGTTCTTTGAATTATGTGGGTAGGGTAGCTACTGCGATCAATGTAGTCAATTATGCATCTCCTAGAAGTTAGTTAGCTACATCTCATTTTGTTCTAGGATTCTTCCTATTCGTAAGCCATTTGTGGCAAGCAGAAAGAGCTCGTGCGGCTGCACCTATAGGAGGCAGCAGTGGGGAATGTTCCACAACGGGTGAAAGCCTTATGGAGTGATGTTGCTTGGAGATAGAAGACTCACATGTCAAGAACTTCTTTTTTCAAGAGAAAAGTAATGACAGTATCCGGGGAATAAGAATCATGATAAGACAGTGGATGCAAACATGACCCTTTTGTCGATGGGTGCTCCTATTACACTTGTAGTCTTTGAAGGATGAAAACTCACTATGTAACATTCATTGTAAAAGGATGTTACATAGTGGGGTTTCATCCTTCAATGAAAAATTGTAAAAAGGATGGTATTTGCCCGAACAACGTATCTACAGTCTTAAGTCAATGAACTTATACTCAATGAAAAATTGTAAGGATGCGACGTGGTATGCGACAACCGCGTCAACCCCATTACCGAAACATCGCGACCGTTTCCGCGATCACGACCGAAACCGCATATTCGAACCATGGTGTCTACCGAGACAGAGAAGATAAGGCTAACTGGCCCATTCCCACTACCATTAAGCAACTGGGGGGGGGGGCTGACAATCTATCACAGAAGGTTCATCAAGGGGCATGGACAGGTATACAAGCCCATCCCCCAACTCGTACAAAAAAATTCCTTTCACTGGACTGGGGAAGCAAATGAGGCCTTTAATAAGCTCAAAGAGATCATGACACGACCACCTGTTCAGGCATTGCCAAATTTTCAAAAAAAAATTCATTGTGGAAACAGATGCTTCAGGAAGTGGTATAGGGGTTGTGTTAATGCAAGATGGACGCCCCATCTCATTCTTGAGTAAGGCACTGCAGGGTAGGAATTTGCTTCTATGTGCCTATGAGAGGGAATTACTTGTGGTAATTGCAGTTCAAAAGTGGTATCAAATATCAATACTGATCATGAGGCCTTTTATCATAAGAACTGACCAACAAAGTCTAAAACACATGTTGGACAACAAATTGATCACCCCCTCCCAGCAGAAGTGGTTGTCCAAGCTAGCTGGGATGGACTACACAGTGGAGTATAAGAAGTGATAGACCAACAAAGTGGATGATGCCTTGTCTAGGATTACAGGGCATAACTCTCACTCATGGCTATTATTAGCACTCACTCAACCCTGTTTGAAGAAGTTTAATTAAGTTGGCAACAAAACCCTAACTTAAAAAAATTGATTGGTGAACTCATTGCAAATCCTTAAGTCCACCCCTTATACACATGGAGAAATAAGCAACTCAGGAGAAAAGGGAAGCTGGTGGTGGGGTTTGATCAAGAATTGAGGCAAAAGATTCTTCGGTGGATGCACTTAGACGTGTCAAACAGGTCGGGTCGGGTTATGCTAACTTGATATCGGTTTCAGGTTACTCAAAGCGGGTTGTTATCGGGTTCAAGTTTTAAATATCTTATTCGTGACCCAGATCCTCTGGGTTCGGGTTGACCCAACGAGTTTAGACATTTATAACCACAGTGTTGTTTTGTGTTCTAAATGTAATATTAATAACCTCATTTAATTTTAAAAAAATGTCTAAATTTGTATCCCAAATAACAAAAATTAATAAACAGTGTCTTTTAAAATCATTTTCAACAAATAAATGATCAAAATGCCAATTTAGAAATTTGATAGTAAAGGTTTAATAGTCTAATGTTAGGGAAATTATCAACAAATCATAAAAATACTAAAAAGTGTTTAACCCACCGGGTTGAACTGGGTCGCGTTGAAAATTAAAGGGTTTTTGCGGGTTTAAAAAGATGGGTTTAAACGGGTCAAAAAAATTGTCAAAACACGCTATTTGCGGGTCGGGTTACTCGGGTTTTTCAGGTCGGGTCGAAAATTGACACCTCTAACTGTACTCATCTCCTTTGGGAGGATACTTAGGTAGAAGCTGTAAAACTTGTCAAAAGTGCAAGTATGACAATGCTGCATACCCACGCCTTTTGCAACCCCTTCCTATATCGGGAAGAGGTGACAATGGATTTTATAGAAGGGTTACCTAAATCACAAGGAAAGGATATTATCATGGTGGTTTTTGACAAGCTTAGCAAATATGCCCACTCATAACTCTCTCCCATCCCTTTACAGCTGATAAGTTGCTCAAGCTTACCTTGATAATGTCTATAATAGGGGTGCTTATCGAGTTGAGCAGCTCGCGAACAGCTCGAGCTCGGCTCGATCAAAACTCGGTCAAAACTAGACTCAAAGGGACTCGGCTTGAGCTCGACTCGAGACCTTAGTGAGCCGAGTTGAGCAAGGCCCAACTCGACTCGATAAGCTCGTGAACAAATCGATAAAATTCGGATCACAGATCATACACTTTCAGAAATCCAAAATATCCAAAAAAAATTAAAAAAAAAAAGTTTAGCAAACCTGCAGGTCCTTTATGCCTAATAACAAAAGTAAAGCCCAATAGCCCATTATAACTACACCGTATAAATTGTATGTGTTATAAATAACACATCTCATCAGCTCTCCCTCTTCCCTGACATTTGAAATTCTAACCCCAAAAAAACCCTAGCCTCCAAGAAATCTTCAACAGTTCAACTCAATGACTCACTGACTCTCCACCACTTCTGCTTAGTAATTGTCGTTGCAGGCCACAACCATGTTCTTACCACCACATCACCAGCCCAATTGGACATCTCGTTCGCCGTCGTGACGCAGCCCACTTCTGCATCTCCACTTTTTGTAGATTCGTAATTCTAGATCACTTGTTGTATTATGTTATTTATGGGTATAGTTTTTTCTTTGTGTGAGGCCTTAGTATAATGCCACAAGCTCACGCAATCTCTGTAAGAAGTAAGAACTAAATCACCATTATTCTCTGTTTTTCTTTATTTGTGTTTTTTTTTTACTTGTAGTCACTTGGATTATTGGAAATTTGGAATATCATATAAAGGGTTAATGATTAGTCGTTAAAATAAACGAGCTAACAAGTCGAGTTACCAAGTCGAGTCAAGCTCTCAAATCAAGTAGAAATTTTTGACGAGTTTCGAGCAAACTCGAGTTCGAGTCTAGCACTATCAAACACTAACGATCTGAAGTCGAGCACTGCATTATCGAGCTTGTCGAGTATCGAGTCGAGTCGAGCAGGGCACGAGCAGGAATCGAGTCGAGCTGAGTATGGCCTGCTCACAATCGACTCGCTCGAAAAGCACCCCTAGTCTATAAGCTCTATGGGTTTCCTAAGGTAATTGTGTCCAATAGGGACAATGTTTTCCTCGGCAGTTTTTGGAACTCATTAATGGAAATGCAAGGCATCCAGCACCATCTCTCTACATTTTACCACCCCCAGATAGATGGGCAGTCTAAAGTGCTCAATCGATGCTTAGAGTCGTATCTTAGGTGCATGACCTCTGAGCTACACCAAAATTGGTCTAAGTGGATACCCCTGGCTGGATTCCAGCATAATACCTCCTACAATTCAACTACTCACAAGACTCAATATGATTTTTTTATGGGCAACCTCCACCTATCCATAGACCTTATATGGTTGGTTAGAGTTTGGTTGAGGCAGTGGATAGAAAGCTAGTTAAGGCTAGGAACGGGATGACTCAACTAGCTAATCAACACATGTATGAAAGGGAATGATTGGGTCTATCTGAAGTTATAACCATATAGACAGCAATCTATAGAACAAAGATCAACTTGTTGCTAAGTATTATGGACCATATGAACTCATCAAGAAAGTAGGACATGTAGCTTACACCCTCTGGTTCTCACCTACCTCCAAAATTAATCCTACATTCCATGTTTCTATGCTTAAGAAGAACCATGGCCCATCACCATCCCCTGGCAACTCTATTCCACCCCCACTAGTTCATGACACCAATCACACTAAGAGATAGCCTCTGGTAGTAATAAACAAAAGACAAGTGAAGAAGGCCAATCAAGCTCAAGTTTAGTGATTAATACATTGGACAGACTCACCACCTTAGTTTTAAAAAGTGTGAGGCGCTCCGAGGCGCCAATGGTCCCTAGAGCCCAATGCATAAAAAGGCTCGAGGCGCACCAAGGCGATTGAAATTCCTAGAGCCTTAGGCGCGCCTTAGTGCGCCTTGGTGCGCCTCATTGAAGTGAGGCGCACCTAAGACGATATGGGGAAAATCTAAAAAAAAAATTGGGAAAAAATCTAAAGTGCGCCTCAATGCGCCAGACCTGCGCCTAGCCACAAACGCCTCGTCTTGGCCAAGTTAGGCGCCTACCCCCTATCGCCTTAGCGTCTAGGCGCGCCTGAGGCGCGCCTTTTCAAACACTGTAAAGCCTAGGTGCTAGGCGAAAGCGCTAGCTTTTCGGAGACGAGGCGCTCTTTTTTTTGCCAAATCCTTTATAGTTCAAAAGTAGAACATATATAGTACTCAAAATAATAAAAATAGCAATATTATTAATGTAGAAATATAAATAAGTAGGCATTGTTCATACTACGCTACCGCAAACGACATAAATCCACAAACACATTGAAAATAAAAGAGAAGAAGAAAGCAAACATAAGAAGCTTGGTTGATGACTTTGTAGAAGTGTAGAACACTAGAAGCCCTTATCATCATCATCATCATCCTCACACTCTTCCTCATACTCATCCTCAACGTAATCTCCATCGTTATCAATATCTTCCTCCAATTCATCATCACCAAGTTGAACTCTTCCTTTGGAGTAGAACTAGTGACAGGAGCTTTCCGTTTGCTAGCTCTAGAAGAAGATCATCCAACACCCTTCATTAACAAACATTTCTGAAATTGCAAACAAAATCAATCAAAACATCGTGTAAACTCTAAATTAATTTCATAATTTAACAAGTAAAAAGTCACTAGACTATAATTTAACATAATTACACTATTTAATAAACTTAGTAAGTAGTATATACTATACTAGGTTAGCACCCGTGCGGATGCACGGGTTTTTAAAAAAGAATAATTAAAATATATTTTAATAATAATAATAATCTATATTGTGCAAGTAAAAGTTGAAATCAAGAAAAATAAACAACAATGCCAACATGTATAGATGAATAATATTATTGTTAGCAGTTTATATTGTATTCTGTAGTAAAATATAAAATTTTTATTACACTTATATAACGAAAAATTCAGATAAGGATCAGATCATAGAAGTTATAATAACTATAAAAAATGTACAATAAAAAACCAGATATGAAAAAATTCAGATAAGATTAGATCAAATTAGAAAAGTTCAAATCAGATTAGAAAGTTCAGATAAGGTAAGATCATAACAGTTAAGTTCAGATTAGATCAGAAAATTTCAGACGAATAATACATAGAGAAAAAACTTTGGAAGGGAAAATATAGAAAAAAAAATTATCAATAAATAAAGAGAGTTTTAAGAAAAAAAAAGTCAAATGAAAGTTTGGATGTAAATTTTGTAATGAGAAGGTGACATGTGGCAAATGATGATGTCAGTGGATTTTGTTTTAGTATTAGTTAATAGATTTCCAATATAGTAAATACACATAATTCAACACCAAATTATACTAAAACTAAATAATTTAACACCCAAAAAAAATGTCAATGAATTAAAAATTTTAAAAAATAAAAAAATAAAACAGCTAAAAGTAGGTAGGGAAAAAGAAAAAAAAAAGCAAGATAAAAAGCATAAAACGAGAAAAAATAGGATGACGTAGCACCTGAAACAAATGAAGAAGAAAAGAAAAAATAGAACCAAAAAAAGAGAGGAAAAGACAGGTAGAGAAGAAGAACGAAAAAGGGAAGGGAAAAAAAAAAGAAAGGATAAACGTACCTGAAAGAGTAGACGGCGAATACTGGAAGGCGGCGACTGGGGAGGACGGTAGCGATGAAGATGATAAGATGAAGAGGAACGATGAAGTTAAGGTGATAGTGTGATATCAGGGAGTTTCTCTCTCTTCTTTTTAATAGCTTGGTTCAAAAAGAACCGTCTCAAAATGTGATAAGACTGACCCAGCTATAAATAAAAATAAAACAACTTTCTTTTTAAAAAAAACATAAAACAGCCAAAACCCTAAAATCAGTGCCTAATACTTAAAAGCTAGCGCCTCGGGCACCTCATCACTCAAGTGAAAAAAACCCCGCTTTTCGGATTCGCGTCGCCTAGATCATCATAAGTGTTTTTCCCAACGCCTCGCCTCGTATAGGCGCGCTTTTTTAAACTAAGCTCACCACCTGAAGATGCCACTGACATTGAACAAAGATTTCCTACCTTTGACCCTTGGGGTCAAGGATTCCAACCGCGGGGGGGTGGCAAAGCTGACCATGGTTCAAAAAATGCGGATTCGATCGCGATATAACAATAACGGAATTGATGCGCCGATCACAGGCCGCGTCGCATTTGTTGCAAACAAATTTTAACTTTAAAGATTTATTATTAGTATTCTACAACCAGGGGGGCATTGATGCATTTTGTGCTTAGGTGGCAAAGCTGACCATGGTTCAAAAAATGCGGATTCGATCGCGATATAACGGTAACGGAATTGATGTGCCGATCCCAGACCGCGTCGCATTTGTTGCAAACGAATTTTAACTTTTAAGATTTATTATTATTATTCTACAACTATTATTATCACTTGTGTTAGTTCGACACCTTGATATACCTTTAAAAACACGTGTCTACTCGTGTCGTGTCGGACACGATAAGATACTTGAATATTTCATTTATAACTAAAAACTTGTATCTTTTTCTCAAATTAGCCGAGTCGGACACTTGGACACCCATATCCGACTAGACACTTTATCCGTGTCTAAGTAACATAGATTATCACTAGTAATAAAATAAGATATAAATAATTTTAAAAAAAAATAACTTATTCCTGCAAGTCACCCTAAAGCCTGAAGTGATGGACAGCTGGCCTACTCTTTAAAAGAGGGGAAAAAAATGAAGTGATGGACAGCTGGCCTACTCTTTCTTTCTCATGCGATTAAAACACAAAGCCTTTTCTGAGTTTTCTCTTTCACTTTCTTCATTGCCATGTTTACCCACAAAAAGCTTTAAAAAAAATGGCGAAAAACGTTTACAATTCAGTCTATTGTGGTGGTTTCGGGCAACTTTGGCTTGTAGTGCATGAATCGGCCGAGATCTCATTGTGTTGCGCCTAAATCGGCCGAGGTCTCGTTGTGTTCAAAAAAGTCAGCACAAACGCTACATTTGTAAACCACATCAAAATGGTCGATTCGCTACGTTGAAGCCGAGTTTTAAACCAGGGAGTTGACTGAGCAGCAGGTGGCTGTAGAGGAGGGAAAGGCTTATGGCAAGGAGGGGTTAGTTATTGTTAGTTAATGAATGAAATGTGTGTCTCAATTGTCTTGCTTTTGTTTTATATTATTATATATCATGTGCTAGTTTAATGAGGTCACGTGAGCTATGTAATCACGCCTCAAGGGGTTGTTGGGTGTAGTAACAACAATCATAATCTAATAACAAACTTCTCTCTCTAACTCTCTTTCTCTCTCTCAATTTCTTTTTGAATTCAGCTAACCATTTCAGGTCCTTAAAGCTTGGGATCTCTGGTGGAAAGTGACCCCAAGGTAGGGAAGGCAACACACATTAGGGTTAATGAAGAGAGAAGATCGATGGTGAGAGAGTGAAGAATCAGACCAATGAAATTAGGGTTATCAAGAGAGAGGGTGAATGATGAATGAAGTTAGGGTAGTTGGAAGGTTTAATCACTTTAATGTAATGAGAGTAAATTGGGTATTTGGGGAGATGAATAATTTTGGTAAGAGTTATTAGTAAAATAAGATTTGGGTTAGTTATAAATGTAAACGTAATGGCGATATAATTTGTTGTCAAATTTTGCTAAGGGTAAAAATGTCAACATAAAAATAAGAATTCCAAAAAGTAGGAAAAATATATAATGTAGCAATTATTTTCAAGCATCCCAAAATAGAAAATGTATCGACTATTATGTAACGGAGGAAGTATTTAAATCAACCAATTGTTGCAGATGTGATGTGAATGGTGATATCTAAGCAAGAATGTCAAATCTGAGATATCTTTACCCAAATCTGAGAAATATCTGTCCAAATCTACGATATATTTGCCCAAATCTGAGATATAATGCCTAAAATCTGAGAATATGAGATTGAACTCTCAAAATCTGAGTTTAAATCCTTAAAACCTAAGATTGAAACCCTGAATTTGAGATTGGATGTTTTTAAAAAACAATTTTGTTTTATTAATCTAAACTGCATTTTTTTTACAATCTTCAAAAAAAATTGATGGTAATTTTTTTATGGCCATAATTTATTCTAGATCTTAATGGCTATAAAAAGACTTAGTCTAATTGTTATAAATGGAGTTCTCACCTAATAGAGTTTCTCATAAGATCCTTACCCTATATATAGGTTACAAATAGAAGGAAAACGGTCGGGAGACAAATAGAAGAAATCTCTAATCTCAAAGGGATAAATAACCATCCAGGAATGAGGAACACACTGCATAAAACAAAAAGCAACGGACCGCTAGGTGCAGCGCTCAAATATTACCAGCTTCCATCTCTCTTCTTCGATTCCTTGATTTGGATCACCATCACCAAACACAAATGAGAAAACCTACAGCATGAAATCATGTCAAATAATTACACGTATTGACACTTCCCCAGAAATTTACTATAATCTGAAAGTAATCAGCAGCATTTAAGTGACATTCTCACTCACAGACTCAATGAAATTCATGCCTTCATTATTCCCTCGTTTTTTTGGTTTCCTATAGTAATCTCTATCCCAGTACCTAAAAGAGACGACAGAAACAAAAAACATTATAAAAAAAAAAAGTTTCAGAGGCAAGTTCATTAGATTTTCAGGTAACCAGAAATTGGTAGTAAATGAGGAATTGAGGACATTAAACATTAGAATCCATATAAATTGTACTTCTTATAATTATAAAGAGAAACACAACCCTAGAGTGAAAGTGCAACGAAAATAGCATGATAGTGTGAAAGAATAGAAACTTTTACCAAAATAAATCTATTGGATTAATAAAAAAATTGAAATTCGAGTTGTATGATCTGCCTCCTCGCCTTCTACGACTATCATCATCACTGTCAAATCCAACATGCAGAGAGAATTCATCATATCAAGTGGTGTTACTACATTCAGGAATTAAGTCATGAAGAGGATATGGTGGTGAAATTAGGGCATGGCATTGAAAACATACCTACCACTTGAGGCAGCTATAAAGATAGCTGTAAACACGATAACGATCGAAGCAATTAATGTTGTCCCAAAAGAAACCCTTATTAGATACTCAGCTGCAGACTGCCATAAGTTATTAGAAGTACTGACAACATACTAACACTGAGTGGAAAAGGCGTAAAATGATAATAGACTAAAAGTACAATACCTTCGTCTTTTCAACCCAAGGTTCAATTTTCATCCTGAAAGATTTGCCCACAAGCCTTGAACGATAATCCTTAGGAAAGACATACAGAATATCGCCTTCATCTGAAACCTGTTAAGCGAATGCAATGGCATCAAACATCAAGATTCAAGAAGAACAATGAATTAACAACTTTCAAAAAGCAAGCTGAATAACGACTTAAATCCCTACATATCTTTCAAAGGAATGGAAAAATTAAAACATCAAATCCCTCTATAAATTTCAAAAAGCAAGCAGAAAACTATATCTTTCAAAGGAATGGAAAAAAATGAAATTCCTCCATGGTTCTCTCTCATTTTTTTCACATAGTCAAATAACATACTTACTCGCTAGATTTACCAATTACCATAATGGTGTACTAGATTCCACGCCATGACAACACTTGTTTAATTGCGAAAATAAATGGCGGTAATAGGGATAGATTTTTAAGTCTAATTTAGCAAGGAAAACAACGTTATAATCCCATTGGTAATACAAATCCATTCTTAGCTTGGGTCTTCATGTTATTTCATTATCATCCATTAGCACTTCGGGAGTGGTATTAAGTAGAGATGGAAAGCATGAAGAAAAACAGACAATATGGAAAATTAGCATTATCATTGCCTCGTTGGATTGAGCATTAGCCTCCCTTGCAAATTCAATCACATTATCGCCATTTATTGTTACCTACCAAACCGGCCAGTCTTTCAATATATCATGGAGAGTTAATAACCAAAGGTCATGAATCTTCTCATTACACTAACGCCAGCTAGTCAGCTACTCTAAATTTCATACAATTTTAAAAAGAGTCTGATACAATTCCACAATCAACCGCATTCCAGCTATATGCTAAAAATAGTATACACTATTGTCACTATGTAGTTGATTATACAAACAAAAAGAAAGAGATTTATAACCACAAATTAAATAAAATAAAATAAAATAAAAGTCATTTCCCTTTATTCACATTCAGTCATTCATATATAACACATATCGGCATATATACCTCTAAGAAGCCATCAGTGTCAGCAGCAAGTGCTTGTAAAGCCTTTTGAGCTTCATTCATTTTAAGCCCAGCTTTGCTAGCGACATCACCAATTGTGACCCTGCCTCCATAAGAATCAATTGCATCTGTAGTTCGTTTTCTAACATCGGATGGAAGTTTATCGCTCTCAACAATTTTTCCCGGCCTAAATGAGGAACCATCGATGCTACTACTAGCTATGATCCTTCTAGCCCTAGAATTTCGCAATTTAAGAAACGACAAGCGAGTAAGTGAAAATGGTAAGTGGAATTGTTGTTGTTTGAGGCTTACATTAATGGAAGAAGGGGTTGTGGGGAAGTTTCTAGAGCGAGAAACATGGCGGGATACGGGAGTTGAAGATAGACAAATTGAAATCATAGATGTCATTTGATTTGATTTTGGGGATATTTCTAAGGGAAAACATTCAGATTACATCACCCGGAAGAAAACCAGGACAGAGTCCCATAGTCAGAGTCTGAGAGAGGAAGTCTGTAGAACTGGTATGATGAAGGTGAGTGGCTCACAAAGAAAGTAGGCGATTTGGTTAGAGGTTTCAATTACACGAGAAGTAATCTAACAACCTAATCGTTGTCAAAAAAAAAAAAATAAAAAATAAAAAATCTAACAACCTAACGACACACCATCAATTTACAAACCTCTTTTACAATGAATCTTTCAACAACAATAGACAAACCTATTCAAGTATTTATATTTCGGACCCACAAGAACAAATATATAGCATATAAACCTAGGTTAATATTTAGTAACCATTACCATAATAACTTTTGGCAGCAATAGAGAGATATGTTCACAAACATCAAAAATTAAACTCAAACCTCTTATTTCTAATGCCCTAAATCTCCTTTGTTGTTATTTGTTACAGAAAAACAATCATTATCTTCTCCTCTTAATTCCCTATTTTCCTCTATCATTGTTTCGTCCACGCCCAAGTTAATCAATGGAGCAACTCACTCATGGTGGCACTGACGGTGGTTCTTGCATAGAAATGTCAACGAGCCGAGCCGAGTCGAGTAGTAACATGTTCGAGCTAGGCTTGATTAGTACTTATCGAGCTCAACCATAACCGAGCTTTCAAAAACCTTGTTCGAGCTTGGCTCGTTTAATTTTTTTCATGTTCGAGCTCGGCTCGAGATTGCTCGTTTACGTATTCGAGCTCGAGCTAAGATAGCTCATCAATAAACGAACTTTGTACATATTGTAATATTAATTTCTAATTTTAACCTTTTCCCAAGCATAAGTAATAAAAGAAATAAAAATTATAGCCCAAAATTTAATTTGGTTAAGACTCAAGAAAATGCAAGTAAAAGCAGGGTAATGGACTAATAGTTAATTATGGATATTGAATAGCATAATTTCAGAAGAGATAAATTATAGCCCAAAATTTAGCTCATATAAATGGGAAAACATATATTTCTGAAATATAAATGATGCATACTATAAATAAATATATTTTAAAATTTGAATTATATAAACGAGTTTTTAACGAGCTTTTAACAAGTATTAAACGATTATGAACAAGCTTTTAACAAACTTGAACGAGTTGTTCGCGAGCCTTAACGAGGCGAGTACTACCTTGTTCGAGTACAGCCCGTTTATTAATCGAGCTTGAAAATTTTGCTTAGACTCGTTTATTTATATTCGAACGAACTTTGACCGAGCTTTAACCGAGCTTGTTCGCAAGCTGTTCACGAGTCTTCCGGCTCGTTGACGTCCCTAATCCTGCATAAAAGAGACATGGTGAGCTAACCCCGGGGTTATTTCCAAAGAAAGACGCTCCGATGCGCTTAAATCAATAAGGGGATTCAATCCAAGAGAGAGAGAGGGTAGAAAAGAGTAGAGAGTATGTAAGTTAATTAGAATGTTTTTTTAATGCTAAAGAGGGCCTAGCCCAGTACAATTAAGAGACAAAAAGAGGAAGAGAAACTCATGCAAGATCATTACGCAAAAGTCTACCTAGCCCTACAGGGACTGTATCAAAAGTTACTAACTTCTCTTATTGTAAAACTCCTTTATTAGCCAACCAATCCGTCGCAAAATTGTCCTCTCTGTAGCAGTGAGTTACTTCAATTTCCGAATTGTTGTTCTTGATCAAGTTTCTACAGTTTTGGAGGATGGAGTGGCATTCTCCTCCTGGATAGTATTCGTTGGTAAGAGATTGTATGCAGGCTAAGTTATCCATTTGCAAAATCAATTTTGAGATACCCATTTCCTTTACCATGGATAGTCTTAGGGCAGCGACCTTGAGCTCAGCTTTATAGGCTAATTAAATGCCAAAATTTGTTGTGAATCCTTTTAGCATTTTACCTCTGTGATCTCGAAGAAGGCCTCCTCCACCAGCCATGCCAGGGGCTCCTTTTGCAGCTCCATCAAATTTGAGAGTAACCCAAACATTAGGTGGAGCTTGCCATTTGACCAAAATTTCATTTTTGTGGTTTAGGGGTGTTGCAGTTCCCTCTATAAGTTATGGGTTCATAAGGGCCCTCCAAGTTTCATCCACACGAGAGTGAATGAATTGGCCAACATCTATAGGGATATCATTGCTTCTGTCAAAAATTTCACAATTAATAAAAGTGATGCTATTTGATTTTTAATAAATATTTAAGGGGCATTATAGGCTTTTTGAGGGGACACCATGACTCCCCTTAGCTTATATAATAGAGATTTTATTTATAATAGTAAATTATAAAAAATTAAACCGTGCATTACACACATATTATCTGGTAATAATAATAATTGAACTGAAATTAAGAAAACTGAACTGAAATTATTAGACCAAAACAGAAGTGAACTGAACTTGAATTAAGTCGAAAGAAAGAGGCTTTTATGACCATTGAGAGAGCTCGTTAAAATGCTTTTAACACTAACAGTGGGCAGTAGCCACTGATTTCCCTCTAAAAATATCATCTTTCATATACGTCATTTTACCCTTTAACTTCTGCCGGAGAATCATGGTAGGATCTCTAAACTTCGCGACAATTCCTTTTTTTCAGTCAATTTCTTGCCGGAAAGTCCCTAAAAATTTGATTAGAATTAGGGCTTCGACGGAAACTTCAGAACAAACCCTAGATTCAGGTCCTCAAGGTGATTCGAATGCCGGAACATCGACATCGAACCTTAATTTCTCACCGCCTGCAAATTTTAAGCCCCCAGAGCCGAAGCGATTTGGTATTAGATCAGATAGAGCTCTTGATATTCTTGGGGCTTCTCTTTCTCTCATTTTCCGGTTGGGTACCGGGGTCTTTGTTGATGGGTAAACTATTACTTTGTTGTTGTACTCTGTTCATTATTTTATTAGTTGATCATAGACTTATGTGGCTTTATTGATTGTATAAAGTGATTTATAAGTTATAGTTGTCGTTATCTGTTGACTGTTTTTATTTGCTTTATTGCTTAGAATAATTGCGTAATTTACCATTGAGTTATTTGTAAAGTAAAGTGGAATCTTATGGAGTAGCGAGTGATAAAATCTTTGAATTTTTGTAAAAATTGCAACTTCTTCCTCTCAAATCTAAAATGTATAGTGCCAGCTTGGTTTTGTAGCTTGAAAATGGTAAATGGAACCATTTGATCGTAAAAGGGCCATATTTGACCCGTGCAATGCCAATATGCTTAGGGCATTAGTGTAATTCTCTTTAATGATTAGTAATATAATTTGAAGTAGTATGAGGTACACGTTTGTTAAATACCTCACTATGTCTTGTATTCCTCAACCGTTTTATTTTTGGTAGGATAAATTGATCATATCTTCCACAAAACATATAAAAAGAAGGTATGACAATCATATCCTATTTCTCAATAATGAATTATGAAAATGGTTGTAAGTGATGATTTATGCGAAATGGTAAACAACACATAGGTAATTCACAGGCAACTTAAGATGATAAAAGAACTTGTGTAAATCCTTGTGCATTACATGATGGTGTTGTATTGGCTTTTGGAAAAATTTCATGTGGTTGGCCACATCATGACATCGCTAATTGATGTTATATTAGGCTTTGTTGTTTTAGACTTATTTTCACTCAGTTCAATCCAAAAGCATAGTGCCTTAGATGATAATGTGATAAGTTTATATCATTATATGTGACTACCTTAAACAGGAAATCTTTAAATAATGTTATTGGACATACTTGCATATTAGCCATTGGTCACTAAGGTTATGTTTTTACTTTTATAAAATCGAGTTTTACTAGTTTACTACACGTTGTGCTTAATCCATTGTATATTCCTCCTCCAATGAAATCTATTTCGCCCAATTATTGCCATATAGATTGACTGAATTTTGACTTGATTGATGTAACTTACTCGGGTTATTGTTAAAACTCATGGAGGGATGGAGCGTATATGATATGGTGGTTCTTACTATAATGATATGTTTGCAATTTTCTTAGGTATTCAGCATCCCTTGTATCAAAGGAGGATGTCCAAACTGACCAATATGCTTTGGAATTTGCTGGTAATTTGTTTCTTTAACTCATTGTTATTAAGGTTGCTTTCCACAAGATTCCCTTCCCTTCAAGTCCTTGCATGTATGTTCCTACCTTTCTTTGCTCTTTACTTCCTATATTGGCTGGATTGATTTAAGCATCTCCAACAAGGGAAAAAAACTGGAAGTTGGCCAATTAAATTGTTGAATACTGTTGAGCACCAAGGTTGCATTGAAATTCATTTTCAAGTTAGTGGTCCTAATTCCCACGATAAAATTGTTTTCATTTCTATTTTCCTTTTTTCATCTATTGTAAATTTTACGATAGTTGTAATCTATCCCTAAACATAACATATCAAAATATGCTCAAAATGTACTGTCTTAATCTACCAAGTACTAACTTGATCGTTTAGATTCTCATTTGTTTGATTTATGTATGCTTGCTTTTATCTTGCTTGTCTTTTTTGAGGGTTGGGGTTACTTTTTAAAAATGCGTGTAATTCTTCAATTCCATTTCAATTGGAGCCTAGGAAGCACGGGGACGACTCCCAAGGCAAGGTTCCTGTACTGGGGACAACTATGGTACAGGGACGATGCGGGTTCGGCTAAAAAAGTCCCCAAGACGTTTTGGTTGGGGTGGGTACAGCTGGATCTTGGCGGGGACGTGGAGGTGGGGGGTTGGGGTCGTATCGGGGACGGGAAAAGAGCAAAGTTGCCGTCCCCAAGTCACACGAGCAAGCTAGGGTTTCAAAGAAAGGAGAAGGGGGAAATCTACGGTTTTTAAAAAAGCTTTCACAGTTCTCTCCACTGAACTACATCCATGACCAGCCGCCGCCTCCTCTAGTTTTATTGGCGCCGTTTGTTGCTCGTCGGCCACCACTAGCTTAATGGTTCGAACTTCTCCCCTTCGCCTATCATTTTCTGTTCGAACTCTGAAGTTCGCCCTCCTCGTTGATGATTGGAGCCCAGTGGCCAGTTGGCCACCACCTTCGTCGACAGCTAGAGCCCATCGGCCACCACCTTGGTTTACATATTTTCTTCTCTACTTTCTCGCTCCTTTGTCTCTCCTGCTACTACTGTTTTTTTCTACCAAGGAGTAAATGACATGTTTTGCTTTTAAAAATAATAAAGAGAACTTTTTTCTCTTTATTACATTTAATGAGTTCTTTTTCCTATGTACATTTTATAAGTTTGCTTTTAAATTTTTAGTGTAGTTTTTTTTTTGAGGATTTTTTTTTACCGTAGTTAGCCTTTTCATTTCCTAAATTTTCTTTGTTTTTTTTGAACGTTTATGTTTTGTATTTTTTTAAACTTATTTTTATCTTTATTTAAGACAATTTAATTCTATTTTTATGATTTAGCTGTCTACCTGTAACTTTATTTTAATTTTTTAAAAATATATATATTTATTGTCGTCCTCGAGCTGTACCCGTTTTTAGAATTTTTCATTTGGCCGTTTTCCGCCCCTGTTCCCGTCCCCATTTTTGACCCGTATTCGTCTCCGTGCCACCTAGATTTGAACATATAAGGATGAAACATATTTGTTGCAGGACATGTTCCGACAGACAAGGAAAGAAAAAAGATAAACCCTTGTGATAGGAAGAGAGATGGAAAACTAATTGATAAGTAAGGCTGTAACAGCCCCAAACTTTGGGAAACTGTTAACTAATGAAACCCTGTAAATTACATCATCATGTACATACACAGCTGTCACAACCACTAATCAAAGGGATCTTCATGTCCCAAGTCCTATCAAAGTATCCATAATTATTACATTGGGAGTCCTCTTTAGTACGCCCATTATATCAAAATACAATCCCAAGTTTACTACTAACAACAACTAATATTACATTAAAACTCGCACGCTAACCGACTTACGATTAAATGCGTACTATAGTCAGCTAATTTCACAAACAGCTAGCTTGGCTATAACTCAAGTTCCATAACGTCCGTTTAAGCTCCGACTATCTGCACTTTCTATCACAATCCTGCAAGAAGAACTCTGCCCCCACCAGGACAGATCCGAAGACAAATACACGTAAGCGTAGACAACCCAACTCGAGATACATTTTTGGTGGCTGAAACCAGATTTGATTTCCAAAATACATTCTCTATATCAAATTAAGCTTTTAAATACCACACAAACATATAGTAAATCTATACACATTTATTGCAAGGTTAACTTGTACGACTTTGACAGCTCTAGGCTCATTTATCAAATTTAATATAAATAGAAGCAGATACACTAAAACTTATTGTAAAACATACATGGAGCACTTTCGCTTCACAAGCATAATATCTTCGTACAAAGCTCTAGTTCCTAACGCCTATCTTTCGTATCCACGTATAATTTGGTCATTAAGACCCCTTAAGCGTGCCACATAGGCTTTATCCGGTGAGCTACATAGACTCTATCCGGTGAGCTACACAAACTCATAAGGGTGAGCTACATAGGCTCTGAAGCTACATGTATCAATTCGCAACCTAAATTCCCCATCTTAGCTAATTAAGCTTTTGTTCTTTTAATTATAATAATCGATCCTCTGAAACTCCCGTTTGGTGCAACTGGTGGCAACACGTCTTCTCAATTATATTTTCTATGGATGACCTACTTGGACGTAACTCGCATCGAGTTCAACTAGGTTATTGTTTAGGAAAAATGCTTAGGTTAACAATACATGAGACCCTTGTCTACGCATGACTTTGGGTCTCGAATTCATTTTAGAAATACTGTTCACACTCAAAATTGTCCAATGGACCTTGCTTCCTAGGCTTAGCTATCATGCCGTGCTTAAACCTATTCACATACAGATGCTCAAGAAAACAAGTTTGTGAGATGGCCATTTAATGTCTTGATAATTGATTCTACTTAGCTTAACCCAGCATTAGCTTGAAAGCTAGCTTATCATTAGCTCATAGAACATTTTCCTCGAATACTTACTTTATTCCAAGTTCCGACCCAAATGTGATACTTACAATCCTTAGTTTTAATATTGTACCTAACTCAGCTCAACTATACATAACCTTTGCCCAAAGGAATCCTTAGTTCAAGATATTGCATGTTTACTTAGCCTTAGCTCATAGTAAACCATAATTAACCAATCACACATTAATCCTTTTGTAGTTATTCTAACCCAAATATATACAACCTTAGCCTAAGATTGATGTCCAACCCTATTACTTGTATTATAATAGCCTAGCTTAAATTAAGATGATCTCTACTCTTACTCAGCCTGAAATAAATATAGCATTATTTAATAATAAAAATATATATAACCTTCTAGTCAAGATAAACATATAACCTTGACTTATAGTAAAATATATAACTTGGCTTAAATAAAATATATGTTCATAAAAATAAATATATAATTCCTTGTAACTCGACCTAATCAACACCCTTATTAGCAAAACCATACCTTTGTATTCACATAAGCCCAAGCATCATTCGACTATACTAGTTCGATTTAACTCTAGCGATGACTTCTCAATTTAATATTCTCTAATAATAATTCCATGTTCCCCGGGATTATCTCTAAATAGCTTGCACCAAAATATATATTTGAATACTCATTTTCCCAATTACAAATCACCAACTAGATCTACACCATTTTAATATTTGCTTATGCTAGTTCATAACCCATCTACACACATTGCAAACTCCTTTTGGAGTAACCATAGTATAACAACCCAATAAACTTCACATGTGCAAGAACTCGAGGTGGCCCACCACAACTGTCGTCAATCGAGCACCCGGCAGCAGCGCACCCGAGCAGCAGCACACCTGGGCAGCAGCACACCCGAGCAGCAGCCCGCCCAGGCAGCAGCACACCCTGGCAGCTGCTCACCCGAGCAGCAGCCAGCCCAGGCAGCAGCTCACCCGAGCAGCAGCGAGCCCAGGCAGCAACACGCCCAGGTAGCCTGCAGACCAAAGTAGTCACATCGGTCTTATACTTTCATTGGCTCAAGCATCCATCCAAAGTAGCACTCGTCAAACATTAACTAAAATAATTGCCGAAAATATCAGACTACTAGTTTTTGTCGTCTCAAGAATCTCAACCGACATTCAGTCATAAAACTATTCCAAGTTTATCTTAGTTGACTTAATAAATCCCCATCATCTAACTATATTACTTTTATACTCCAAAATTTTTAATTTATCCGGAAAATCCTCTAATTAGACTTAATAAACATTGATTAGAGATGACGTCTGTTTCAAAGGCATTGTTGCAATTAATATGGAACTTCCATACAAGGAAAATATAACAATTGATATGGAATGAAGTATTTTGTCAACTTCCTGTTGTTACTCTAGAGTCTAGATTTAAGTATGAACAATATCTCATGTCCTTGCTAAATTTTTGTACATTATATAATACCAACAATCAATGTCTTGATCCCAATCAAGGGGGTCTGCTAAAGGAACCACTTGATATATTTTGTTCATTGTTCACAATTCCAATTCCACATGCTCCACTTCCCTTTACTAATGTCATATGCTCTTTTAACCTTATGCTCGATAGATTCGTCTCTCTCATCCTCTTTTAAAATCCTAATTATTCCAACTTTCTATAATTCTACCTTCCCCACTTAAGCACTTTTTGGGTAGCATCACACATGATAAGTCAATCAATATTGTTGGTTCTCCGGCTTCTCCCTTGTCATGTTCTCGATGCGTGCCACTTCTACCTTTCTTCGAATATCTTCATTTTGCAATTTATCTTCTTTAATTATTTTGGCACATCTGTCTTAATATACACTTCTTTGCTACTCTCATTTTCTCAAGATGGTCATTTCTAAAACCCAATATTTAGAGTCATTGTAATGGATAGACTTCCATGGAATTAAAACTCGGCGAGTAAAAAATCACATCTAACTCGGCCGAATTCCATTCTGTGATGTTGGAACGACTGTTGTGGAACTGTTATATGCATAGCCTTGCTCACAAGCGAGAGAAACTGAAGATCTATTTGAAAATGACCAAGAATTTTCGAAATTAAACCTCACCCATTCTTTATTTTATAATTTCGAGCAAAAGCCCTCAATTAATTGCATGAATTAACTTCGAATTTAACCCAAAATCAAAAGCCCTAAATATGACAAACCCTAATTCTCGAATTATGGAGCAATTGGGGAAATTAGTTGTTGCTGTAACAGAGGTTGCTGGTGACCACTTCCCGGTGGATTCCGACACCGGATCTGTCGCCGACAAAGCGTTCAAGGTTAGTCTCTTGCTTCTCTTAATTTGATCTCTTTCTTCGACCCCTTTTTTGAACTTTTTTCTTTTTAATTTTTATTTTGTCTGAGGCTTCATCTTTCTCTTCATTATCTCCTTTGGTCACACCCTTTTATTTTTCTTTACTCTACTTTTTTGTGATATTATTTTAATGTTATTTCATTTTTTAAAATTAAATTTTATTTAATCGGTTTTTAAAATTAAAGCTGATTTTTTACAAAAGAAAAATAAAAGATTCCTTGACTTTATCTTGTTAAACTTTTATTTACTCATATAGAGTAGTTATAATAATAATTTTGGATATAATGTGGTATAAATATAAAGAAAATTAGCCTACAAACAAAAAATTAAGCTTTTGTGATTTTTTTTTAAAAAATTCACACCGCGAAATCCGCGATCTATTCTATTTAATCGTTACAGGCCGTTTCCGCGACGACGTGACCGTTTCCGCAAACGCGACCGTTTCCGCAAACGCGACCGTGTTTTTTTTCCATGGACTTGACCACAACCAACACTCACAACACAAAGTAGTAACACAATAGGCTATGACCTAAGCTGATGGATTGAATATTAAATTGCTAAAGTGAAAATAAAGAGAAGAAGATGATGAAATTATATATCAATAACTAAGATGATCTGGGAAAATAACAAGATAATCCACATTCGAGAGGTGGAGGCTCTTTCTAATCAAGCTTTCGAGTGGCTTGAACACTCCCTAGAAAACAAGTAATCTTTCAATAATATTTAGCATACCACTCTTCATCCGTAATGACCTCTATATATGATGTAGGATAGGGTCTCAAAAACAAGCGAAAACTACCAAAATCCACCCAAGAGAGTATAAACTCGTAGGTCTTCTTATCCCCAACAATAAGAACATGAAAAGTAACTTAAAAATGGGATATGATCTTGAAAATAAGCTCACTAAGGACTTATAATCAAGAACTATACATAATCTAATCTAAATCACAAAGGTAAAGAATAGAAAATGACTTACAATCACAAAGATTGGATGGTTTCACCAACCACCAAGGATGGACAAGCTCAAAAAGGACTTCATCAAGAGAAAACTCTCAATTTTCATTTCAATATATCTGATTTTTACATGAGGCAAAGAAGATTATTTATAGGTTAAACATACCCTAATAAGACTATTAATCTAGGCCATTAATCCCATTATAATCAAGGGCCAAGATTAGAAAGACACTAAACAAAGCAAGAGAAAGAAACAAAATCGTGAAATCGTGACCATAGTTTTAAAACAAGGTCGCTACGTCTTGGTTGGGCCGTTTTGTATAGGAATTTCAATTGACCGAACCGAAATTGTCCGCATCAACAAAGGGTGTTTTAAAAACCCGCAATTTTATACAAATCAAACATTTTAACCCCAAATCACCCCATATTAAAAGTTACATCTATTATTTCACTCAAAAGTTACTTCTTATTCAAAGATATAGTGAAAGATTCCCTCATATTTTCCCACTTATGGCTCTAATCCTTTATTACTCTCCCATATCTCCCCATTGATAGCTATAATTCTATACTATCTTGAAATCAAATTTGCATTGCGACAACCGTGACATGGTCTGCGATCAATGCATCATAACCGTTTCCGTGACTCCACAAACGTTCCCGCAACCGTACTCGAAACCGCAATTTCAAACCATGATCGTGTCCTAAGCTTATGCACCTTGCACGATTGTGCAAAATCTTCTGACGTTTCTGCCTCGTGCACGGTTGTGCATGATTACCCTGCACGTTTGTGCAATATATTTGCACGGTCGTGCAGGTCTATCATGCACGTCGTGCATCATCAGTTTGCCCCTTTTTCTGCACGGCCTTGCTTGCATGGTCGTTTAGCCTTCTTGCACGGCCATGTAAGCCCCCTTTAGCCCCTTTGAGCCATTCTAATCTTTTACTCTCATGCTATTACAAGTCTAGTTAACTACTAAAGCATTAAAACAAGGGTTTAAGCTACTTATTACAACCCGAAAAGCATGAAAATAAACTAAAATTAAGAGCTAAAACTAGCCAAGTAAATAGTGAACGAAAAATGACTTCGTTGACCGTTGAAGCCGCTTTGTTGGACCATCCCGTTCTGTATCAATATATAGACAAAGTTCTCTTCTAAGACACTCTCTAGATTCTTCCTTAAACTACTAATAACAATTTATTATGCATTGCCTAAAATGCCTTTTCTCTAATATTAGTTCTTAACATTACCGACCCCTTAAAGTTCCATCTTGTCCTCAAGGTGGAAAGTAATCAACTTGAATCTTGATGGTTAAATGAACTAACATCACATTGTACATGTTGATGAATTGCTGGAAAATCTGAATGATGCACAGTAAACGCGACGTAGCTTCGCTGTTAGAACCATGGCCACAAATGTGGTTGTCTTCTTTCCATGCATGAATGTGGATGGAGGGGTGGATGAAATGGTATGTTAGGGAACATGGTGGGGTTAATTCTATATTTTGTGTCAGTGGTTGGGTGAGGCTGATAAGATGTAAGATGGATTAATGTGTAAATTGAGTGAGCTTGAGAGTTGTCTGATTGTTATTAGGAATGGACTTGAGCCCAAAAGAAATAGTGGGGTGATGTGTAAATAGATGGGAGGGGTTACTCAAATCTAGGTGGGGTTGATATGTGGGTAGGGTGAGGAAATAGTGATGGACCTTTGGTGGATTGGTAAGGGTTGATAGGGTTTGAAAGCTTGGGCCTAAAGTCAGATGTGGGCCTATTCGTATAATTATGAAATGAGTTGGAAGTTTGTGAGGTGAGTGATTAGTGGTCATATTTTAATGGATGGGTGTTAATTGTTGAAGTGTTAGGTTGATGGATGGGCTTGTAGTTGGACTTGTTGGGTTGAGCAAATGATGAAAAGGATGTGGGTCCTGGCTGGGCCCACAAAAATCATTGGCCTCATTAACTGAATAAGAGAGAAGAGATGGGTTGTTGAGTATTAGTAAATGGGCTTGAGCATTAAAAGATGAGTGATGTTTTAAATGTTTGGATGGGTTTGTAATGGGAGGTTTGGATTGGAATATTGGGTGGAGGGTTGGGTAATGGGACTAAAAGAATGAAAGTATGAAACTAAGGGCATGTTTGGTTGGATTCTAACTCCATTCCATCTATTCTATTGTTTGGTTGAAGCATTTTAGTATGGAACCTCATACCCAATGGATTCTAAATCCATTCCAACCCCCTAGAATCCCATACCCACCTCACCCCTAAAGATTCAAAATCCATTCCATTAATGGTACAACCTAAAAAAAATAGTGAATCCATTCCATTAAAAAATTGAACCAAACAATTTTGCTTAGGTATGGGGTTGTGAATCCATACCACCCTAGACTTTATATCCATTCCATATCATTCCCATTCAATGAACCAAACGCACCCTAAGAAATTGGGCTTGCAGGTAGTAAGCCCAACTTCAATCATGTCCCTCTTAAAAGGAAGGTCATGTGAGTGTTGTTTAATTGGACCTTTAGGGTTGTTCAAAGATGGGTTAGTTGGGTATGTGGGCTGTGCGTGGGAGTTATGTGGTTTTGGGGATTGGTAGCAGTTATTGGGCTTAGAATATGTGGATTCATGAAGAGCAGGCCCAAATTCTTGCATTACCTCACCAAATTCAATTAGGTTACTCTGAAGTTTTTCATCACAGTTGGATGCACATGACTTTAAGTTTAAATCCCTACCTCCATCTGATATATCATTTGTGTCATCTTTTTCACAATTTAGCAATTTACCCTTAGTAATTTTTTCTGGATTCTCCCCAAGATAACAAAGGTCTCGTGAAGTTTTTCGTCTTCTTCTAGAAAGCCTTTCTTTAATTCTTCTCTACTGCTCCAACTTCTTTCACTGCCAACAACCATCAAATCCATTATTCTTTAGCTCTACTTGCTTCGCCACCTTATTTTTCTCCGGTGCTACCATCTTATGGGTGCTACCTTGGTTTACTTCTGGCACTACTGCACTTTACTGCATGAACCAACAATTTTTCCACCTTTGGTGCGATCTCTTGCAACGCCACTCAGTCCACCATATTCGCGAGCCAAAGAAATGTTTAGGCTCTCTACCTTGCTAATAAACACTGGTGCAGAACGATAAAGTTGCAACACCAGATTCTTCAAATCTAACCACTCACATAACGATCACCGCACATTTTCCCATTCAACCCGCCGCAACGCTTTGCTGTCAAGTGACATTATACCGATCTTTATCTTCTCCTCTTTTAGCCGGAAAAAATGGAAGAAATCCTCTATTTGATAATTCCCGTCTTCTAAATTTTCTCCATTGAACCGGGGAATTTAGAGCTCTTGTCAGATTCTCTGAACTTCATTAGAAAGTTCTCTGCCTCTTTTATGCATCATGATTGCATATTCCTCTTGAATCCAGCTTTGCATAAGCTCAGCAGCACTTTCCCCAGCGACCACCTTTTATGTCCTTTTTTTTAAAGCACAGAAAAACAGGAGGTCAGTAGCGTTTAACAACCACCACGGACCGAACTTGGCTATGATACCAAGTTGTTATGGGCAGACCTTACCATAACCAACACTCACAGCACAAAGAACAACAGTACACTAGTATCAACACAGTAGGCTATGAACTAAGCTAATGGATTGAATATTAAATTGCTAAAGTGAAAATAAAGAGAAGATGATAATGAAATTATATATCAATAACTAAGATGAACCGGGAAATAACAAGATAATCCACATTTGAGAGGTGGAGGCTCTCCCTAATCAAGCTTTTGAGTGGCTTGAACATTCCCTAGAAAATAAGTAATCTCTCAATTATTCAGCATACCCCTCTTCATCCCTAATGACCTTTATATATAGACAAAGTTCTCTTCTAAGACACTCGCTAGATTCTTCCTTAAACTACTAGTAACAATTTATTGTGCATTGCCTAAACTGCCCTTTCCCTAATATTCGTTCTTAACAATCATAAAGTATTATTGGTCTAATACTCTAATAGGTCTCTTGAAAATTATGGAGTATGAAATTTTGTGTTTCTGCATAGGGATTTAAGGATGCTTAAGCTGTAGTTTAATAAAGTGTGTATGTGGCTACATTTGCTGAAGCTGTCTCTGGAAAGGCACCTTTTCTCTTTCTCATTATTTTTCAATTATCTCAGCTTATTTTGCACTTATTTTATGTGTGGATAAGGTTTCAATTTGAAGGAAAGCTCAAAGATAGGTCCACGTCCTGAAAAGCCAATTGAGATATATGAGTTTGAAAGGTATTGAAACTGAGCAACTTTCTTTCCTCTTTGAGCATTGTTGAGATGCAAAGATTATAGCACCTTTTCTAGCTTATTGGCAAGTTAACTAACTGCTTTGATCTTATTTCATCTTTGTTTGTGACCTCCAATGATCCACCTGGGTACATCAGCTGTCCCTTCTGCCGAAAGGTATCATTAATCTGATTCTATTATATATGTAAATTTAGATCGATACTAGCCTTTTTTTTACCTCCATGCATTCACTTTGATACTTTTCCGGGATATACGTACTCCGTATTTTTTTTTCTTGTGTACTTTACAGGTCAGGGAAATTGTTGCAGTTTTGGATCTAGACGTCCTCTATTACCCTTGCCCTAGAAATGGTCCAAATTTCCGTCCAAAAGCAGCAGAGATGGGTGGAAAGAAGCTGTTCCCTTACATGGTTTGTCAATATACCTCTTCCATTCTTTTATTGCATAATCTTAAATGAAAATAAATATTACTATAGAAAATAGAGACCTTTTTTCTGAATGCTTTCATTATTAATGTGGTAAGCTCTTCTAGTTAAAAATGTTTATTTTTAATTAGATTCAATTTTAAGGTCTCTTAAGAAATTTAATAATCTTTTACAGTTTTAGAAATTGAGTTAGTGGTCAAAGGATAAGAATTATAGTTTTTTTTTTTTTTTTTTTGCAATTTTATTTTTGGTAAATCATTCTTTGCAAAAGGTAACCATTTCTTTGTGCAATTTCAATGTGATGGCAAAAAAATTTTGCATTTCAACTTTGTAAATAGATTTTATAGAAAATTTCATGAAAATTTGAAATGGTTGAAGCTGTTAAATGGTGACCCCCCAGTCCCCACTCAAGAGCAACAACTACGACCAACCACCTCCATGATTGCTTAAACATGGCCAACTGCAGTGTTCAGTGTTCACCACTCTTACTACTCCTTACCTTTCCCTATAATAACACCATTGCCAGGGCCGTGCCAATCACTATGGAGGCCCTGTGCAATTTGTGCATCTCGATAAATAGGCCCTAAATTTATAGTATAATTCATAATTATTGTATCAATTGTCATGCAATTTTATTATCCATTCCAAAATTAATGTCATTTTAGAAAGTTTATTGAATGTCTAACAATATTACAAGTAAGATGCATACGTACACACACACACACATATATATATATATGAAGTATATATATATACACTCCCTCTGTTTTATATGTTCTCCCCAATTCGAATCTGAGAGAATTTCATAGAGATGGGTATAAAAGTAGAATATTGATTGAATATGAGAGAATTTTACAGAGGTGGGTATAAAAGTAGAATATTGATTGAATCTTGAATAAAAATATTGTGTAATTTTTTTTTGTAAGAGAAAAAAATGGCAAGTCACATGGGGGAGGGGAGTCAAAAATTTTAGAAGAGGTATAAAAAAAGTATGATACATTCACATGGGGAATAAAGTATGAGATTTGAGTTAATTTATCGACAATAAATGAACATTTATAAAAATATTTAAAATTGGATGTTTTCTGAATGTTTAAATTTTTTTAAAAGAAAATTATAAAGAAATTTCATAACATGTGAATATGGTACGATATTTTTTTTTTAGAAAAAAGAGACATGTATAGCTATGCATTGCCACTAGGGAAAAAGTCAAATAAAAAATCGCATTGTAGTTAAAGGGATTCGAATCCATATCAATCAACAATTTGCAGCAATTGTGTTGCATGCTCAACCACTCCACCACACTCTTTTTCAATTACTTTCTCATACATCAATAGTATATATAATATTACTCAACTAGGATTAAGAGGCCCCATTCAAATGGGGGCCCTGTGCAATTAGGCTGCTTGTACATGCTTAAGAACGGGCCTGACCATTGCTAACTCGAATTGACACGTTGCCAATATCCTAAGTGTACTAATTACCATAGGATTGCCACAAAGCCACCATAGGAAGCACCATTGTAATTGCTAAATCCAAATTATATTCGAAAAAGCTCCACAAGCCACATTACACCACAAGAGCAAGTACATTTGCTTATTTATGCTGTAAGGAGAGGTGTCTCTCTTCGTTTGAGGGGACAATTAATCTTAACTAGGGGCGAGCAACGGCTCCGGGTACCCACCCACCGAACCGTTGTTATGGGAGATAGATATGTAAGGGTAGTTTGATAAATAAAGTCATATGTCAAATATGGTAGTTAGTTAGTTAGTAGTTTTTAGTTAGTTAAATAACAAAATATATGTATATATATATATATATATAGGCATTTGTTTGTACTAAAGAGGATATGATTAATAATAACAAATTAATTCTTTCTCACCCAATCTCTCTTTCTATCTCTCTACTCTCCATCTCTTTCTCTCTACTTCTACCTCATTCTCTCTGATTCTCCCTCTTATTGTTCTTCTTCTCTAATTTTACAATTCAATTCTTCTCTTAAACTGCCATTGTTATACAAATTAGCTATAGGAACTCCTGTCCTGTGTCATTGGTATCAGAGCCGTCTACTGGGAACAAATGCTCACCGTTGTCCAGATTAATTTCGTGCCACTGTTACGATTCTGATTCGTCGGTTTCCGATTTATTCGTTTGTGATTGCACTGCATAGTTGCTCACTCAAATACATTCCATTCTGGCTTGTTGCAAGATTAACAGACACAAGTCATACACTCGTGAATAATTGTTGAATGCAAGATTGTTGCTTACCGTTATTAAAGGTTGTTATGATTGAAGGTTGACTTGAAATTTTGCCTTCCATTATTGCACAATCAAAGAAAGGAAGCACAAGTCAGACTATCTCCTTGTTTTTCTCAGTTATGTTTGCGAGGTCTGAAAGTGGGTTTTTATTCCAAAATTTGATAAATGTTAGTGTTTTGGGTTGTGTCTAGCCTTTCATTGTTCAAATTCATAAGCTAATTGTTGTGCGGTAGCTCTGAATTTGTAGGTGCTGAATTTTGCCATTAATCATCAAGGAATCTATGATTTCTTGAATATCCAACCCCAAATTCAATCTATTAAAGTATAAATCATAATCATCTCAGTCCATTTTCTTCCACTAAAAGAGGTCTTAAGTTCCTGTCCACAACTCGTTTGTTAAAATTCTTGAGTGACTTTTCTTCTTCAATTTGCAAATTTCAATTTGCGAAATCTTTGATGGGTAAATTTGATGATTTCTACCGCACCCTTCAACAAGAAAAATCCATCATTCCACAACTTGAAGATGCCCAACAGAAAAAGGTAATAAAATATTTCAAAAAGCTTATGAAGAATGAATGTTTTGCTAGTTGGGATAGGGGATTGTGTGAATGGTGTGATGAACCAATTCATGAACATGAATGTAAGCATAGTGGTAGTAATTGGGAGTTTCTTGTGATAGATGATGACAAAGAGGATTATGTGATCGCAATGGAGTTTTATAATAATGATGATGATGGCTTTGGGTGTGAGTTACAAATAACCAAGCCTGAAAGTTTGGAATGTGAACCGTATTCTGATGTGTTTGATGTTGGTGTTGTCATGGTGGAAAAAATAATGCAATGTCCTGAAAAAGCACCATGGGAATATTCAATGCCAAAGATCCACTCTTATATACCACATTGTCTAAAATCAGTACAATCTGCTTCGTTGGTCACAAATCCTAAAGAAAGCCTTCATCTTATTCTACCATACAAGTATAACCAACCAATCTTAGTTGATTTGAAGGGTGAGTGGAGTGCATATTTTGATTACAAGGAACTTCATAGTTGGGGCTATAATTGTTTGTTCTATGATTTAACAAAATTTGAGTCAAATTATTCTGAAAATATGATACATTTTTCATTTGAAGTTGAGGCAAATATGATGGAAAGTGGGTTGGATGAAGTTCCGGTCAATGTGATGAGATTGTGCTTGTTACAAGTTATGGAGAATTCGGTAAAGTGGATGAGCAAACAACATCTAAATCGGAATCCAAAATGGGGTTTGGTACAAATTTGGGGAAGCATTAGGCCTCCTCCAAGACCTCCCCCCTTGCACTCTTCTAGTAATATCATACACTTACTTAACCAAGAGGTTCACATATGGGGCAACAAGTTCGTGTTGTGTGTTTGGTCGGATTGTTCGACTATATGGTTGGATGTTTATGTTGTGTTGGTGTTCGACCCAGGTGGTATGAAGTTTAAATTGTTCCTACATACTACTATGCTGTTATATGGGTATCAATTGAATACTAGCTAAGACTTGAGGGCAAGTCTTTCTGAAGGAGGGAAGTATGTTATGGGAGATAGATATGTAAGGGTAGTTTGATAAATAAAGTCATATGTCAAATATGGTAGTTAGTTAGTTAGTAGTTTTTAGTTAGTTAAATAACAAAATATATGTATATATATATGTAGGCATTTGTTTGTACTAAAGAGGATATGATTAATAATAACAAATTAATTCTTTCTCACCCAATCTCTCTTTCTATCTCTCTACTCTCCATCTCTCTCTCTACTTCTACCTCATTCTCTCTGATTCTCCCTCTTATTGTTCTTCTTCTCTGATTTTACAATTCAATTCTTCTCTTAAACTGCCATTGTTATACAAATTAGCTACAGGAACTCCTGTCCTGTATCAACCGTACCCGGTTAGGAACCGATGGGTAATTGCCCAGACCTAGTTCAACTTGGTCCGGTTCTAGATCCAAAAGTTACTACCCGGTTGCAACTAGTTCCAGTTCCAGAAATTTTGGACCAGGTATTCGGTGGTTACCCGGTTGAAACGGTTCCAATTCCGGGTACCCGGTACCGGATCCGTTCCCGGTGGGTACTCAATACCAGACTCCGCTTACTTAGGTTTTATACTTTTATCCTATTGTAAATAGTGAAGTATTGAAGTGACTACTGACTAAGCCAAATATAATAAGCCCTATTTTTTAATTTTTTTTTTCATTCAAAATTTGTATGTTTACAACTTTATGTAAATTTGTGTGAACTTGTGCTTATGACTTTATGTAAACTTGTATGTTTTATTTTTAAAATGTAAACTTGTGTTTAAGGAGACTTTCTTTGTGGATGTTTAGTGGTAAATAATAAATATATAGTAGATTAGTTGTTGGCTTTTAAGCCGATTTGTTATATAAATCTAAGAAATTGAACAAAATATAAACCCATTAAAGAAAACCAGGTACCCGATATTGTAACCACTGACATCATTACTGCTGCATATGGATGGGCATGTTCCATTCCAGCCACTTAAGAGATTATGGAGACTATTTTTTTTAATAATCTATAATCTATCTATAACTATTACTAAAATAAAAACCACTGACATCATTACTTCTACATATGGATGGCAACAGGTTGGACTCAGATTGTATTATTCATAATTCGACTTCGACTCGACAAATTTTTGGATTATTAAATTGGCTCCAACTTCGACACTCGACATCCAAATCCGAACTACCATTATTTTCCTACACCCGACTCCGATCCGACCCGACTCCTAAATCAGACTCCGAATTCGAGAAAAACACAACTTAATTCATTTAAATTCAAATCAACACATTTCAGTAAAATAGCACTAAAATCAGTAAACTAAAATGCTCAAATCAGTAGAAATTGAAACTAAAATCAGTAAATTAAAACCAATAGTTAATAATTAAGCTGACTGTCAATCAATTGTTATAAAATCAACATTTTGAATTTTTTTTCCATATAACACAATGAAAAAAATCGACATTCTAAAACATACTTTTAATAATTCCTATCCAAGTCCTAATGACATTCTAATTTGCCTAAATTCAAATTCTCCTTCTCATATTTCTATTAAAAAGGAATCATAACATGTAACTAACACCACATATCTGTAACACCCAAATAATTCTCATCAAATTATAAATGCTATTTTCACGAAATATTGAGAATTATTAAAGTGTTATCTCCACATGTGGAAACGTATCGGCTTACTCAGAATTTTGCAGCGGAAATAAAATAGTACTAAATTTAAAATAAAACTAAATCTTATTACAACTTGGAACCATTAAGGCCCTGAAATTATTGAATCAACTTAAACGAAATAAATCCAACTTAATAAATGAAAATGTCTAAAATATCCCAGACTAAAACGTTAAATCGAATTTAGAAAATATTTCATCAAGTAAATAATGTTTCAGAAATACCACTCATCACTCAAGCCCATAATCGTCCCTGAATTCCTGCACAAACTTACCTTGACCCTGAACGACTGCTCACCAATATTTGGGTCATCACAGGGTCAAGATATTAACAAGACCAAATTTGTACGGCGTCAGCAAAGCTGAGTACGGCAATTAAATAAGCATACAGATCTATTGCATGTAAAAATCATGTCAAAAACTAAATGCTATGGTGAGTAATTAGTTTATTATTCCTTGTTAAACACATTTATTATTGAGTGGCCCTCTAGAGCCGAATCTAGTGTAAGCACCAGGCAAGTTGTCTATGCCTAGAAGGTGACAGTGGGAGCTACCCACGTCACAAATAAAGGAATGAGCTCAATCCGCTAATGGAACACGTGGATCCGTGTGGATCCTACGGTTCCCTTAAAGTCACGAGTCCTGCCGTGACCCCAACCCACATCTATGCCAATACTCCAGACGTGCACTTGTCGAGAGTTTTAATGCTTACCCGAATCTTTCACTTTAAGTGATTAGTGTCTTGAGAGTTGTTACACATAACAAGCAGACACATACAATTCACATAACACTTGTTTTAATTTGTTGTTCAGATAAAACACACTGAACTCTTGTCTATTTAGCGAGATTCCCATTAAGAACTTATGCCTTAAGTGGTATCCCAAAGCTACTAAAAAGGCATGAAATATTCGGAGAATCTATTCATGCATTACTAATAAACTTGAAAGGGACAACCTGTCCATATGCAAAATAAATTGCTACTAATGAAGCATGAAATATTCAAAGAACCTATTCATGCAATATTCTCTTTTATAATCGGAACATGAAATAATCCTTCCTATTCTTTTCTTGATTGGTTTGCAAACACAGGTTATACAAACAATTAAATTCACCACAAACAGTCATGTTCCACAAATTCACATATCTTGACAATCATGATAGAAATACGCAAAGTCCTAACATGATACTACGTCTGAGAACTTATCAATCACGCGTACCTTGAATAAACTTGGTGGTACTCCACCTTTTCCTTTCAGAACTCACCTAAGTAATATTCCTCGCCTATAAAATAAAAGACAATAGTATTAAACTCGAGTCCTAAAAAAAATATCCAGCAACTCTAACCTATCCTAAGACCTCTCGTAAATTACTAGATAATAATATTAATTATTTAATTATATGTATAATTACATTCTTTAATCCCAGATTTAAAAAGAAAATAAAAGATAATTTTTTTTATTATTTTTTTTTAAAACATATACATATATATGTATATATATATATATATGCATATACACATATATACATATACACTTAGCAGTTGGTACTACCTACGGGCACCACGAATCGGTGGCTCGGCAGACGGCGCTCTGGTCAACGCGGCGGTGAGTGGTGGTGCAGCAACCGGCGATTCCGCGTGAGGGAGTGCTCTGTTTCTATTCTGTTTTTTTTTTGTTTTTTTTTTTTCGAAAATCGATAGCAGTAACCGGCGAGGGTGGAGGTCGCTGCGGGGGTCGGCGACTGAACGACGGTGGTGCTTTGGTGGTTATGGAGGATTAAGGGTGTGAGGTTGAAGATGGTTATGGAGGTTTTGAGATTTGAATTTTTTTTATATATTTTTTTTTCTTTTCCTTTTTCCTGGGTCACGGTGAGAGAGAGTGTAGGGTTCTTTTTTTTTTTTCTCCTTTTTTCCTTTTTGACCTGATTTGGTTTACCCTGGGGTATTTATATTGTTACGGTTGTTTAGGGTTTCTCAATAGATTGGGCCTGTGACAAATTCCCTTAAGCCCTTGTCATTTTCAAACACTGAATTTTTACTATTTCATTCTTTTTATTTATTTATTTATTTATTATCTTTTTGAACGGTTCCCAATCGTCAATTAAAACCTTTGAGTTATGTTAAATATGACCCACAAATTTTGTAAAAAAAAAAAAATGATTTCAAACATATAAATCATTAATATTCCCATAAAATAAAATATTTAATTTATTTTATTAACTCTAATTCCGAAAATATCTGTTATGGGTGTAAAATCGCGTATTTATGTATAATTAACTCTTATACTAAGGTATAAAAATACGGGGGATTACAATATCACTATATTAGACTCAAATTCAATAGTCTAATGATGTTTTAGACCTTGTATTACATTCTAATAAGCTTATGGATATTTGTAAGCCATCTAAACTTGCTGATTGTAAAACCACATACACACGACACACCACATAGAAACACACAAACACATAATATCAGTATAGAGAAGACAATGAATGGAATGATCCGACAATCACCGAGTTGCCATCCGAAAGATTGGCTGGACCAAGGCTAGGCTGACTTGTATAAAGTATAGCAGATCCGTCGCCGCCTGTAGATTGTTGTTGCACCCTTCCCCCGCCCAGTTTAGAAGTGAGGAACCGCCTCCGGGTACTTGTAGGGTTTAGTGAGGATGAGGATGAGGGTGAGAGAGAGAGATAGAGAGAGAGAGCCAGAGAGGTCGTGTGTTTAGAATTTTTAGGGTTTTTAGTGAGTGAATGTCGTATGTCAGTATGTGAGATATGAGAAGAAGTAAAGAACAAAGGTTAAAGCCTATAGGCGGTTCGGGTTCTGTATAGTAGCAATTCTATAGGTGGTTTAGGCTTAAGAAATGTCGATGTGCTCAACAAAGCAACCCTGTTTAAGCAAGCTCAGAGAGTTCACATTAATCCCTAGCTCCTCATTTCCAAATACTTCATTGCAAGATACAAGAAAGACCCAGTCAAGTTGGCACTTCACTCCTCCATCCACGGCCTCTCAGGGAGCTAAGAGTCTCGTCAAGGCATCTGCTTAGTTCAACCGCGGTCTCAAACAAAAAATTGATAATGGGGAGACTATAACGGTGCTGGAAGATTTTTGGGTAGGAAACCACCTGATAAGTCTAAAAGCCTCAGTTGATTAAGATACAGAAGCTCCAAACATAGTGGCGGACCTACTCAATAAAGATACACTTGGAAAGCGGACAAAGTATGGAATGGTTTTCACAAGAAATGGACTTTCTTTTTTGGGCCTTAAATCTAAGTGGTAATGTCTCCATCAAGTCAAGCTACAACTACTTTATATCCACCAACAGCACACCAGAGATCACGGATACTTGGAAGAAACTTTAGGCTTCATAACTATGGCCAAAATGGAAACTCTTCTGTTGGAGGATCCTCCAAGACATCCTCCCCATAGGAGACAATCTTTGTAAAAAATACACACATGACAATACATGTGTTTTGTGCAAGAACAACAGGGAAACCACTAAGCATTTACTAAGGGATTGTCAGGTCTCACAAAGAATTTGGGCTGCCACTATTCTGAGGCTACGAATTTCTAGCGATTCTAAGACCCCTTTCAAAAAATGGCTAAGGCCTAAGGGATCTCATCCATTACATCAAAGCAAGTCACAGAGACGATGACCACAACTTAGCCTTAACTTGTCTCCATCATATCGTCTTTTTGGTTGTATAGAAATGAAATCATATTCAAGAATGAAATTCTCAATCCAGAACAAATCATTTCTATCCGTAAGGAAGTCCTAAGAAGGTGGATCAACTCAAGCACTGTACGTACCCTCCAGAGTCCATCTCTCCCTCCATTTCCCCAAAGACTTCACGATTGATGGAGCTTGGAAGCGTGACAACTCAGGCACAAACTCGACCATCAAAGCAGCTATAGGCTGCCATCTCCATCACCCACATGGTGCCTACTCGGGGGGGGGGGCACGAGTGTTCGCCACTTCTGCCTTTCAAGTTGAAGCCCGAGCTCTTCTCATTGGCCTCCGGGAAGCTCTAAAGCTAGGGTCCCACATCCATATCTTAATGGATAGTGCATCGATCCTTGCAATTCAGCAACCTAAGGCGGACATTCAAATCCAACCTATTATTGCTAATTTCAAGAAATTAGCCACCTCAACGCAAGCGATAACGTGTACTAAAGTAGATAGAAGGGTAGTGCTCCAGGCTCATATAATAGCTACTAATATTAGGATGATGTAATAATTGCCTTTACCCGTTGCAAAAAAAAAGGCGGATAGGCCCAACATTGAAGTTTTAAGGATTTTAGTTTTTTTTTTTTAAAAGCAAAGTTTATTTAAAATTTACACCATTTATAATATTTTAAATTTAATTAAGGAAAAATTGTCAGGAGGGACCTTAATTTTTTTTTTATTTGTGAAGAACAACCTTTTAAATTTTTTATTTTTTTTTGGCATTTATAGGCCTAAAACAAAAAAAAAATAGTTGTGAGGAGGGACCTTACCCTTCTTTCCCGGCGTTGACTCTAATTTCCTTGAGGGACCTTTATAATTTTCTATTACCCTTTATAATTTTCTATTCCTCCAAAATAATTTCAATTGCTAACATCTCTTCTTAATCAAGTTATTAGTTAGGGTTCATCTTGTTGTAGTCAACGCAGGGAAATTAGAGTCAATGCCGGGAAATTACAGTCAACGTCGGAAAAGAAGGGTAAGGTCCCTGTTGAAAACTATTTTTTTTGTTTTTGTTTTGGGCCTTTAAATGCCAATTTTTTTTAAAAGGTCCTTCTTCACAAATCAAATAAATTTAAGGTCCCTCCTGACAATTTTTTCTTTAATTAATGGTCTTAGAAACTTGTCGGATGTCGGATTATTTTCCGACTCCGACTCGGATTATTTTGAGCGGTGTCCGGCATAAATTATTTATCCGGATTCAGATCGGATTTTTTTTTTATCAGATCGGGTCAGACCATTGTCGGATTCGTTCTGAATTGCCATCCTTACTGTCAGTCTGCCACATGGCAACTCATGAAAAGTTTTCCCTCTAGAACTATTTATCTCTTTTTACTAATTTATTTTTGTTTCTTTATTGTAGCTAAATCAAAAATGAATATTGACTTTCCTTTGCCCCAAATGTTAAAGAATTTAGTAACTATGTATTTTTTAAAGAAAGTTATTGCTCTTATTATTTATTTCTAATATCATTTGTTTTCTCCTTCTTCCATATATGTTGCCGTATAAATATTTTGCACTCCTTTACACTTCTCAAATCTTTTTTTCTTGAATTTTTTATTTTATTTTTTTGCTAACATAAATTATGAATATAGAGTTCTATTGTTTTTACAGTTTTTTATTATTTCAGGGCTATGTTGATGGGCAATTGAATTTCTATAGTTGTATAATAATTTACCTTCAATTATGTTTGTAAATATTTCAAATTTTTTTCTTGCTAATTTGATGGAGATATTATAATTATTCTTGAAAAGTAACTTTTTTTCCAAGCCTAATTCTTTTAACTCATTGTAGAATGGTTAAAAAAAAACTCATTTGTAGAAAAATTATTCAGTGGAAGATTGTATTGAAATATGCTGTGAAGTTTTTAAAGTAACACATAATTTTTTTATATAAAGATTTTTTTTACTCATAATGGGTTGTATTTGATATTCTTTTACATTATGATGACATATGAAAAGATTACTTGTGATTTTTCGTAGAATCAAAAGAAACTATATTTAGTTTATTATGAGGTAATTGTATTAGGTTTGGAGAGTTGTAACTATTTTTTTATTCATATTTTCATGTTTGTATAATTATTATCTATTTGTTCCTATTTTTAATATTATTTAATTATTTTTTCTTTTCTTTCAACCATCAACATTTATCATTACATAACTTAAAAGTAAGGAATATAATAATTCTTGATCTAACAATATTAATTAGTTTTTGTTAAATCGTGCATTGTATGGCATTAACCTAGTTCACTATGAATGATGAGCAAAAAACACAGTTGGCATTTGGCAACATGGATAGGAGAGGACCTTTGAGGGGCTAAGGTAAGGAGTTTGGGGACATAACATGCCTTCAAAGGTGTCTAGAAGCTTTCCTACAAAGTGAAGTTGATCATCATATTGAGTGGGAGCCACCAGTTAGTTAGGCCTCTAGCTTCGGGGCCTTGTTATATAATACCTTCAATATTTGGACATTCAATCCATTGACATCCGTGGTATTTTAGCACAAGTATGACGGGTCCTTATGCTGTGTATTGAAGTATTGATTGTTGGTCCCTCAACACATAAAAAAAAATGCGCAATTTTTTCGGCTATCAATCTTTTTGATAGGCTCAGTAAAGCCACGAACTTTTGTAAACTTAATCATTAATCATAATTATTGTGAGATTTTTGTGATGCCCTATGTTACTCAATAATGGGTACATATCCATATTTGGCATGGGTACACATCCAAGTGTTCGACACTCCAACTCAACAAATTTGTGAAGATCCTCCATGATTTTGGCTCAAAATAAAGTGTCCAAATTTCCTTTCCTCATCCCAGTGTCGCATATCCGACATAGGATACTTGATCTGAAATAATGAGTTTGTTTATCATAGATGATGTCTTTTAGCCTCACTAATTCGATGACTTTTTTGCACCTTGATGAACAAGATCTTGCCATTAGACAGATTTATCTTTATCCATCTCAATGATAATGTCACGAGTTCCATTTTTGTCATTAACAAGTTTATCAAGGTTTATAAGAGAATGAATTATATGTCAATCAGGAGAAATGCTCGTTCAACAAGAGGAGCTCTCATTCTTGGAAGACCTCATCAAGGTTGGACATACATTGATTAAGTTAGACAAGGTGCAAGCAAACATTGAAAAGGGTCTCCTTGAACATTTCGAAGTTATTTTCTTTCCTTAGGATGGCTAATTAATATTAGAGGTTTATCCACATACAACAACAAAAACATTTACAAACTTGCTTTACAATAAGATATCGTGCTGAGTGTCAAAGAGCTTCCGATGATTTGAAGAAAGCATTTACCTATAAGCCTCTTAGTGTCTGCTATTAGAGGGGTGCTTATGCAAGAAGGCATCCTATGCTTGTGAACCTTGTAAGCTAAAACAATGGAAAGACTTTCTAATTCATGACAAGGTTGATATCATTCATTACTTGCAGTTTTGAAAATTATATTTTCTTTGGAGTTAGTATATTATCATGAATGATAATGTTGAAACAAGTTTTTTTTTTTTTTAAATCAAAATAAACTTCGGTTAAGCAAGCACGAGGAGGTATTTGCACAAATGGTGGGTGTACAAGTTTTGTGGTGGCTTCTACATATTTGCAAAAATTACAAGGATTTACATATTGAATTTCTAAATATATCTTTTAGATTTCTCCACACAAACCACATGTACGAAATAACCTAAAATCATTCTAGAGATATTTCATCTGTAAGACTGCTTTTCAAGCCTCTCCTTGATGTTTAGAGTCTTCTACTTTATGGGTGGGATACTGGTGCTAGTTTAGGGCTACCTTATGGGGATGACTTCACTATTACTTGCTGCAACCATTAGCCTAGAATAGTGCTAGCAAATGGGGATGACTATATTAGTAATATTACTACGTTTTGTCATGTCTTGGTGGACTAGGAGCCAATGTAGGACGTGTTTCCCTACTAAATTCTTTGTCAACCCTGTTTTGTCTCAATTTGTTAATATGTTCAATATCTAGATCATATGATGCTACAATCCCCTTGTAGTTTCCCGCTACCTTGTTTCCCATGTGGCCACACTGTCCATTAGATTAGTTGTTTTGTCTCGATTTGTTCAATATCTAGATCATATGATGCTACAATCCCCTTGTTGGATCCTGTTCATCGTTTTGATAGGGCTTTGGCATGCTCACATGAAATAGTGGACGTATCTTGTGCTTAGGTAACAACTTCAAGCTGATATAATAATATTGTATTATGAGACCTTGCCAACCTTGTTAAGTTCTTAGGATTCAACAAGGCATTATGGTTGTTTGTTGATATCCTCATTTTCTTTGACACCTTAGGTATGCCTCATATTATCAAGCTGTCCTTAGCAAACCTTTAGGCAACAAGGTTAATACATGCCAAAACGATTTGTGGTTCAAGGGTTAGTTGGCTCTTGCCAACTTCAAATGGACTTTGTTTTGGTTATTTGGACTGCCAGAAATGTAATGAGAATTATGCTACATCCATAACTTCAAAGCTATAAATTGGAAATCTCTCTACTCTCTAGATCCATATTGGGGCACTCGATGAAATAGGTGTAATTCCCGCTTTTTTACTCTCTAGTTTTCCAAGATTTCTTCCACTCATACCTTTTCTCACCCTAAATTCAAAATTTTGACTCTTGTCGCCACTACTGTGCAGGAAGAAAGGTGGTTGCTCCTCTTCATGTTTTCTCTTGGAGATTCTAATATTGGAGATTGCATTCCTCATCTCCTCTCTCACTGCACCTGGTTTGTGTTTAAGCTGCTGCTCCTGGATCTCTCTAGATCTTCCCCCCCAATTCTCCATACACCTTCGACTAGATCTTAAGTTCTTCTCTGAATTTTTGGGTGGTCTGCTCCAGGTTGGTTGCTAGTTGTCCCATTTGGCTGAATGCAGAAGTCATCTTCTCAGTCATCAGGTACATGGAGCTACTAAGTCCTGCTCTATGTGATCCATCCTTTGGAGTGGTTGGGTGCCATAGAAGTTTGCCTTGATCAAGACTGTTATGCTTGGATACTGAGTTTGATGTGGATTAGATTAGGATATATTAATCTGAATTTCAGGGAATATTTGTATCTCTTTGTAATATTGCTCCTACTTTCAAGAGGTTTGAACTAGGAATACTCTTTCCGAGTCCCTAGTGTTTTCTCTTAAATTTGGATGGATAGCAAGTTTTATGCATATAAAATTACGATAGTATTAATCAAGAATTTCATAGAAATTGCAGTTGTATCTCTTAGTAATAATGTAATATTGCTTATACTTTTAAGAGGTAGGAATGTGCTACTAAATTGTTTTACTCAAAATTTCTCAATGAATAACCCATTACATAATCTTACACAATAGAATCTTTGATGCTTACACATTCCTCACAAATTGACAAAGCTTCCTAATACAAAAGGCCAAAAAGGTATCATTAAAAACGGATATATTTGGAATTTCTTATCAAAATTTGCCCTTTTGCAGACCTGGCTTTGCTGCTGCCCTCCTCCAAAGGCAATTCTGATATGTGGTCTTTGTTGATTCATAGCAGATAATTACATAAAATGCTGAAATATAGTCTCTTTTGTAGAGAATGTAAATCTTGGTCCGTGGATAATTTTTATAGATATTCATGAACAGGACTTCATACAGTTGAGTGAGAAGAATATGAAAATCATTTAGTGGTTCCATCTATTTGGTGCAACATTTCCATCTCCCTAGCTAGTTTAAAATTTATGGTATGAAACTTAGAGCCTTTCCTATAAATTATGTCATTTATGTGCATTATCTTGATTGGCATTCATGCAGGACTACATATATTTCTGACTTTGTTTGACTCATTTATATGTATTTTTGGCTTAATAATTTAATATGAGTTTTTGAATATCATGTTTTAGACATGAGATTCCACAATTTATGATTTCATGGTTCCTAGTTTTGGGACTGGGCTGCTTTTTCATCTCCTTGATAATGATTATGTTAACATTGTTAAGATTCTTCTTTAGACATGCTTGAACATAAGATGCTAATACCAGGTAGTCTATTGCAGGTGGATCCTAACACTGGAGTGGCTATGTATGAATCAGATGACATAATTAACTACTTGGTGAACAAATATGGTTTGTCATCTTCATTAAGTTAGTCTGACCCCTTTTTTTGTGGTGTGTGTTTGTGTGTGTATTTCATGTTATGCTAATTCGTTAGCTCTTTCTTTCTTTCTCATAAACATGGTATTAATTCATATTTTGTGTCAGTTTTATTGGTCCATAGAGTTTAATTAATTTGCTAGGTAGAAGAAAATCTGAGATAAGGTAATTTGTAATAAAAATAAGGGGATATTTGACAGAATATGCTTTAAATTTCTTAAATTTCGATTTAACGTAATTTTAATAATTATCTATCCTCAATCTCCAGATTTAATGATTAATGTAGTCTTTGATAGAAGTAGCTCTCAACCTTGTAGCTTGTATGTGTAAAATTTTGTATATTTGATCTTGACAATCAACATGTGTTCTGTCTACAAGTTACATTATACAGTAATTTGTAACCCTTTTTTAGTTAATGAACCACTGCATATATTGTGCTATCCAGTCTGAAGATAATTTGAACATCAACACCATTTTCTTAAAGGTCTAATCATATTTTGGAAAAACTATGTAACTACCAATAAGTATTGCTTTTTTTTCCGAAAAAAAAAACCACCTTGTAATGAGACCTTAAAGTATACTACATTTTATTTTTTTATATGCTTTGCTTACATACTTTCTACCTATTCTACCCTTATTTTTCTCATTTACTCTCTTTTTCAGCCTATTTAACCCCATTTTTGTCATCTTCATAATATCGCTACTTTTTAATAGTCCCTACCATTTCACATGTTTCTCCCAAAAAATTGTGCTAGAGGGAGTGCAGCAAGTAATTAAAGATGGAGGGAGTAGGTAGTACTGCACTACTTATTAACGGAAAAATTAACGATCCCGTTAAATGGGACACTTATCCACCTCTTCCTCTCTCCTCCTTTCTTCTCCTTTAGAACCATTATCTTTCTTCTCAATAGCAACCTTTATCTTTGTTCACCATTTCAACTATCCCCTTTCTATCTCTTCTCTTCTCCATTGCATTTCAACATCAAGAGAAGGCACCCATCATCACTTATCAAAGTCGCAACAAGAAGGGCAAAAAGAGAAATGAAGAGTAAAAAGAAAACCAGAAAAGTAATGCTGCTGTAGTGTTTGTTATGTGTCCTAGAGTAAGACAAATAATGGGGATGACCAGGGATTTAGATAGAGTATGTTCCAGCAGTTTGGAGTCATTTAGAAAAGAGTCTTTATACTTTTGCTTTTTGGTTTTGTAAACAATCTTTCTGGGAGTTTGGGTAGCGACATGAAGGCTGCCTATTAGATAATATAACATCTTATACTTGTGGCTATGTAATCCGTGATACATATATTTTGCCATTGTTAGGAAGAATGATTCCATTGTTGCTTGTTTTGGTAGGGTGAAGAAAAGTGCATGTGGGAAGGTAGCCAAGCTATAACAACTTGGTTATCAGAGTAGCCACCTCTTGGGTGGCTATGGCACGAATTCAGGGCCCAAGAATGGATGCCCTAGAGTTAGAGATGAATGAGCTAAAGGAGCATCAGCGCACAGAGGCTGAGAAGCTCAAGCAGATAAGAGCGAGTGCGGAGGAGAACCATATATAGTTGCGTGAAGAGTTCACTAAAAATCTAAAATGGCCACTTTAATCACTGGTGAGCAAGTGAAGATTAAAGAGGATGTCAGAACTCTCACGGCGGCAGTTGGAAATCAGGGGCCACCACCAGGGTTCGAAGGAGCATGGGCCATTATGGAGGCCAAGAGTTTACGGCTTGGGGATTGCAGGATACAAGTAATATAATCACCACTCAGGGTGGAAACCGAATAGGCTGGAGATTCCCACTTTCGACGGGCACAACCTAGATGGTTGGATCCTACGAGGGGAGCGGTACTTCAACTACTACAAAGTAACGGAGGATGACAAACTTGAGGCCGCTATGGTCGCCTTCGACGGGGACGCCTTGTCCTAGTACCAACATGAGCACAGACGACGACCCATAATGAGATGGGAGGGGCTTAAATCCTTGCTCTTGAAGCACTTTAGGTCGACAGCAGCCAGAACTCTTCACGAGCAATGGATCACCTTGCAACAGTACAAATCGGTGTACAAGTACATGAGTGCCTTCATAGAGCTAATGGCCCCTCTTGAAGATCTCTCAGAGGCAATTGTCCTAGGTCAGTTCATAAATGGGTTGAAGAAGGAGGGCCGAGGTGAGAATGGCGGGCCCAAAAAGTTTGGATCAAGCCTTGCACCTGGCATTGATGGCTGTGGAGTAGGCTAGAGAGTTGCAACTCATGAGAGGAGCCCAGCGAAATTACAACTACTTTTCTAACCTCGTAATACCGAGACCTAGTTATATTACCCCACCACAAATACCCAACTCCACAAAAGCAACCCTCCAACTATTACCTCTCTCTAAGCCAAAACTCAAACCCCACCTACCAACAAAAAAATGGCCCACCTTACTTAACTTACTCCCAGGCCCCCACCCTGATCAAATCCATGTGCCTAATTCAAACCACTCTTCTAATACCATCAATCAACTAGCCCCATAAATGAACTACCCCTAAACTCGACAACCCAGAAGTAATGGAGGAATCTGAAGACACTCTGACCACGAGTGGCGTCACCGGCGAGACAAAGACTTTTGTTTCCATTGCGAAGGAAAATGGACATCAGTCACAAGTGCCCTTGCAAAGTACTCAAGGAGCTCAGTGTCATGATAATTGGAGGAAAAGGGTCTGAAGGAGATAATGAGGATGACTTGGAGGCAGGAATTGAAGGAGGTGCCACCGTATGGTTCAAAAATGCGCCTGCATCAATGTGATACCATGGTGTAAAAATGCGGTCGCGACGTCTCGATGCGGCTGAGATGTATTGGATTTCAAAGTTAGCGATTCGATATTTCCCAGTTTGTCACGTCGTTTCCAAGCACGATGACTTTTCGTCCGGTACGGCTGCATCAACTCAGTGTCGCCCGAATTTTTCGTGGAAGCAAAGAAAAACATAGCAAGAAGAAGAAAGAGAGAGAGCAGATCTGAGATTTAAACAAGAAAACCAAACCCAAATTCAAATTAAAGCTTACCTTGTTTTTGAAATGCAAATTCGAACAAAACCCCACATTTAATTGCTTAAATCAGTTTAAATTTAACCCCCAAATAAAAACCCTAATAAAAACACTAATAAAAAACCCCTCATGCGAGTTGAGTAGTTGACGATGCTACTTTATTGATGGCTGTCAGGCGATTGCAAACGGAGGTTGCCGGTGACGAGGCGACGTGACCACTGCCTCTCCTAAGGTCAGTTCGTTTCTCCTTCGTCGAATCTTGTCTTTCTTTCTTTCTCTCTCTCTCTCTATTTTCCTGATGATATCTCAAATCCCACGTGAGTGACCACTGCCTCCTCTTCTCCTTTCTTTTCCTTTTTGCTTTTTTGTTTGTTTTACTAATATGTTTATAAGCATCTTTTTTTTATTAAATAAAATAAATTAGTACACATATATTGTTATTGTAAAATCTTATATATATATATATAGGTTGAGTTCCGGTGAGAAGGGCTCTTATTGTGAGGTGAGAAAGATTTAGATACATTATACATAAGTTAGAGGTACATTAATTACAAACTATAAATACACTAAATATGTATTAGAAGTAAATTAATTTATATAATAGTTAGATACATTAAGTAGCTATGAGATATACATCAACTAAATACACCGGATACATCAACCAAGTGTTACAAGTTACAACACATCAAGCACCAAAATATTAACTACATTAAATAAATAAATTAATATAGTGATTGACAAAATCTAAATCTACTGAAAAATCGATCTTGTTAAAGATAAAGTTATGGGGGTATCAAAGATGATAATTGCTAGGGAAAATAAGGAGTATTTTGATGTTTGAGGAATTTGATAATGCATCCGGAGAGTGGCAAATCGATTTGCATAGCACCGTCAAATTATTGCCGATAATGAAAAATTAATGTTGGAATTAAGAAGCATAAACTTCGAGTGTGCCCTTGGACTTGAAGAAGCATATTTGAAACAATATTACAATCTTGACCGCACATCTATATAATGATCAAAGGTTGAGATTGTTTCTCACCCTTCTCACCATAATAGTCTTTCTCACATGAGCCTAAATCTATATATATATATAGAAGTAGGCTCATGTGAGAAATGTAGTTTTGGTGAGAAGGGTGAGAAGCAATCTCAACCCTTTGATCACCAAATGAAGGGCTAAGATTAAATTTAATTTTCCCTCCTTACTCCTTTGATAGTTTAGAGTCAATGTATATATGGTATAAAGTCAATGTATTTTTACTCAATGTATTTATAGTGTATGGTGAATGTACCTATAGTTGGTGCTCAATGTACCTCTAGGTTATAGTTGATGTATTTATCTCTTCTCACATTTCTCACCATAAGAAATTTCTCACCGGAACCCAACCCTATATATATATATATATATATTTAATATTTTATATTTCACATATATATTAATATGGTAACAATAATAGCTTCTTTAAAAAAACACTAGTAGTAGTAGTCATAATAATAACAATAAAGTTCCAAAACCTAAGTATAATTATTTTAAGAAATAAAACATTTAAAATTGAAAATTTGTACGCAACAGCCGCAATACAATCCGCGATGGATGCATCAATTCCATTACCGCATCATCGCGACCGTTTCCGTGATCGCGACCAAAACTGCATTTGTGAAATACAACTGAGGAAGTGTGATCATACTGAATAGATAGGGAAGAGTTAAGTAAGTGATCAACATTGGCGACCCAATCAACCGTTCGGTTTCTTTCTCTGTAGTTAGAGGTGGCAAAAGTGACCCAATCCGAAACTTACCCAAACTCATATGATTTTGTTGACCTTAAAGTTGACCCGAATTACCCAACCCGACCCGAATTACTCGACCCTGAAAGTGTGTAATCATTATTCTTAAGTCCTTTAAATCTCTTTGGCAAAAACCCGAAACCAAAAACCCAAATCAATCCAACCTCGTACCCGACCCGAACGACCCAATTGGCACCTCTATTTGTAGATTTGACGAACTACTGAAGACGTAATGTGATGAAGAAGGGATTGAATCTCAGGGACAAGATTGGCGAGCTTCCAGGGTGGAGGGCACCTGATTATTTACCACATTTACCGCTAAAAGGTTGTCCCCTTCGATCTGAACATGAAGGAACCCGGAGTGAAGTAGATGTTGAATACGTTGTGCATGACAATAAGCTCAGCAAGCATAGCAGAAGTAGTACCAAAGTTGAAGGTATGAGTTGCAAGACAGTTGCTCGTGGAATCCCGAATGATGAATCCAGCCGCAGCTGAAGTAGCTGAAGAACTCCCATCAAAATTTAGCATGATTGCAGGAGATTTAGGCGGATGCGAGGAAACAAGGAGTGGATGGGTAGGGTTGGTTGTGGTGATAATGGGAGTAGAAGCAGTGTTGGGGGGACCAGGAAAAGTTTGTGATGGCAGAGATGATGCAGGCACTCCATTCAGAGTAAAGAAATAGAGAGCGAATGATAGTCGAGAGAATGTTGAATGGAGTGGCCTCAAAGACTAGCACATTACGACTCTTCCGGATAGACCATAGGGAAAAGGTTATCATGGGAAGAAGTTGTGGGTGGCAACGGTGTAAATAACAAAACATAGGTTTAATGCCAGTAAAAAACAGCGGATAGTGTAGCATATTTTGGAGCTTATTAAACTTCATCAATCATGTTCATGTTGCCAGTTTTAATCATTTTTTTTAATTATTTTTGTATGACTATCTCGTACATGTTCCAAAGTTTTTAATCATTTTTGTCATTGAACTGTAAAGGTTTTCATTTGATGCACATTCTGATATAATGACTTTCATGTGAATGAAAGTTTCCTCTCCATTTACTTTGAACTTTGATTTGGTTCATAGATAGCAAGTCTCACAATCTTGAGGCATCAATCCTACTTTTTTAATCAGTAAACCAGCATTAGACTTCATCAATTACATTTGTACTGCCCATAAGCACTCGTTGCTGGAAAATAACTTCTGAAGAGAATAGTTTGATGTTCCATTTATATTATTATTATTATTATTATATATTTTATTTTTTGGCAATGGATTATTATTATTATTATCATTATCAGTAAATTGAAAAGGTCCTCATTTGATGCACATCCTGATAAGATGACTTGAAAATGCATTTCAAAATAGAGAAGGATGTCTGTCATCCTGCCTTTCCTAGATATTTTGTTTCTACTTCCATTAATGTGCAATCTAGAATCTACTGGGACTTGTGCATAATTCCCTCCACTTGAATGTCCTGGACAATTTTTCTGACCTTGAGATCCTCTATGCAGGTAATGGCCATGTTCCTTTTTTGTTGTCGCTAGGTCTACTAACGGTTAGTATCTTAATCCTATTGAATATAGTGGTTCCCCTTGTGCTAAATAACTATGTACTTGAAATACTAATAAATGGAATTTGGACTTTGTTGGCATGTATAGACCTTAACTGAAGGATTTGCAATGATTGGTCGTTTGGGTAGAGTAAGTTGCATTTCACCCTGTGGTCAAAATTCTTTAAATTGTTGACATTGATTAGTTACTGTCCCATTTTCTTCTGCCTTTCCTATATTCATTCCCCAGGGCCAATCTTATACTCCAGCAAAAATGCCACCAAAGCCGCTTGTCTTGTGGGCATATGAGGTTTTACTCGTTAAATTTTAATAATCTATCACATAGACGTTATTAATATGTCTAATGGAAATCATCTGAAGTCCTATGTATTACTCTAGGGTTCTCCCTTCTGCAAAGTTGTCCGTGAGGTGCTTGTGGAATTGGAATTGCCACACATTCAACGCAGGTATTATGTAGAATTTATATATCTTTTAAAACAATTTAGTTTTGCCCAAGAAACTCTGTGGTTTACAATCTTTTATACTTATTTGATTGTCACTATTTTCTGCTCCTGCCATTGTTATGAAATATTTAACAAACAATTTAATTTTGCAGCTGTGCACGAGGCAGCCCCAAAAGACAGGATCTATTTTCAAGAGTTGGTCATTTTCAGGTACTTCTGTATGGAGATGATACTGTCCTTAATGTTGCATTAGGTGATGCAGTAAGCTTTGGCATTAATTAAGCGACATTGGCCATTTGTTAGGTACCTTATCTGGAAGATCCAAATACAGGGGTGCAAATGTTTGAAAGTGCAGATATAGTAGATTACCTAAAAGCAACATATGCTCTTTAATAGGCAGGTGTGCTGAACCAAATGAAGGCTCTCTCTAATATGTAGATATATATGGTTGTACACTTGTACTTGATATACATTCATCTTTCAAGATGTTTATGATGTATGCACATAGCCCACCCATTGGGATTAAGGCTTCGATTGTTATTGTACATCTACTGAGTAATGAATCTTCAACATTTATTTATTTTTTGGCAGAAGGGAGTAAGGATGACAATTCAGGCCGAAGCTGACTCTAGTCTGATTAGCAAGAAAAATCCTATTCAAATCCGAAAAATAAAAATCTGCATCCGACTCCATTCAAAAAAATAATAATAATTAAAAAAAACTGCATTTAGAAAAAAAATCAGACTAATTAGTCCACTTCTAACATGTAGTTCGACTTTTTTTTTTCTAAGTTGTTTTTAGTTAAAATTATATAGTTTTATATAAATTATTTGGTAGTAGTTATATATTTTATTAAAATGTAATACCTAAATTTATATTAATAGTAAAATATAAAATAATTATATTGTAATATTAGTCATTTGTTTAATTTAGGGATAATATTTTTTTTTCCGGATCCAACCCTAGTATGATCTAATCTTGAGAGAAAAAATTTGATTCAAATCTGGAAAAAAAAATCCACATTCAACTACTATTGGGTTGGAGTCAGATTATGCATCCGATCCAAGTCCGATCTGTTGCCATTGTTTTCTATAACGTAGTGTAACTACATGCAATGTAAGTATGCGTGGATTAGCTAGAAACTTTTTAACCACAATCTCACCTCAATCGAAATGAATTTTGCTCTCGAAAAGCATTTCCATCATTCTTGCGTTTTGGGCTTGTCTGTTTGGAGTTCCCTTTGTAAAAGTTGTGTTTTGAAAGATGATATTGGTAATGGTTGGATGAGGTGGACTGGATCATAATTGTTTCAAAATGAGCATATTAATGGATGACGTTGAAGATGGAACTCTGTTGATTCCAGTAATGTTTACAGTTGCAACAGCTAAAACCACAAATAAAGTTTTGGCCTTCCGGTAGGTAGCACCCTAGCACGAAAATGAACTATTAGCCTAGTGGTTAAGGCTTTAGAATTTTAGGCACGAGATTTGGGTTCGATTCTCACCGTACGCATATGTAAGGTTTCTTTATCATCCTCCTTATAGATGTGTGTGTTTGCTAAATTGGGTCGGTTGACCTGCAATAGGGTTTGATTCAAGACCTAATATCCACACATTGTCATACTAAAAAAAGGTAGCACCCTAGCACTACGGCTCTGTTTAATAAGGCGTAAAATTACTTAAAAGCCCTAACATTTTAGAGGGAAAATTTTCCTTCTACAAAATGCAATTTATTTTAACGGATCTATTAACGATGGGTTAACGGAGTTGACACTGTTAATAAAAAAAATCTAAGTATGGACATAGTTTAGAAGTTTAAAAAAGCACAAGCACAACTCAGAAAAGCGAAAATTAAACTCATGGCCCATAGCTCAGTTTGTTAGTTTAACCCAAAGTATTTTCTTTTTTGGAAAAAAGAAACGAATAATTTCACCTTTGAAGGGAAAACTATTATTATTTTTTATAAAAAAAAATGAAAATGAATATTCCACATTTCACCGGTATTCAATTAACAAGATCACCTTTCACAATATAAGGATTTATCCGTGCACCCTATATTTTTTTATTGTCTCTTTTTACTGCTTATCTAAAGAAAAGTTAAAGGCAACATTTCCCACCTAATTAATATGCACACGACAAATGAGATTAGCCTAATCTATACAATATATTAAAAGGCTCTCAAGACAACATATTGCGCCAAGTAAGCTATCTACATGACACTTTCTAATGCATATGTGCTACGTAAGCATTGCCACATCATATAATAAAATAAGATATGCTTAGAACAAGACTTGAATCATGCCGATTACCTCTTACAACACACTATCAACCACTTATCGTCTCAACCAACTTTTATTAGTGCTTTAAATTTACACATAACATTATATATTCCTCTCCTTTATTAAGTCAATTAGAGGTTGGTTCTTTTATAAAAATTTCACAAATACTTATTAACGGAAAAAAAAGTAATAATCGGGGCAAAGCACGCGCCAACAAACTAGCTATTCCTTTAAAACCGGTGAGATCAGTTAAACCTAATTTTAAAAAACCCCAATAGAAGAATATGGGGTGCAAATGTTGGTAATTCCTTATTTTTGACAAGTCGGGCTATTAGTTGAATACTGTAGAAGGTGAGATTATTAGTTTCTATTTTTTCTTCTTTTTTTACCTTACCAACTTACTTTACCTTTCATTTTTCTTATTTTCCATCCTTTTTTTACATGGTACTTCCCCGTTCTAGTTTGTTTTCTATTTTTTGCCTTTTAAGATACAAGGAGAGACAAAATTAAAAAAAAAAATGAAAAATATTCATTATACATAAAAATAAGATATTCATATGGGGTCTTGTTTAAATTTCGTCTAAATGTGTAGTTTTTAATACTCCGCATGTATTTTTGTAATTTTTATAAAGTGAGATTTTGAAAAAAAAAGCTAGATTTCCAAGTACAGATAGAGAGAGAGAGAGAAATTTTCTTATATAAAATAGGCTGTTAGGACTTAGGACAAACCATTAGTAGATGTTAGAAAGTGAACTCCAATTATGGATAGAGAGAGGGAGAGTTTTCTTATAAAACTAGATAATATCCGAGCAAATGCTCGGTTTTAATTAATGGTTAAGAAAGATTTTTTAGTGGTTTCTATATTAGTATAAAAGTATTGATATACTATACCAAATAGAAGTATTGAAATGTTGGGATGGATAATATGAGTTTAGAAAAATGTTTTTTGGTTCCTACATTAGTCTTAACTCTATATCGTAATACTTACAACTTTTGCAATTTAAGTTGTAACATAATGTTTACAACAAGTTTTTGACTATATTTAGTGAAAAATTTATCTATGTGTAACTTTTTTATTTTTTAAACCGACCTTACTTTTGTAGTGAGTCTAATTAATTATTCATTTTTCACTCTATTTCTTTTTAAATCCATTTTTTGTCTAGGAATCCGTATCACATACTTATGTAGTAATCTTTGCAATACGGAAGTAGTATAAAAGATTAGTAGAGATGTAAAAAAATTTAATTATAATAAAATACACCCCCATTTTTTAATATTTGTTCATTTGTGTTTTCATCAATACCAATAAACTAATAGAGTAATAGAAAAAGAAAAAAAAATCATAAATTATGATAAAAGTTGTGCAAAAAAAGTAAGAGAGAGAAAATGATAAAGTAACGTGAGAAAAATATACAAAGTATTAATAGATATAAAAGAATAAAATTTTACTATATTTAGATAATGTAGGAAGTCAGCAAATTAAAATGAAAATAGCCCAAAAAAGGAAAGTATGCAAATTAAATAAAGACAAGTGACTAATTTAATTAGTAAAAAAAAATTATGTAAATGTTGGTCAATTATTATGTCAAAGTTTTTTGTTATAATATTATTTTAGTTTAAGAAGATATTTGTTTGGTATTTTATTTATTTATTAGAGTATTAATTATGGTATTAAATATAGAGAGAGATAGAAATGTAAGATAGAAGATAGATATAATTTATTTATTTTTGTTAGGATGGAAAAATGGTAGTTTGGGAAGGAAATGGGGTATATTTTAGTGGTCAGAGTTTTAGTAAGGTATATATAAATAAATATATAGATAGATAGGTTGTTGGGAGGAATCAGCAGCAGATGTTATAAAATAGGTTGTTTGGATAATCAACTCCAGCCTCCAGGAAGCTTCGATTGGTCATGGGTTGAGAAAAAGATTTTGTTAAGGCACGGCATGTTTTTACCATTCTGCTCACGTCTTTCATATTAGCAGGGAGAATCCAACACTAGTAAGGGTCTACTTCTTGCTTTAAGTCAAGTGAAGATGTGGCATCAGAGTCCTCCTTCCTACCTATAGTGTGCGTGTGTGGTTCTATCTTCTACTAGTTATTAATGTGCAAAAGCTTATTCAAGCTCCCTTCTAGAGTCAGATTCATGTCCACATCTCTTTCTCCAATGGAAGACTTACCTACTCTTGATGCACTGCTTATTAACCTTCCTGAGATCATAGCTTTTTTTGCAAACAACAGTAGTTGATTCAGTAAGACCAATAGGGGGATCGAAAACAAAACCATCAACAACAGTTATTGCAAACAACCTCTTCGTATTAACTTCACTTCCTCCGCCAGCTCATTCCTTTCTTTCTAGCGAGCCAATTGATAGGAGGGATTTTCATACCAAATAAAAAAAAAAACCGTCGTACTATGAGTGGGGGTGTCGAACACGGGGAAGGTACTTCGCACTAGCCTAGGCGTGAGCGTCGAACAAGCTAGGTCAAATAATGGTCGCGAGAGGCGAAGGGAACTAACTAAAACTACACTAAGGAAACAAAAACAAAAGGGACTAGGGTAAGAGATCCACAACTCATACCACCATGAATTATGAATCAATCGAAACTTAGACTTAGGTCGTGGATAAGGGGAGGTCGTTCTAAGATCGTACCACTCTTTCGAGCTAGTACGATGATCGGAAAGACATATACAACTCACTTTCGTGCAGCGACACATCTAACAAGTACTAAGCACAAAATCACGAAGACCGGTAACTTTCCCTTGATCGAAGGCACAACTTTCGTGGTGCTTCCATCAGTCGGGCAAAGGAAGTCATCACCCACGTTCACCTTTCGGTCCTTCGGTGGGGATTCTTCAATGAATCCTATGTTAGCTAGACACAAGACTCAACATTACCGAATCCTAAGGTACCGACATTATCACAACCAAAAGCCAAGAAACAACTAAACCAGAATCATGGAGGAATTTGAGGGGTTTCACTCAAACCCTAGAACTAAACTACTCAAACATAATTAACAAAAGCATGATAAAAACTACAACTAATTACATAAATCAAACCTAAAACTAAGAAGAACAAAAACAACAACTAAAACCAACAACTTAAACCTAGAAAACTACAAACTAAACTACCAAGAACAACAATGAAATCAAAATAAACAACTAAACAAACATGAAAATAACAAATAAACTAACTAAATAAACAACAACTATCAACTACTTAGACATCAATAACTAGCAACAAAGAACAAGAAATCAAGCAAATAAAGAAAGCAATAAAAGTACCTTGAAGAGATTGAAGAACAAGAGGAAGAGAAACTAAGAAACTTGCATAAATTGAAGAGCAAATGTAAATTACAAGAGGAAATTGAAGAAGAAAACAACAAAATCTAACCTAAAACCCTAAGTGAGCCTCTAACCTCCTGGCTTCTAAAATGAGGGGAGGGGGCTATTTATAGTTCGCCAAAAAATGCACGAAAAATAAGCTAAAACAGATTAAATGATACGAACAGGGCCTTCTCAGCGGGCGCTCGGCATAAGTCAGCGGGCGCTGGAGCCAAAAAATGAGCTACTGACTGTTCTGGCCAGTTCAGCGAGCGCTTGGAAATATCAGCGGGCGCTGAATAGGTATCAGCGGGCGCTGGAAACGTCTCAGCGGCCGCTGGACAGCAAGACAGTCAGTTTTAAAAACATCATAACTCCTTCATTTCTTATCAGAATTTAGCTTATGACCAGGCGTTTCGAAGCGATCGGAACGAGCTTTAACCTCCAACTTGAATCGCCTTAAAATGATAAGTATGTAAAAAGTTATGGCCTTTCAAAGTTGACCTATGCTCCAAAAGTGGTGATTGTGGTCTTGGCTTTATTGCGGAACACTTCCCAAAGCTTCTCGGGACCTCTCACGACCCTTGTCGGCTTTTAACAATTGATCGAAAACACACAAAATACCTACATGAATGAACGCAAGGCATTAGTAACGCAAAAGTGCTAAATTATTAGCAAAAATGGCAAGAAAAGGCATTATTCAACGAAAACGCAAGTAAGACCTAAACTAAGCTAAAAAGGCCTAAAACTAATAAAACTAAGCCTAAAAACAACATAAAACAAGTTAAAAGAGTCCAGGAAATCGGTCCTAAAATGGACCTATCACCAATCTTTCTTCTTTTATGAATGAGTGCAGGCGTGATCTATTCTGTTATATGATAAGAATAAAAGAGGATACCTCGTGTACGTACTATTACTTGATCCCGGAATTTCATTGCTAGTTCTCCATAGAATCCTTTCTGACTGATATGGCTCTAGATATTGGGAGTTATCTCTCTAAATCTTGAAGTGTAACAGTAGTTCATGGTCCCATTCCTTCTATCTTTCATTCGAAATCCTAATACGAGGGCCTCCTCCGCTCTGATTCACCACCTTCATACTGAATTTACCGGATCATTGGACATGATTGTTATTGGCCATACTGAAATCATTATAGTAACCACGCAATACCGAATTTGGCTTCCTCAAGGACTTCTTCTTGATTTAAGATTCTGAAATCATTATAGTAACCACGCAATTTCTGAAATGTGAGTTAGGATGAAAACCTGAAAAAGGACTTCTAAGCAAAATGAGAGAAAAAAAAAGCGATAAATGATGAAACTCATTAGCTTTTGTTGAACTTCGGATACCTTTTTGGTATTTGTAACACCCCTGGAAATTCCTGATTTAAAAACTCTAAATATTATTTAAAGTTAGGACATAAAATATATATTTGAAAGAAATTTCCAAAGCATTACCGCCAACGTGTGAAAAAGTTTCGGCTTATTCAGAATTTTGCAGCGGAAGAAAAACTAATCCAAACTTAATTTCAAAATAAACCTAACTAGTCAAAACTTACAGCCTAGTAAAATTTTAAAACCCTTAGTTAGAAAACAACAGTTAATTGAAATTAATAATATAAATGAAATATTACTTTATAATAATAATTTTAAACACAAAAATCATGAGCTCTTGAATCACACCAATCCCAAGACCATGCGTGTGCTGAAAACTTGAACTTCACATCACCAAGTTAACTTGTGTAATTCTGATCCCCAATAATACAAGTGTATAAATTGGTTCATCACAGGGTCATTAAGCGAGGACCATGACCAAAGAAAAGACATACAAAAGCACGTAATCAGCAAAAGCTTAGTACATATATACGACAAGATATGCAAGCATTAAATAAAATGGATAACATTAAATATAACTAGATGCACATAAAATAACCAACCCACTGAACTTACCATACACATCACCAAACTCCCCTTCAAATTATATTTGAATAATTGGATTCAACATCGAACGGGTTTCCTCTGAAAATAAGTAACCATGCCCACCAGAGCCCCACTCGGTTGCAAGTCGAATGGTAAAAACTATGCCACTTTAAAGTGACGGGATCTCAGGCCAAAATAATAAAAATAAGCAAGGATGTACAACGTCTTGTACCTATTGAAGCTATTTAGCTCCCTCCATATGTTCATACTCAAGGTATATACGTTCCAAGAGTTTTGGTGTGAATCCTCTTTCGCTTTACGTGATTTAACATATTTAATTAGTAGCCGTGAAGACGCACCCCACACAAGACATCATACTCAAGGTATATACGTTCCAAGAGTTTTGTCAGAAAAGACCTTTTAAAACATTCATTTTGTGAGAAAAGACCTTATAATTTTTTTTTTGTGAGCAGGGACCTAAAACAAAAAAAAAGTTGCAAAGAGGGACCTTACCTCTATTTTCCGACGTTGAATGTGAATTTCCGGCGTTGACTCACTATTTCTCTCCAATTTTGCACGAATCTTTTCGTATTTAAGGGGTTAAGAGATGAGGAACCCCAAATTCAGAAGAAGAGAATTTTAGATGCTAGAAGAAAGTGTTAATGTAGGGTTTATATAGATGAATTTAGGAGGGGAAGTAGAGAAAAAATGAATTTATAATGAAAAGAAAATGAAAGGTTAAATAGAGAAGAAAGGATTCATCGAAAATTGGAGGGAAATAGCGAGTCAACGCCGGAAATTCACAGTCAATGTCGGAAAATAGAGGTAAGGTCCCTCCTTGCAACTTTTTTTTTTGTTTTAGGTCCCTGTTCACAACAAATTTTTTATAAGGTCTTTTCTTACAAAAAGAATGTTTTATAATGTCTTTTCTGACAAATTTTCCTATTTTTTTTTCTTTCCCTCTTGAGAGCTTTACCTATTGAATGACTACTATTAAAAGGGTTGTTGCCAGCTTTTTCCCTATGGGCTTGCAACTACTTAAAATTCTTATCTAAAATCTAAATAATACTAAGACAACAAACACTGTTTCATCTCCCCCCAAAACTGTACACATGTCAATACCACAACACTCCTTTTCCTGCCGATTGAATGACTACTAGGTTTTTAAAAGGGTTGTTGCCAAATTTTTCCCTACGGGCTTGCAACAACTTAAAATCCTTATCTAAAATCTAAAATAATACTAAGACAACAACCACTGTTTCATCTCCCCCCAAAACTGTACACGTGTCACTACCCTAACACTCCTTTTCCCGCCTAAATACACCAGTTTCTTTGGGAACAATAAACTGAGTTTAACCTTTTCAATATATGGGATTGGAGATTGGAAATGTTCACTGTTGAACTGTTTGGGAACTTAAATCCTCCACAATAAAAAAAAAAAAAACAAAAAACCTGTCCTAGGGAATTGGCAAAGCCTAATACAACAATAATAAAAAAAAGTCACTTGAAAAGTCATAACATAAATGCTATTCAATTTACACGAAAACAGCTTTTTAATGCTTTGAACATAGAGAATTGGAAACGTATTAATTTGGGTATTGGAATTTGAAAAGGGTATGGTGATGTGTTAAAGCCTAAAGTAAAAAATTTAATTAATAAAAAATCTACTATACAACAATTATTACTAAGTCAATTGTTTCCAATTTACTCCGTACGTTGGAATATGAAACATCTCAATATTTTTTTTTTTTTTAAAGTGACTCTCAATATCTCATACTCAATACTCACAATGAATATTTATACAGACAACCCTATTCATTTCTTCTCACAGACATTCAAATCTGCCTAAATTTGTGGGTCAAATAAACATTGCAAATTGAAACAAAGATGATTGTCAAATAAATGGAATAAAGACACTAATTTTAAATTTCAGTGTTCTGTTAAGCTGATTCAGTTGGACCGAGGTGGAGGAGAGACTCACATGGAGCTGATTTAGTTGGAGGAGAGGCAATTGTATTTGTGGCTCAATTATTAGTGAAGACTTGTAAATAACTTGCAGTTGGAGTACCTAGCTAAGCAATTGAACCACAGGTTTTCCTCTTTTTTATCCTTCTTCTTTCCCAATTCATGGTTCTACGGTTCTACCCTTTTTGTTTCTTTTCTCTTCTTTTTTTTTTCCTTTTCGATTTCTGTGAGCTTTTTTTTTTGATAAAAAAAATGGAATTTTGGATTCTACTTCATACAAAAACTAAATCTTAGATCCTTGTTTGAAAATCTTCTAAAGAATATACTACAAATTTTTTTATGAAAAAACAATTCAGATCTATTTCTTGGGTGGTTGAATTAGAAACTTTGTGATTTCTTATAGGTGAAATAAGGAATGGGAACGTGAGGTAAAAGAAAGTGAAAATGAAGGCTAGAAGAATTCTGTGAAGATGAGGTAAAAGGAGGAAACAAATCCAAACAGTGAAGATGCATGGGAAAAAAAAAGGAAAAGGAAAGGGTAAAAAATGGAGAGAAGAATAATGGGTGATTTTTGAGGGAAAATATCTAAATAATACTCCATATAAGGGGTTGGTGAATGCCTGAATGGAGCATAGTGATATAAGCAGTGGGGGTGATTAACTGAGTATATTGAACTAAACAAGTAAATCATTTTTTTATACAATAAATTTTTCTTTAACCTTTTACCAAACAGTGAAAGGTTATGGAGTACCAAACAAATTTATATAAATGATAGTCAAATCAACAGTCAAAACTACTAAAAAAAAAGGTTACGAGTAGAACTCTAAGCTCTAAATATAAAACTTAAACTCGGTTAACATTCTTATGTGACATTCTTATGTCACATGCCAAAAAGCTAATTGTTGGGCAATCTTAAGCTAGCATTACGAGGAGATGGAGGAGGGAGAAAATAAGGTGTAAGAGAGAAATGAAGAGAGGAAAAATTTAGATAACCTCTCCATTGCTATGCTCTAATGAAGGTGTTAAGTTTTGAAAAAGAGGGTCCATGTCCAATTCAACCCTGACTAGTGATGGCAATGGGTCGGATCTGGAGCGGGTCTATATGGACTCGGATCCAGTTCTGTTTTCAAAGGCTGGACCCAGATCCGACCCGGATCCATCAGGTCTGGGTTGCATGGATCCAGATCCATTAGATCCAACAGGTTCGGGTCCAAAATGGATTCGAAATGGGTTCACCGTATTTCCTTTTGACAAATACAAAATTTCTAAAATTAAAGCATATAAATAACATTAACTAAATGTCTTACATGTCTTAAAACCATAAATTCATAAATTACATGTCTTAAAAGAATTAATTCCTAAATTACATGTCTTACAAATTTAATGTTACACTAGCAACATAAAATTAATTAATTTTTTTTTGTAAGAGATTGGGCTTCACACACACACACACACACAATGGGTCTACGGTCTGGGTTCGTGATTTGCATTTCACTTTTATGAACTCACTTCACACATTATAATATAAATTTTTATTCAAACTAAATATATAAGTTTTGAAAGAAGTTTAGAATGTGTCCTATAAGTGCCCAATATGTGTCTCATAAGTATATCTATATAGGACACATGAGTTGGTGTGTCTGACATATATTTAGGTGTGTCTAACGAGTGTCGGCGTTCGATACATCTCTGACACGAAACACATCACTAGTTAGAAGTGTCATGCAAGTGATGCAACCTAGTCCAACTATAACCCATGACTCCATGAGAATGCCTCGTGTAGTCGTGTTGTGACAAACGGACAATAGCAGGGTCATAATAGGTCGGGCCCAAACCGTATTGTGTCCATGTGGGCTCGTGCTGACTGCTGACCCTACACATGAACACCCCGGCCTCTGCTTCTCCGGTTCTTCGTACTTCGTATGCCGTAGACTCGTCGCCTGTTTCGTTTCGTTGTAATCTGTTTTCCAATCCCTCCCTCCCCCCCCCCCCCCCCAAAAAAAATAAAAAATCCCGAAGCTTTTCAATTTTAAGCTACACCTCTCTCCTCCATTCAAGCTCAAGCGTAGACGGATCTCTGTTGAATCCCAACACGAAGTTGTACGTTGAAACGGCTTCCTTGGTTCCTCTCTTTCGTTGAAGAAGCTACTCAGGTTTGGTTTTCTTCAAATTTTAGTCATCAAATTGATGATCTAGGTTTAACCCTTCAATTTGGGATCGAGATTCGAGAGTAGAGACAGACAAGAGTTTGTGATGTACGGGTACTATAATAATAATAATACTTACTAGAGATAAAGGCCAGCTCCCCAAAGGTGTCCTGTTTGCTGTCTTCCAAGGAAGAGGAGGCAATTAAACGCATGTCTTTTTCCTTTTTTTTTTAATTGATTTCTTTCAGACTCTCTTATTTCTGCTCTGCTATTCATTTTCAATTTTATCTGTTTAAATTTTCGATTTTTTTAGGTTGATCATTCGGTTGATTCAAGCAGTGATCTTTCGATCATAAGCAGCTGAGATGTCATATGCTTACCTTTTCAAATACATTATCATTGGAGATACCGGTAATTATTCATTCTTTCTATCTATCTATCTATCTATCAATCTGCTCCATAATCGTCCGAAATTGGCTATTTATTTATTCTGGGGAATTTCACCATATCATGTTGATTTTGGCAGAGGATTTCCTTTTTTTTTTTTGGGCTATATGAATTCGTTGGTTTTGTAATTGATGATTTTGTTTTTAGTTGATTGTTCTCATATTCGAAATAAGTTTATGGCATACCAAATGAAGTTTCTAGGTGTTTGCATCTTGTTATTTCATAATCTGATTAGGTATGAATTATTTGTTTTGGATATTGATTCGAGACTCAATTTATTTGGATGTATCTATTTATTTTGCTAATTTATACTCCCTCCGTCCCCTTTTTTTGCAACAAGTACAATTTTGTCACTGTTCATTGACCAACTTTGACTCTCTCTAATTTTATGCACATAAGAAAAAATATAGTCAAATGGGATCTCGTTTGATTCAGCTCGATATGTACTTTTTTAATTTATAATTTTTTATTATATGTATTTAAAGATATTTTTATTTAAAGTTGTGTGTTGGGAGGTGTGAAAAAGTAAATGCTGCAAACAAAAGGGGACGGAGGGAGTATGAAATATGCTTGAATTTTTTTTCTTTGCATTACACGTTTATTCAAATTTAGCTCGAGTGTCGCTTGATTGTTCAAGCTCTTATTTAAGCTTGGCACCTAAATGTCTAAGCTTGAGCTAGGCTACTACTTAACGAGCCGAGCTCGCAGAAGAACAAAAGAAGCTTGGTCATGTTCAGACACATGTTAAACTTATCTAGCTTGGTTGGAACAAGTAAATACTCAGCTCATTTGAAAAGCAAGTCTTCATAGGATCATTTATTGTTTGATTGCTTGCTATTAGTAAAGGAAGTTAGCTAAGATCCAGTTTTGGGTATATTTTAACCCTGGAACAAGAATAAAAACATAGTAGAGTAACAGTAACTTATATGATATATAAATATTTGGATGATTTTTGATTGACTATTTAATGTATTAACCTACATTCATCACTTCTAAAGGGACAATGTACCTTAGTGTTCTCGCGTATTTATGAGCTCCTTTTTCTTTCCAATATTGCAAGGGAGGTCTAGATTTTTGTGTAGAAATTTCTCTATTGTAGGTTCTGCAATGCATTAAGTGCCTTTAATATGTGTTGTCTTTTGTTTGTCGTAAGAGGATAACGAAACTAGGATTACAAACTATCTTTTTCTGAATTAGATGTGGGGTTTGATCTAGAATAGATTGGTTATTTAATATGAAGGGGGTTTTGGGTGCGATGGCATGTTTCTTGTTAAGCATTTCCAAATTATTTGTCTCAACTTTGAGAGATTTGAGGGATAGATTTTGCTCAGAGCTCCTGCCACAATTGATTGAGCATTCCAAATAGCTCCTACAGTTGCATATCTTTGTGGAGGGTATTGTTCTTTACCATTTCTATTTAGCGGGTCTACTCATGCTTTTCTTTGTTATTTTTGACAATGTAATTTCTCTGCACTTAGTTTTTTCAATATCCTGGCTCTAATTGTTTGCCCTATTTTCTTTTTCACGATCCCAAGATGCATAGTTGCCATGTAATTACTCAAGTTATGTATTAGTAATATTGGAAAAATTCTATATTTATAAACCACTTGTTATGAGGATTTTAACAAGATCTCATGTGATGCTATTTTTTCTATAAGTAGGAATCAACAGTCAATATTTTTACCTTTTGGCCTCCAAAAGGCAAGTGTCGCAAAAAGTAAGGGACGAAAGGGTCAGCGGTGGAGTCAAGGGGGGTTGGTGAGGGCCATGGCCTCCCCCTTGGTTCTAGATAAAAATTAAATTTGCCTTTAACTTCACGAATTTTTGTGTAGTGGAGATGGTGTAGTTATGTGATTATGAAACAAAGGTTGTGAGTGTGATTCTTTCTACCAACATTTTGGTGTAGTGGAGATGTTGTAGTCATGTGATTAAGAATTAATATAATAAGCTAAATAAAGTTGTGCAATTATACATGTAAGCATAATATTTTGGCCCTATTCATTCACAAATTCCGGCTCTGCCCCTAGAAAGGGTAGCTTATAACAATCTTAGTCTTCTTATGATTTAATCTTTTGTTATTGTTATTTTTTTTTATGGTGACTCGAACACGGAAATTTTAATTGTTGGAATATAAATAATTGATTGGAAAAGGCTAGGTTTTCACTAACTAAGAGATAATAAGTAAAATTATCAATCTTTTGTTATTTTTTTATGGTGACTTAATTAAGGAAAGTTTTGATTGCTGGAACAGAAATAATTGAATAGTAAAAGATGGGTTTCGGCAAACGGAGAGAAAATAAGTCAAATGATGGAAACAGTGTTATACACATAGGTTTGTATGGGGTTGTAGTGCTTTAATTAACATTTTTCATTTTACCATACATTTGGTAACTAGATTAGAGTTTTTTGGGGCTCTGAAGAACACATGTAAACATTGACCACGTTTTATTACATTTTTGCTCTTCCCTGTTTAGATAAGTTTTAAACACTTTTACCAAACCAAAAAAAAGCTTGGAAATATTACTTTGAATAATCCAACCTTTTTTATGTTTAAAAATAATCCAACCTTTTTTTATGTTTAAAAATAATCCAACCTTTATGCCAAAGTGATCTAGTGGTCCCCTTTTTTATAGCTTGTTTTTACGAACTAGTTTTAATTAACTTTGTTGTAAAAACATCTACATAATTTTTATTTGTAATAAAAAAAGCTTCGAAAAAGTAGACGATTAAAGCAGCTAGGTCCACTAAAAAAAATGGGGGTGAAGGTTGGATTATTACAAAATGATCCAAAGGTTGGATTTTAAAAATGAAATGGTAAAAGTTTGGATTATGTAAAGTAATTATTCCAAAACATGTTTCTAAGGCCAAACGTTGTCACCAAGTTTATGTTGGGTTTATGGCGAGAAGTTGCTTCCCTTTGAATGTGATATCAAGAGGTGTCTTTCTTAATTTTCTTTCTTGTACCACCCTCGTTTTTTTCCTTGGCTTTGTTCCTTCCCTATTCACTTTTTTTCTAAATCAGTTTGCCTCTTATACTTAAAGCAAAGTTTAAAGTAACCAAACGTAGAATTGATGATAAAGAAAGGATAATGAGAATTCCTTTGTTTCTAAAGTAGTAGCATATGAAGGGTATGACAATTATGAAGATGAAGATAACAATGTTGTGGATATGATGTTGAGGTGTGAGGTGGCTCTATCAATATGTTATTATGGAGGCATTGACATATGTTCGCATGCATCATTTCACTATAACTATTCATATGACCAAAAAAGCAAAAAACTTTCCCCTTCATTGACTCCGGAAAGACTATAATTGTAATTTATTATTTAAAAAAGAAAAGAAAATTGTGAATTGATTCTTCTTCTACTCCTTGCATATCTTTGTTGTTGATTAAACATTTAATGTTATGTTCAATTTAAATGAAGGACATTGTTAGATAAATTTTATGCAAATTGCTCATTATTTATATTATTATGATTTGATATTAGGGGGAGGGGTATTTTAGGTTATGTAAAATAATTTCTTTTATTAGTCCCTTAGTGAAGAATTTCATGAGTTTATTAGGGAAGAATTTTTTTTTTTAAAAAAATAAGTAAATAAATAGGGCTCATTAGGGAGAGGAAAGGTGTAATAAATCTGAATACTTAGTATTATCTTATTCCGTCAACTCTTGATCAGCATTTTCTTTTGCTCTGATACTCATTGTCTCTTAAATTTCCATCCGCTTCATAAAAATTAGTTGGAATATCCAATGAAAGGTGCTTTTCTTTCCAAGCTTATTCTATTTTTATTATTGTGCTCCCAAAACTGATAGCTCTTGCAATGTCGTTGATTTTAACTTGTTAACTTTTATGCTTTCTTACAACTAGATTTTGGAAAAGAGTTCTTTCAATCATATTGGATGTGCTATCTTCTCAAAATAATAACAATATTGGATGCATTATAATGTCTTCTAACCAAATATAATGCATTCACAGAGGTTAAGTAAACTTAAGATGCGCCGATAATTGCGAATGAGCTCATTGAATTTTTAGGGGCGATTGATTTGTCGTCATCTTAAAACTTAGTTTTCTAATAAGCTTTGGAAGGGTTTGTAATGAACATTTAAGTGATAGAGAGGAAGAGTTTCATTTCTATATAAAGGTGGGTTGAAGATATATCTCTGCCTCATGCATGCTTGAGTATGAGGTGATACAAGGCTTCTCGTGGCTTGTGGCAAGGTGAACTTGCTTCATGGTAAACTCTTGCAGGCTTTCATGGTGTCATCACTCATCAGCATGTCTTTTACAGTATTCAGATGAAGCAAATGTAAAATGTAAAATGTAAAATTGTGCTCACTGTTGATCAGACATATTACTTTATATTAATCATTATCTCCATAATGATGTCTTATGGTTGAGTTTTTTTCTATTTCTTTAATTTATATAGATATATGTTTTTTTTTTTGTTTCAGTAACTTGTGACAGTGGCAAAGTCAAACTTGATACAATCATGTTTTGTTTTGCAGGAGTGGGGAAATCATGCCTTCTTCTGCAATTTACGGACAAGAGGTTTCAGCCAGTGCATGACTTGACAATTGGTGTTGAATTTGGGGCCAGAATGATTACAATTGACAATAAACCCATTAAGTTGCAAATATGGGACACGGTTTGTATTCAAATCTTCAAATTGTGGAGGAATTCTGATGCATTTGCATGAAATCTGACTCGTTCCTGTGTTCTGCTATAGGCTGGTCAAGAATCTTTTAGATCTATCACAAGATCCTATTACCGAGGGGCTGCAGGAGCTCTTCTGGTTTATGACATTACTAGGTAAAATTGAAGTTTAGATTGTGGCACTAAAGTTTTCTGATTTTTGCAGCAGGTCTCTCCTCAATTAGCAATTATGTTATCCCTTCTCCGCTCCTTCCACCCAATACCAAAAACAAAAACTTTGATACGGACTAGCTCAAGATAATTGCATTTAATGCTTGATACTAGTTGAATCCTGCGCAGAGAATAAAAGATTTGCTGGTATCAAACTGTTGGTTTTGGAATTTTGTTACATGTTTGCAGGTTATTTTGGGGTCAATTGGCTGATATGGGGATAACTTACACGAGGCATTCCCAAAGTTCAACAGACCTGCTTACCTTTTCCACTTCAATGTTACATTTAGAATACATGTTTGGATTGTAAAGTTGTCTGTTAAGTTATATGGATTTTTTTCATGGGTCTTTGCAGGAGAGAGACATTTAATCACCTTGCCAGTTGGCTGGAGGATGCAAGGCAACACGCAAATGCTAATATGACAATCATGCTTATAGGTAACAAATGTGATCTTGCTCATAGGAGGGCAGTAAGCACTGAAGAAGGCGAGCAGTTTGCCAAGGAACATGGATTGATATTTATGGAGTGTTCTGCTAAAACTGCTCAAAATGTTGAGGAGGTACCGGAATGCCTTCTCTTTATTAGGCCATTTCATTTATTTTTTTTACTATGATTTATTATGTGATAAGCTCTTTAAAAGAATGTATGATTAGTCGTTATAATTTGATTAATTCTGTCGCCTGTAGGCATTCATTAAAACAGCTGCTACAATTTACAAGAAGGTTCAAGATGGGGTTTTTGATGTATCAAATGAGGTTAGCTTTTTTTCATTTCCTTGCTGCAAGCATCCTCAATTTGCTGGCCTTTTACATTGATGCTGCAAAGTTCGTATGACCTTTCTTGTTGAAGTCAATATTTTATGTTTTTTGAATGTTTTAAAGCAGAGATAACCTCTATGCTATCATCTCAAAAAGCTTTTAATTCTCATAGATGCAGGGGTTTCAAGGCTGTGCCGCCCATCCTTGGCCACACCCCATCCCCACCAAAGAACGAAAAAAATCATTTGCATACCACATACATATTGTAGTTCACAAATCATCACCATATTTCCAACTTTCAACCTTACTAGTCAGAATTACCCCCTTCCCACAGATAGATTAATATTTGGAAATTCTGTTATTGGGTAACAGTGAGTTTTTTACGTTGTTAGATAAAATCCCAAAGCAAATAAAACCTAATAAACTCTACGACAAGTATAGAGCAAGTAGGGTCGAACTCCACTAGGATTAACTTGGGACACTGATTTCACCCTGTTGTAAGTAAGCTAGCTCAAAAGGGAGTGGGGAAAGAGAAAGCAAAAACAAAAATAACAAGAAATGAAACTAATATAATCTGAAAATTTGGATTGACCATATTTAAACAAACACCAAAGCAAGGGTCCACCACAATTAAATTCACACAAAAATTATAGATTAAATGCATGAAGTCTACTAGAAGGGATAATTAAGCCACAAATTAGACTCGATTCATTAAATTGCTTGTAGGAGGTTTATAAATCCAATCCTCATTAAAAACCCATATTTCAAATCGTTTAATATAGATTAGGTATGAATAAAATAAATCACAATAATTACCCAACACTGCCAACAACAATTTTCCAACATTCAATTACAACTTGGAGTGAATTTTATAGGGTTTCACCCTACCTTGGCTAGAAGGAAATTAGCCGCTAAACATGATTGAAGCAATGACAAAGCTGAGATTAATTTTCTTTAGAAAGGGAGAAGATGAAGAAGAAAAATTAAACCTAAACTAAGGGTCCGTTTTCAGTTTTTTTTTTTTTTACAATTTTTTTATACAGCCATATAATATATGTCATAGATGGATTCAAAAACTAATTGAACATATTAAAATCATTTTAATTTTGAAAATTGACAATAGAAAGTGCCAATCACCTTTTTTGGTTTCCTGATTTTGGTTTTTTGTTTTTAAAAAAAAATTGAAAACTGAAAACAAAAAAAGTGTTGAACAAGCCTTAAAATTGGGGCAATAAATAAAAAGAGACAATCAACAAAATAATAAAGAAGAATGGAAAAACTAAAGAACAAATTACTAGTTACTAGAAAAAGATGAAGATTGCATTAATTGAATTGCAAAGTACCTTGATCAAACACTTGAAAGAAAACTAAAGTCTAGGGCTAAACTTGCTTTTGAATTCTATAACTGCTAACAGTGAAAAATGTGTCCCTCTTAACAGAAAGGAAGGGCATTTCTAAGCCTTAAACTAATACAAAGAGAAGGGTAAAAGGGAGATTACAAGAAAAATTAAGAAGGGACGAAAATCTGATAATTGGGCAGAAACTCGGTCGAGTTTTGGCAATACTCGAACGAGTTCAAAGAGGCAGAAGCTGGCACAAGGCAGAGGGTGGAAACTCGGGCGAGTTTGGTCAAAATTCGGCCAAGTTATAGCAAAACTCGTCCGAGTTTTTGCTCACAGCTGGCTACTGGAATTTCAACTCAACTCGTTTGAGTTTGGGGTGTACTCAATCGAGTTAAATTTTTTACTTGTGATCTTCTAAGTTGCCTCTTTCCAACTCTATTGACTCTGCTGCTTCTCGTCACACTCCTAGTCTTCTCTTCAGTTACCGAAACGTGGCCAATGCTTCGATTTCCTTCAAAAGAACACATAGAGACAAGCTTAGAAAAGTATAAAGCAGTAAAACTCAATCATTAAGTTGAAAAGATGCCCGAAACTCACATTTTCAGAGAGAGGGAAAAAGGAAGGAAGGAAAGAATGGGGAGAAAGGTTTAAAAAGTGAGGAAGAAGAAAGAAATAACAGGGGAAATTATTATTATCAATCTAATTCATCATTGGGGTGGCCACATCTTCATAGATACTTTTTGCAACTTCGTGTAATTTTGTTGACTGTTATATGCTACCCTAATCTAAATTATTATAGGGTGAATCTTTTTTTAATATTTGAAAAATGTTTGCTCAAATGTGGCAAATACATCATTCTCAAAATGTGGCAAATACATCATTCTCAGGTCTTGTAGAGAAAATTATTTATTTAGTTTAGCATTCTTGGCTTTTGGTTTGCGTTGTTTTTAGTTCTTACAACCAATGTTAGTAACATTTTCTTTTGTGTAGTCCTATGGCATCAAAGTTGGATATGGAGGTATACAAGGAAACGCAGCTGGTAGAGACGCCTCTACTTCTCAAAGTGGGGCTTGCTGTGGTTGAAACTTGCAATGTTACGAATTTACATCAATATTGGTCTGCAATATCGCTGCTCTTCAGCTGTTTGATCGTACAGTGGAGTTTGTATGATATAACACTTCAACATCTGTGAATTGTGCACATATTCATGTCTCGCCGCTGTTCTATCAAACTTGATTGTACGTAATTGTTTAGTTGTGGGCTTGTGGGGCCCTACATATGTTCATTTGTTATTTCTTACTCGCAAATAATACTCGTTTTCATTATCCAATGCACGGATTATTAAGTTGTGTGCAATTTGTTCAATAGCACTGCAATAACAGATGTTGTAACCATTCTACCGTTTTTATCCATGGCATCACCATCATCAGCCTTTTATCATAATTGCTTATGTGATTGAATTTCCACAATTGGTTTGATAGATCTGCCTCAGTTAAACCAACCATTTTACATTTTTACAAAACTAAAGCAACAAAAAATGTTATATTAACGTTATTAAAAAATTATAGAGAATGAATAATGTAATATACACTTACAGTTTGTTTGATAGCCGGATATAGATGGTGGTAATTGGAATGAATTTATAATTAAATTTGGAAGGAAAATCAAAATTCATTCCAATGATAGTGTTAGTTTAACTTCAATTTATCTAATTTTCTTCACAAATATCCATTCACATCTAATACCACCCTTTCCCATGGTAATGGATTGTAATGGAAAGTAATAAAAATTCCAAGTTTAGGAATGAAAAATATGTATCCCATGGAGATTATGAAGTTCTTTCTTAACAAATTACACTTAAAATTAATTATCATTACCAAAAATTATTATCAACAACCAAAAAAACCGTTAGCATGTTCAGTATCGTGATTGTTTAGTGTTAGAAATAGAATCAAATAAGTATTTACAATGAAAAGTTTTCACTACTTATTGTTTGATATGAGATATTGGTAACATATCCTCATTCTTAATGCAAATCATAGGAGATTACTCTTTCCTATTATATTTTCATAGGAAAATAAATAAATTTAGCTTAGTAATGATAATAATTAAATAATCAAACTTATAGTTTAAAAATTATGAAATTAATTACTTGTGCAATTTTGTTAATTGAAAAATTATTATTATATTGCTATAATCTATGTTGAAATTTAAAAGAAATTTTCTCATAAACTAATTGCCTGAGGCACGCATCCAACACGTGTGTTAGAATATACCGGGAACTTGTTTGATTATCATTCTTACGAGTAATTATACATTAAAGTTGTAATAGGTATACAAATTCAAATTGAAACTTTAATTATTTAAATTTAATTAAATATTAGAGATACAAAAGATATTAGAATATGATACAAGTATCTATTAATGTAAATGGGAGGGACTTCTCTAATTGTCATGATTGCACGTTAAACATTCTTTATTAACTTTATGATCATTGCGTAAATGACATCATGACACATTGAAGGGCAATACAAAAGAAATAACCCTTCATTTACTAAACTAGCAAATACAGATCATCATTTCTTACAAACATCAAAAGCAAGTAAGCAACTCAATATCTGTAACTTCTATAACTATTCTATTAAAATCCACCCCTAAACATACATGTGACACATGACATTTCTCCGTCCCTCCAAAATCTTCTCCCTTGCTTTCTCACATCAACTTGTTAATTGTCATCTCCTCTTCCAATTCCCTCTTCCTTTCATTCTTATGCCAACCTTTGAGCGGTAGAGTAATCTCCTTCATCTTTTCATTTCATTTCCTTTATTTCAGTTATAATTTCACACTCATTAATTATGTCTCCTCCCACTCATTTTCCATTAGATTTTTAATTTTTTTTCATAAAAAGTGGAAAAAAAAAGTATTGAAATTAATGTTATTGTCAGGTGAGTCCAACTGAGCTGGACAAAATACGCATTTACTTGGACAAAGGACCCATTTACCTAGACAAAAAAATCATTTACCTGGACAAATTTAACACTAACCTGGACAACATAACAAACTTGGAAAAAAATAACCTGGAATATATAACATGGACCAAAAAGAAGACATGTACAAAATCCTAATTTACCTGGACAAAACAAAAAGAACATTTGGATAAAAAAAAAAAGACCTGGACAAAAAAAAAAGCCTGAAACAAAGAAAAAATACCTGGACAAACATTTACCTGGACCCAAAAAAATACCTGGACAAAATTAGGAGGACCTGGGCAAAAAACTCATTTACTTGGATAAAACAAATATCTGGATAAAATTTACCTGAACAAAAAAAACTATTTAGCTGGAAGAATTTAATACCTTCATCTACCTTCTGCTACCTTTTTCAAAGCCCTGCTACCTTCAATGGAGGAAGGCCCACAAACAGAGCTTTCAACAGCCAACACCTTCAACCCTAACATTGACATTTGCACTCAACATATGCACCGCTACTGATCTTCCTCCTCTCCTCAACACCGCCATCTCCTCGCATCGCCGCTACAGCCGCCTCACCACCAAACTGATAACTTGGTTGTATACGTGTTTTTCTCCCTTATTTTGTATGGTTTTATTATGCTACGTATGCTCTTAGGAGCAGTTTTACCGCTAATAAGTCGATTTTGAGTGTTTTGTGTCTTTTTAATATTTTTGACAGGATTTAGATAAAAGATGCTCTAAATGTTAGTTTCTCATCTTGAAACAGCTTAGCATGTCAATGATGGTATGGGCTTAGTAGTTAGGTAAGGGATCAAGATTATAGTTTTTAGATCACCCAGGAGCATTGTGGGAGAAATAATTCTTGTTTATGAACTGCATTCAATGCTTTGTCAGTTTCATAATTGTTGTATTCCATTTTGCAAGTTTGTCTCTCATTCTTTTTTCAAATTGTTTTCCAAATAACTTTTGGAGAGCAAAACACTCTGAAAAATGTCGAAGTATGTAGTTGGTGTCCCCTGCCTTTTGATTCCTCTTCCTTGTTATGTGTTTTCTTTAACCAATGACACCCTTTACATCAAGCTGGAAGGTTCCACTAACAAAGTCGAGTCTTAGTTAGTCCTTTCTTTTTCATGTGGTTAATCCACTTGTGTCACTTTTCTTTTTCATATTGCTTTCGTTTCACCACTCTTCTTGAATATCCATTTTACAAATATTTGAATTGGGGTATATTTGTTGTTTTGTCTCATAGACATACCATTTCTCTTCGTCTTGGATCGGCACATGTGTCGTCACTTATGTTATTGTGAGATGCTTGAATTTTCATGATTTGCCACATTAGCTTGTTTTTTACTACCGAGTTGCCTTGTTATTGCAAAATTTTCTTTCTGATCTTTAGTTGATGTAAATGTTTGAGATATTTTTTTATAAAAGGATGCAGACACTCATAGTTGATTAAATATGTTTTTCAGGTTATTGTAGCAAAAAAGTATGTGGTTAATGCAAATGTATTACGTGTTGATGTTGCTAATATGAAAGAAAGCATGGAGAAAGTCTTAAGCAGCTCAACACTGACTACATTGATTTAGTACAAATTCATTGGTAAGTCTCAACTTTCAAGAACCAAGTAAGCAAGTGTATTTGGTTCAATTTGGTTCCTAACTACACCTGAGGACATATTTGGTATAAAGGATTAATAAAGAATATAATTGCTAACGGGGCTTATGACTTCATAAGAGCATGCATGTAGCTCTTCCATGTCTCAAGATTTGGGATAAGATATGTTGGTAATACAAATTATGTGCATTAACCGAGTACTAATGAATTTGGACACTTTCCATTATAGTTGTGGCACATGTTTTTTTATCAATCCTGGAATTCTGATATTGATATATGGTTTTCATGCTTCTAGGTAAGATGTCGGCATTTGACACTGTTGGTGTTGGACTGGTGGTAAGCTGAAACCTTAAGGAAACGCTTTCGATGTAAAGAGTGGAAGCATAAAGCAAAATAAGAAACAAAAACACCATGATGAAGTTTCAAACTCATAGCAAGAGGAGAATATTGACAGTTTATTCATGTACCATTTTGAAGCATTTAATCTATTACAATATAATTTCAATGTTGTCCAATGAGTATTGTATATATTAGTCATTTTTTTTGTTCTTTCATATACAAAATAAGAGAGTAATTTTTGAAGAGTTGTATTAATAAAATACTCATATCAATTACCACCATAATTACAATTAGCTAAGGAACCACTGCCCGATAATGTTGGATGTGCCGTGAGACAACTAGTCTATATAAACACCTCATAAGATATGTTTGGGATAATTCCTCAGGTACCCCTGATGTAACGACCCGGATTTTTGGGCCGTAAAATTTCGTGTAAAATTAAGCCTTAAAGTCCGAATCATCCGATCTGGACCCAAAGACTTAATTTTTATTTAATTGAAACTAGCTCAAAAACCTTATTCTAACTCCTCATGCCCGGCCCCCCATTAAACAATTTCCCTAAAAAAATTGTTTTATTTCTTTTTCAACCTTAAATAGCAATTCATATCTATTTTGATCCTAATTAAAAATCTAACTTTTGTTCCCCTATTTTCCCTCCTAATTTGTAGGAGCTCATAAACCCCTTTTCCTAACCCCCTAGCCGGCCCCTTTATGTGACTTCCTTTAATTTGATTCCTAATCTAATTCCTAAAATCTAGTAATCACAAATCTATTTATATCCTAAAGCCTACCTTTTTCTTCTCTATTTCATTATACCATTCAAAACCTCAAAAACTCCTCCTTCCACCTTGCCTCCTCTCTCACGGCTAACATAGCCTTTCTTCCAAAAGTTTTCACTTTTCTTTTCCTCTTCAATCAAAACCTCAAAGTTCAATCAATCTTCTACCATCCTTGAAGATTGAAGCAACTCGTGGTCGTGTTATCTTTGGGGTGTGTGTGGTGCGTGGCCGAGAGTGGTGCCGAGTGGTGTATTTGAGTTTGGCGAGTGTTGGTCTTGTTGTTCTTATTAAGGTAACTAGCTATTTCACTTAGCATTAGGATCAACCAACATAGGATGCTAGGTTAGATAGAAGTCATGTGGTGATCCTTCTTGTGCGTGTGGTTTACGAGTGGTGTGGGAGGTTTTGTTCATAATCCTTTTGCTTGTTTACTTACTTCTTGGTGAATCTTTAATTGTTCATGCATTGCTTAGTTTTTATTTGATTATTCTCTATGATTCATGATGTAATAATGGGATCTTGAATTGCCTTCTTTGATGAGTTTATGCGAGTAGTTCATGGATTGAAAGCATGGAATTTTATTTGTTTAGATGCATATTTGTTAGCCCAAGCATGTACCTTTATTCATGAATTGTTTTTGAAGCATAAAATTGTATTTTTAGTCCTTTCTCATGCGCATATTTGAATGTTTGGCCAAGAATTAATCTTTATGTTGTAACCTTGAGTAATCTTGAATTCTTGAAGTTAATTATGAAGTTTCTTGATTGTTTTATAAAGATTGATGAGTGTTACTTGTTCTTGTTTGATTGTGTTGATGGCCGAATGACATGATGGGGTTGGGTGGTTATGTTCTTCATTCCTTGAGTTATCTTTTATGCAAGTTTGATCTTATGAATCTTTTTAGGAGTTATTGAATCTTGTTTTGAATCATTGTATTAAATTCTTGACTTGGATCTATGATGGCGGAGTGGTTTGATTCTTAGTGTTGATTTCGAAATCTTGTTATCTTGTTGTCTTAGATTAAAGCTTGAACCTTTATGACTATTTCACCATGCTCTTGTGTTATATATTTAGCTATGGCTTTTCATGACTTGTTGTAATGTCGTTTTGTGTGTTTAAGTTGATATGATGATATTAGTATGTTACTCGTGTGAATGGATGAATTCCGAAGTTATGTTATATGTGTATGTCATGCGTGATTATCGGTGTCCTTGTTTCGAGTCATGATTGATTGTTGTTTAATCTTGAGTCGTGTCCTTTATCGTTTGAGTCAGTCGTGTCAATATTGTATCGGCCTTGTGTCGTGTCGTATCGGTTCATCTGTGATGAATCGTGTCGGGGACTTGTTTGTTGTTATCGGCCTTGCGCCGTGTCGTATCGGTTCATCTGTGATGAATCGTGTCGGGGACTTGTTTGTTGTTATCAGCCCTATGCCGTGTCGTATCGGTTCATCTATGATGAATCGTGTCGGGGACTTATTTGTTGTATCGACTTTAGTCGTGTCGGAGTCATTCTTGATTATTGCTGTGGTGTATGAATTAATTATTGATGAAGGATTGTAATTAGCGTACTTGGTATTTGATATTGATAATGTTATTCCGCTGCTTGTGCTCTGTTGTATGAATCTGCTATTTAAGGATGTTGAGGATGTTTTGGTTAGCACGTGCCTGCTATTTGATCTATTGTTTTATGTTGTTTGGTTCCACTGCTAAGTGGAACAGTCTAGTTACTCGCCACTAATGGTGGACCCCCAATAATATTTTGTAGGTAAGCAAGATAGAGGCTAGAAGCGGAATGTGTGGATGAGTGTCTAGACCCCTATTTTTATTTCCTGTTTTTGCAATAGGTTTTTATTTCAGTTTTTAGGACTAGATTTATGGTTTATTTAACCTTTTGTAATTTGGGATTCCATTATTATTAATAAAAGTATTACTTCCACGAGTTTAGTTATTTTTTTTTTGTATTATAAATCGATTGGTAACTGTCTATTTACGACGTTCTCACTAATAACGTCGTTGCTAAAATGCGGGGTGTTACACATGAGGTTAGGTTGTTGTGGTGCAGGTATAATCCTTGCTACACACACGAATTAGGACAGAAAAGAGATAGAATTTGGACAGAAATAGAAGAAGAAATGGGAAATAGGGAGGAAGAAGAAAGATAGAGAAAAGAATTAAGAGAAGGATAAGAGAATAAGTATTGTCATTATTATTATTCATATGTAAGCCTCAACATTACATCTATTTATACAAATATCAATTAAGACAACTAACAAAAACAACTAACAATAACTACTTTAACTAACTTTCAAAATAACAACTAACTCTTAACTACCCTTAGGAAAACTCCCATAACACAGGCTTAATAACCAGAATACCCCCACTTTTTTTAACTTGCATTAGGTGCTCTGAGGTCAGTATAAATGGCTAGAATGCCATTACTACAAATTTCGGCCTCAAATCAGGGCTAATATGTTCCTTTTTCTTTTTTTTTTTTGCAAATTTCGACCTCAAATATGCCTCGAAAGCCGGTTTCATGTTCAAATCCTCAAATTTGATCGCTGGCTTCGTTCATACAGCTACCTTCTCAGAAAGATGGGAAAGCTGGCATTTTTTTATTCGAGGGCCTTAAATAGTTCGTAAAACCTTGAGACGACATTTTTTTGTGAGCATATATCTACATCTTGATTCGTCTCGATTTGCGCGCTTTGATCTACGTGTTTTGAAAAAATTGTCCTTTTAAGATTTTACGGGTCATTTTAACCACAAAGGATCAGATTTGAGGTCAGAATTTGCAAAAAAACGAATAGATTAGACATGATTTGAGGTTGAAATTTGCAGTAATGACATTATGACCATTTATACTGACCTCAGGGGCACCTAATGCAAGTTAAAAAAAGTGGGGGCTTTCTAGCTATTAGGCCTAACCTCAAGAGGTACCTGGAGAAATATCCCTATATGTTTTTATGTAAATTTGGGGTTTCATAATCTTCTAACCAAAGTTTGTGAAGCTATGATTGGATCACTTTCATCAATTCCTTGTTTTCAATATATTGTATAAACTTCATGTGCATAAGCTTAGTTTGGTTGCAGTGGATTCTAACCTTGGTGGTTTTCTCCATTTGATTTTCCCGATTATTTAATTTGCTTTCGTCATTGTGTTATCTTGGTGATTACCACCAGTCTTCATAGATTTTCGGCCTTTGCTTACCTTATATTTGTGTAAGAATTTAGCTAGGTTTATTTTTTTATTTAGTCTACAATAAGTTAATAAAAGTGTGCATTTTGCAAAGGTAAAAAAATATTATGGCTATTCAAAGCATAACTAAATTAATGACACTCCTAAACTATAGTAAGTACATAACGAATCTCATCACACCCCTTCTCTCAAAGTTTGGCAAGTATTAAGTAAAGTCAATCTTGTGATGCAAGTCTTACTACCTTAACTTTTTTTTTTGTTTAGACAGTCACAAGGGCATGATGAAAATCGATCACAAAATATTTAAAATTGGAGACCACCTAAGCTATTCCTTACTCTCACAACTTTCACATCCGTTGATGCACATAATCACCGGTTGTCTTCAATATTTTTTTGAATTTAGAGCACTCCTCTCCACGGTGTACTTGCTTTTCCGTCATAACTTTTTTTTTTAAAAAAGTCGGCCACTTGTAACTTTATTTCTCAATTGTTTTAATGAAATAATTACATCATATAAATAAACCAAAAACTTAATCTATACAATATATTAAAAGCCGCGCAGGACACCGTATCACGCCAAATAAGTTGTCAAAGTGGCACTCTATAATGCATAGTGCTATAAATTTGCACATATCAAGTAATTAGAAGTTGGGTTTTTTATTAAAAAAAAAAAATCACAAATATTTATTAACAGAAAAAAAAAAATAACACTCGGAGCAACAAACTAGTTATTCACTTAAATGATGCGTAGTTTTATTCAATAGTTAAATTATAGGGAAATTCCCACTGGTGGCCCTCATATTTATGGAATTTCCAGTGGTGGACAAAAAGTTAAAACATTCTCACTCATGACCATAATTGCTTAAACATTCCTAAATGTGACATTATTTTTAATGCAATTAATATTTTTTGAAAAACCTTATTTTAATTAAGCAAATTTTACCCCACAATTACTTCATCATCTTCATTTTCCACTACTTTTTTTTTTCTCTTTCTACGTTATTGTACTTCAATGAATACCTCCAAAATTCATATGCAAATCTTCAACTAATTTTTGCCACTTGTTTCATAAAAATTGTACTTTTCTTACGAAAAACGCTAAAAATCACTTTTGTAACAAATATGGTACTCAATTCCTTGCAATTTTAGTGAAATTGAAACTCGTTATTAGGTTTTTGGTGATTCAAATTTTGGATTATAAGTAATTTTCTAGAGGTTTTTCTGGGAGTTTGACATTGGTTTTGCAAATTTACAGCGTAAAATATTTAGGGAACTTATATTTAAAATCATTTACTCATAATTATTTGAAAGCGTATAGTAGTTCCTCGCTGATTATTTGTTTTTTTTTAATTCATGACATGGATTCCATTTTATTCACGGTTAATGATTGTCTTGTTCCATTTTTTATTTATTAAGTAAATTGTTTGATTAATTTTGCAATTTTGCCTTTTTGTTCGTACATTATTGTTTGCGTTTTATTAACATGCATGATCTCTTATTTCTTAAAAAAAAAAGCAATCTCTTATTATGAAATTTGCTCAACCTGATGATCTTATTATTGTTCTTCATGTTCTTCACTCTTCTACTATGAAATTTGCTCTTCATGATCTCTTATTATGTTTGGTTGAATGTTCTGTAACCTTAAGTTAGTTGCATTGTTATGTGGGTAAAAATGTGTCATAATTTGTGTTTTGCTACATATTAATATGATACAATTAGAGCTTTGACTGATTCTTAACCAAGATAAACCTCAAATAGTTCATAGAACAAACAATTAACGACAACTTTAACAGATAAACCTTGTAATGCTATGTTTAGGAATGTTTTTGAATTGAGGGTCATGAGTGAGAAAGTTTTAATTTGTTCTGTCCACCACTGGAAATTCCTAAAATCTAAGGGCCACCAGTGGGAACTACCCTAAATTATATTGTACTTAGTAGTAATTAATAAATTATATTGTACTTAGTAGTAATTAATGATTTACAATATCTATCTATCTATCTATAATCTATATAACTAAAAAAACCGCTAACATCATCAACTGCCACGTGTCACCTTCTCATTAAAAATTTTCCTTCCAAACTTTTAATTGACTTTTTTTATAAAAAAAAAAAAAACACTTTCTCTCTCCTTTTTAAGTTTTTTGATCTAATATGATATGAACTTAACATTTCTAATTTGATCGAATCTTATCTGATTTTTTTTATCTGATTTGAACTTTTCTGATTTGATCAATTATTTGAATTTATTTTGGTCTGATCTAATTTTTTAATTTTTAATTTTTATTTTTTATATTGTAGTTATATTATTTTTTATAGTTTTAACTTTTCTGATCTAATCTAGATTTCTTTTATCTGGTATGATCTTATCTGAATATTTCAAAACTTAACTAACCTGGTCTGATTCTTTTTTATTCGATCTGATTTTTGTAAAAAAAGTATTATAATGCTTAATAAGTTGAATTAAACCCACCCTTATTTGTGTTTAATAAAAGTGAAAGTATTGGGTAAGACGGTCTGACCAAACAATCTAGTCATACGACTCACCAAACAATCTGGTCAGACGACTGACCCATATACCCACTTATAATAGTGAAAAATTTCGAGAGGCTATAACTTTGCGCTCGGGTGTCGGATCGGGCCATATAATATGTTGAAATTGATTAATTTGGCCACCAAAAATCGCCAAACGAGACCTCTAAAGGCCTCAAAATGCAAAAAAATATATCCAGGTTATATTTTGTCCAAGTTAGTTACAAAATGTGTCTAGGTTTTACATATTGTGTCAATGTTTACAAATGTTCTCAGGTTAACAATATGAATTCAGGTTTGTCCAGGTGTGTTCATATTTGTTCAGATTTGTCTAGATTTGTCCTGGTTTGTCTACATATGTCCAGGTTTGTCCACATTTGTCCAGGTTTGTCAACATTAGTCCAGATTTGTCCAGGTGTGTCCAGATTTATCCAGATTTGTCTAGATTTGTTCATCTTTGTCCATATTTGTCCAAGTTTGTCTACATTTGTCCAGGTTTGTCCACATTTGTTCAAGTTTGTCCACATCAGTCTAGGTTTGTCCAAGTGTGTCCAGATTTTTCCAGTTTGGTTCATGTTTGTCTTGATTTGTCCACATTTGTCCAGGTTCAACAATATGTATCCAAGTCCAACATTATGTGACCAGGTTTAACATTATGTCCAAGTTTAACATTCTGTGTCCAAGTTTAACAATATGTGTCCAGGTTCAATAATATGTGTCCAGGTTCAACAATATGTATCCGGGTCCAACATTATGTCACCAGGTTTAACATTATGTCCAAGTTTAACATTCTGTGTCCATGTTTAACAATATGTGTTCAGGTTCAACCATATGTGTTCAGGTTCAATAATATGTGTCCAGGTTGAGTAGGACTGGTCTGACATTAAGCTTATTGTCAGACCTGTCCGACACAATAACTTCTCTTAATAAAAATATTTTTTATTAGTTATAACCTATAACTTTACAAAAAATATATTTTGTTGCGCCTTATTTGCTGCCTTTATTAGAGGTTATCCTAATAACCACGTCAAATAATTTGTTAAGGTCTTGCAGCTTTTTTGTTAATATTCAATCTTAATAAAATTTTCATACCATAAAGTTGTTGTAGTAATTTTTTTTAAATCGTATATATAATTTAATCCCAATAAAATTATATAAGTGTAATATAAAAATGAAATATTTTTGTGAAAATGATACATTTTCAATATCAATGAATATAATTTAATCACAATAAATATCAAAATCATTAACAAATTTTATCAATCTATCTATATTATTAAAAGGCGCGAAGAGCCGTATTGCGCCACGCAGGTGCCCAGTCATCTTGCTCCATCATCTTATTGCGCCATGTAAGATGCTCACGTGGCTGTCTCTAAGGCATATTCGCCACGTAAGTATCGCCACATCATTTTAACAAAATAAATAAATTATGCTTAGTATAGAATTTGAACCTATTACCTCTTAAAATTTAAGATCACATACTTACCATCTCAACCAACTTTTATTAGTATTTTAAATTTACACTTAGCATTATATATTCCTCTCCTTTACTAACTAAATTAGAGGTTGGATTTTTTTAAATGAATTTCACAAGGGTAAGACATAATCACATAATATTAGCTAAAAAAGTAACACCCCGGACAACGCCGGACCGACAAACTATTATATTTTTAAAAGTCGTGCATCCATATAATAGATTAAATAATTGAAAAACCATTGGATAATTGGGGAGTAATAAATAAATGAATAAATAGAAGTAAAACAGTGAATGAAAAGAGCCGCAAAAGAGCAAAGCAATAATAGTCCCTTAAAAAAAAAGAAAAGAAAAGAAAGAGGAAAGCAATAGGAGAGCAATGAATTCGGAGGGGGAGAGAAAGCTGAAACACCTCCAAACCCTTGAAGGGCATACAGATCGAGTGTGGGGCCTCGCCTGGAACCCCACTTTCTCCAACCTTCTCGCCTCTTGTAGCGGCGATAAATCTGTTCGCATCTGGGAACGATCCCTTTCTGGTTCATTCCATTGCAAGGTTTGTTTGTTTGGTTTTTTTATTTTTATTTTTATGAAACGAATTTTGGGGTCGCACTCAGTTTGCCAGAAGTTTAGATTATTACTATGCTAATTCGCGGAATTTATTTTGCTTTCCTTTGCTTTGCTTTTAGTTGAGCGTTTTGATTGTAGTATTCACTTGGTTATGAAATTAGTTGAACAATTTCTTTTCCAATGTCGACGACCATGATTTTGAGGACATTTTACGGCAGACAGGCTTTAGTCATGCACAGTTTACTTGCTACCAAAAGCTTGAAGCTTGAGGAACAAGGTTTACTGCGTTTAGTGTTGAGAGGTTCTCCATGAACAGATATACCTAATCATGACATCAAAAAGGTTTTTACCAAGTGCCACCTTGTCACTCTAGTTCTAGATAGTATGTGGATAAACTGTTCGGCGGAAGGTGGAAGTACGGCTTGCTTCTAGCAGCTACATATAAGAAATCATTATTATTGTTATTGATTATTTTTGGCTATGATCCAAATTATAAATAGTCAAGGGGTGTCATTTTGATGCGCCTCTTAGCATGCGTACTTGTTGGAGTTGTAAGTGGCCATTTGGTTGTCAAAGGGGAAAGAGAATCACGTTAGGAATGGAAATGAGGGAAAATAGAAAGCAAAAATGTTAGATTTAATTAGTTGTTTGTTAGAAAAAAAGGGAATGAATACACCACCACCACCCCAAACCCACCTCCACCACGCAAGTTCAAAAACAACTCCACCCACCTCCACCAAAACCACCCCCCTCCCCTCCCCCACCCCTCGCCGACGCCACGGTAGCCTCCTCCCTTCTCCCATCCCTCAAAACTCTAACCCTAACCACCCAAATTAAAAAAACAACCCCCACCCACCTCCACCACCCCCGAAACCACCCCAGCCCCACTCGCTGCCCCCTACCGCCCCTTTGCCGTCTCTTCTCCACAATCTTACAGCCCCCAACCACCCCCACGAAAACCTAGGGCTAGGTTTTCGACCTTGGGAGTTTTGGTTTGTGGGGGTGGTTGGGGGGCTGTATGGGGGTGGAGAAGGGGTGGTGAGTGGGGCTGTGGTGGTTTTGGGGGTGTGGAGGTGGGCTAGGTTATGGTTGGTGTTGGAGTTTGGAGCTGGGCTAGGTTATGGTTGGTGTTGGGGTGGTTTGTGGGGTGGAAGATGGGGGAAAATGAATGGAAAAGATAGGGGATGGGTTGGGTTTGGGAAAGTGTTAGAATAAGGGAAAGGAAATGACAAAAATAGTATAACAAACACAATCAAAGGGAATGGGGGCAGTTGATTCCCATTCCCTTTGATTATTACCCTCAACCAAACAAACCCTAAGTTTTCTCTAGTTAATGGCTAGTCCCATTTGTATGATTTTGGTTTCTTCTTTTGTTAACTGTTATTATGATCCCATTGTTTCCATGTCTTTATCTATATATATGTGTCTGTGTGTGTGAATGTTTCCTGGGATGCTACTGTGGAATAGATATGAAAAGTATGGTAACGAGTAGCAAAAATTTGGGCTATGCAGGCTGTTTTGGAGGAAACACACACGAGAACCATCAGATCATGTGCTTGGTCACCTTCAGGGAAAATATTGGCTACTGCTAGCTTTGATGCTACTACTGCCATATGGGAAAATATTGGAGATGATTTCGAATGCATCTCAACTTTGGAGGTAAGTATAGAATTTTACTCAAGTTGATGATCGGTGACCCTGACTCCAAAGTTTGTTCATTGAGTTTAAGCTTGACCGACTCACATGTCTATGTATTGACTTTAAGCTAGAACAACTCACAAGTTTGTGCGTTAATTTTAAGCTGGCATTAATTATCCATTGCCCCTTCACATGTCATATTAATCTTTTTGTGTGAGTGTTTGCATGAAATACGGATAAATAATGTTTATGGTATGTAGGCGGAATTGTAGTTGTTGATTAGATTTAAGAGCATCATTATCAGCAAACCCAAAATAAAGGTTCACACATTTCTCTCTCCATTCCTCTCTCATCCACATCACCCAAACCAAATCATTTACAATCCACTACTTAACAATAAACCACAAAAAAAAGTTCACAACTCTCATACATTTTCCCACCGCATCATATTTTCTCTCTCCTACATTATTTTACACTATAACTAATTAAAATAATAAACTCATATTTATATTTGATATATTTAAGTCTATTTAATTCATTTAATTTTATTTAACAAGTTAAAATACATCATTGGTAATATAGCCGTTGGAGATATACCCGAATAATAAAAAAATTATATGACAAAACTATATCAATACGGGTGTCTACTCGTAGAGAATTTTAAAATATGAATTTTGTTGTAAATAGATTTTTTTTAAAATTATCATATTAGACTTATTCTAATTATAAAATAATTTGACCAAATTATTTTTTTCTTTCTCCTCACTTCTCTCCTCATCTCAGATTCTCAGCCATCCACATACATACGTGGTGCAACGAGATTTTGTTTCTTTTTTTTTTTTTGTGCTATGCTCAAGTTTGCAAACTTGTTCGGAAAACCAAACTCATTGTCTTGGGTTTGCAAGCAAACTCGCAAACGTTTGCTGTTAAGGAGTAAAAATAATAGTTTGCTCATTCACAAACCTTTTTCAGTTCACGGTTAAGGATGCCCTAAAGCCATGAATAAAGAATTACTTGACTCCCCTACCCCCAACACATCAATTTTCTCTTTGTCCACACAGCCTTTTTTTTGCTTGGAGATGTGATCACTGATTTGTGGTAATTAAATCTTATTAAATCATAAACTGAGGGAAGGATAATAATGAACACTTCAATTTTAGGTTCCTCTTTTTGTATTATATTCACATTTTTTCTTTTACATACTGTTAGTTCTGTTTGTATTTAACAGTTTAAAGCTATAATGTGTGTAGGGTCATGAAAATGAAGTGAAAAGTGTTTCTTGGAATGCAGCCGGATCTCTAATTGCTACATGTGGGCGAGACAAATCTGTTTGGATATGGGAAGTTGAACCAGGAAATGAATTTGAATGTGTATCAGTATTGCATGGTCATACGCAGGATGTTAAAATGGTCCAGTGGCATCCTTTTATGGATGTCTTGTTTTCTTGTAGCTATGATAATAGTATCAAGGTAAAAACACTTTTGAATTGTGTCATTTTTTATATCCATGCAACACTTGGGTTTACTGTCTTATTTGGAATATGTGAAATAAATATAGTTTCATCACATCTAATTACTTTTCCTCGTAAAATATGGGTTAAACTAAAAATTGAAATACATGAATGCATACTTCATATTCTAAATTGCCCTAAACAAAATAGCAAGCATCTTAAAATAGGAAGAAACCAATTTGTTTTCCCCTTTCTTTCTATCTGTACAATGTACAATGTACAAAAGGAAGAAACCAATTTGTTGTTAGTATAAAATGTTGGATAATCTATAAACTATTATCTCTATATTTTTTATGAGCTGAGATGGTGGATTGATGCTCAAATAATCGAGATGATGATTCTTATTAATTCAGAGAAATACAGGAAGTGTGAATGATTTTGTAGCTTTTGAGAGGCATAATTCTCTCCCAAATACAAGATTTCGTGTGACTTGTTCACTCCTAAAAACTAAGAAAACACTAAGCAATTTTTTCATACCTTCTACCTTCCTACTTTTCCTTATTTATATTTTATAGTAAACTGTTCCCTAACCAACTACTAGGTTTTCCCCTAAGCTTCTAATAAGTAATAACAAACTTATTTATGCATTGCCTAAACAACCTCACTACTAATCTTAATCCATAGCATATATTTTCTACTACACTAACTAGAAAAACGCTACTAACAATGACTAACAACAATATCACAATTCAATCATCAGCGAGAAGATGTGGTTTACAAAAAACCACACAAATAGTTCATTGGTGATGCAATGATAGATTACCATGGAAGAATAACTACAAAGAAGAAAACTATGACCGGTTTCTATCAATTGACGCATGAAGATACTTGAGCATTACTTTTGTAATTCAACACCTAAACACCCTACATGGCCGATAAGACACTTTTGTGATAGTTGTTTTATACTCCCTATAGTTTTATTTTATTTTTTTTTGTTATGGTTACTGTAACTACAAAAACTTGGTAAGAAAGCGGAGAGTATATTTCTGGATTTTCTCTCGATGAGAAAAACTGAGAATGTTAAATGTGAAATTTTCGTAAAAAAAAGGTAGGTAAGTGTTGAATGTGGGGTAGGAATGAGTAAAGTTGGAAAAAAATAATTGGCAAAAATGGAATATAAGTAACAGTATAACCAGAATGGATGAGTAGGGAAACTATTATAAGCGAAAAATAATGAAGATATATGGAGATCTAAAGAAAAGTTGGGTAAACAAAAAGACATGATAGCTAAAAGTTAAATCATGAATTACCATTCCATTAATTCCAACAAAATATTATTTCATGTACAAAAGAGAAATAGATGATACTTTGACAAGCAAATAAGCGTTGTAATTGAATAAGTTGAAGGAAAATAATCAAAATATATAATCAATCCATGAAGTTTAACACTATATAAGGAAATAATTATGTGTTCTAGCGTATGAATTACAATTTTAGTGCTCTATGTAGGGGTTTGTTTAGGATTGAAGAATCATCTTGTGGATTTGTCATGTATCTGACAAATTGACAATTGATGTAGGGTGCGTTCTCTTCAACTTATTAGACCTGAACTTATCTGAACTTATCGGACTTGATTTAACTTATTAGAACTTATTAGACCCGATTGGAACTTATTAGACCTTATTGAAACTTATTAGACCTGATTAGAACTTAATAGACTTTATTGGAACTTATTAAACCTGATTGGAATTTATTAGAACTTATTAAACCTGATTGGAACTTTTTAAACCTGATTGAAAAATAAAATACAGAGTAATAATAATAATCCAAAAAAGCAATGTTCTATACATTTGAACATATGTTCTTTTTTATTGTTGAATTACGTCTAGCATAAAACCAATTTAATTCAATCTATCATTTTTATTCTATAATATAAAAAAATTAATTTAATTCAATCTAACTTTGAGTGAGTTTTTATAAAAAAAATTATAAAATAAGAATGATAGAATAAAATTGATTTATGTTGTGTAGGAGTGATTTAAGTTAGTTATTAATTTAATTAATTTTCTTTAATCAATAATTAAAAAAACCTAAACCTGATTGGAACTTATTAGGCCTGGTTGGAACTTATTAGGCCTGATTGGAACTTATTAGGCCTGATTTAACTTATTAGAACGTACCTGAACTTATTGAACCTGAAACTTATTTTTTTAAGGTGAAGAGAACACACCCGTAGTCGTTTTTAAATACCATGTATAGATTAATGCAAAAGGAATATACATTGTAGGAAAATCAATTGAATATTAATTGCAAGAAATAGGAACGGGTAGGTGAAGGGAAATAAAGAAATAAACTTGAGTGAGGAGATGAAAGTGAAACAAAAGAGAAGAAATCAAAGAATCATTAATGGATTTCATTACTCACTTCCTTATTTTTCTTCAAAAGGCGTGAACTAAGTTTTTTTTTTAGTTGGATAATATGGGTGGTACTAGGCCTTGAACGGGACCCTACTGCAGGTCACCCGTCTTAATTTGGCCGGCATACGCATCCGCAAGGGGGAAGATAATGAATCCTTGCAAATGCGTGCGGTGATGTTCGAACTCGAGACCTAGGCTCAACGTCCACAATAACCACTAGTCTAAGACTCACACTTCAAAGGCTTGAAGAAACTAATTAAGGGATAAAGGAAAGTAAAATTTATTAATTCTCCTAACGGTTTTGTTTTACAAACTGTATAAGGAAACTGCATGTAACTAGCACCAACCCTCCCCTTCTTATCGCCATTGCCCCTATGCCTAACAAATGCCGACCCTCTCTCTCTTTTTCGTTTTTTCTTTCACCTTTTCTTCATCGCTATTAGATCTAATTGTTTGGTGGATTTTCTTGATGATTGGAGAAGTTTTTGGATTGGTGGCGTTTGTTTTCAATTGGCTCAAAATATTTTTGGAGCGGATAGGGCTGTTTTTAAAGTGGATGGGGTGATTTTCCAGGTAGTTGGTGGATAGATGGTCTTGTTGTAGGTAGGATGGGTTTTTGGTGGAGATTAGGTGGTTTAAACTTTCAAGGGTTTTGGATTGAGTTTTACCTTTTAGGTGATTGATTCTTGAGGAAGTTGGTTTCAAAAATGGTGGATCAATATTCCATGGTGGTTAGGTGGTTTCGATGTCCAAAGGGGTGGTTAACGTTAGTTGGATGATGAGGAGTTTTTAGCTAAGTGTGATTCCTTGTTTGAGGGGTGGGGAATGATGGTAGAGGAAGATAGGGTAGTTGTTGGGGAAAACGAAGTTCTTTGCCTGTTCCGTTTTTATGAAACTCCTAAAACAAACTGCTATATATATTTTTTTCTCAAATATTTGTTACTACTTTATAAAAGAATCTTTTTAGAGTTTGCAGCCTAATAATTTTATTTTTATAAAATACTACCTAGTGAAAACAAAAATAGAATTTGCTATCAAGTTCCAAATTTGGTGGAAATTCTCTGATAATGACATCATTATGGAATTCATTAAATTCACAAATGATTTTGAATTCAAATATTTTTGTTTTATTAATCAATTCCTTGGAAGTGTTATGGGAATTTTCACCGGAATGACGTCATCCGTAGACTAGAGAGTTTTCACCAGGAATTGAGACTTGTTAGATAATTAATTCTACTTAAGTTAGTGTTATTAGATGATAATTCAACAAAATAAAATAATTAGGTGTAAATTCCAAAAAGTCCCTTTTATTAGGTAGTAAGTGGCAATTGAAAAATAAACAATTGTGATGTTGCAATTGAATACTTCATGTGTACAGGTGGATTTATGTTTTGATTTCAGAATTTTTTTAAAAAACTGGGTACAGGTGGATGGATTTATGTTTTCATTTCAGAATTTTTTTATTGCTTTTATTTTGCAGATATGGGCTGAAGATGGTGATGATGATTGGCATTGTGTTCAAACACTAAATGAAGCCAGCAAGTATTATGACTCTCTGAACTGTTTATACTGTTCATCTTATTCATACATCTTTGAATGCTATTTTTGTGCATTAAAGTTTGTGCCCCCTAACAAAATTTCACAAATTTTCAAAAAGCATTCTTCAAGAATGTAATGTATTATGTTCATTACATAATTTGGCTGTAGAATTAAATATGAACATAGAGATCTATATTTTGAAGCAGCTAAAGGCTTTTTTTTTATATTTTTTTTTTTACAGTGAAATACTTCCTCTATCCCTCTTCCTTTGCACCGATTTTTTTTATTTGGCTGTCCCCCTCCTCCTCCTCGTGGCTTTACAAATCTCCTTTCTTTCTCGTGTATGGTTTCTTTCACCTAAAATTACTTAAATGAGATTGTGCATTTCTTTACATTAGATACATGCATGCTCGAGTAGTCTATAAGCTTATGGTGGCGTCTCATATGATAAAAAATTGTATTATTTGGGGCAAGTATTATATAATCACAGCACATGTTAAATGATTAAAAACAATGGAGCCTTTTTTTGTAATTTTTATTTTTAAACGCACGTCATAAGCTCATAATTAGTGTTCATGAAATAACCTAGGGATAATTAATTAACTTCAAATTGTAATTTTATTGATGGGAGTTTATAGTTAACACCTTTTTATCTTTAAGAAACTGTGCCTTTTCCATCTTAGAATCTTCTTTAAGGCTTCGGACAGGGCCTCCAAAATGCTTGGGATGGCCCTGTCTATGATGAATGATCAAATGTTTGTTTGCAACTCACAGTGTTCTGAAATTTGAATATAGGTGAAATGTGTGCTTTAAACCAGTTAATCTTAATACTATATCCGTTTTAAGTTAATTTATATAGTTTGACTTTTTGGCACTGCTCACAAAGTTTACTTTGGCCATTGTTTGTGATTTAAGGGTAAGGAAAAAATAGTCAATTGGTGTCTTGATGGATGCATCTCAAATTCTCAACGTGTAGTTTTTTAATATCTAGTTTTTTTTTTTACAAATACATAATTAGAGATAAAAATGTTTAAAGTTTTGTCTCGGCAAACACAAAAGTTAGTGTGTAGATTAATAAAAAAATGGAGGGAGTGTTTTTATCAATGCAGTATACTTGATGCACATTCTTCAATGCATGATACACTTGTTACTAGATTCATTTTAAGACATTGGTAACCACTGTCATCTTAATTTCCAAGCTTTGTTTGGTTGCTTACATGGTGTTGTCTGGATAATCTACTGTATTGTGTTTCTATTTAGTATGGTTGTTTGTCTTTATTTGGAGAATCTCACAAAGTATTTTTTTATCTAAAAGTGTTCTTCAGAAGCATGAAACATTTGTTATTATTTGCATCTGCTTTTCCAATTCCTGGCAGTTTGTTCTACATGAATGGAACTTTAGGCCTGGTAGCCTTCTGATCACAGACATTATTGTTTGATGACATTGTTTTAACCTCTATTGTTTACGTTTCAGCGGTCATAGTTCAACAGTATGGGCCCTATCATTTAATGCTAGTGGTGACAAAATGGTAACCTGTAGGTATGCTATGACCCTATTTTTTCACTTTGTCAAATGCACTGACATAGTTGTGTCTAATGTGACATTTGGATTTTGTCTGCAGTGATGATCTTACTATTAAAGTATGGGGAACTGAGAGCCTGCATGCACAATCTGGTGATGGTTTTGGACCTTGGTAAGAATTGTCTTAACTGGTGATGTTGCTTATTTCACTTTTTTTTTTTCTTTTTCAAAGAGAACGATTTTAACTCATTACTATTTAATAAGCTTAGATCTAAATGGTTGGATGCATAGGTTTTGATGGTTCTATCCTTGTATGATTTGTGCATGTGTGCATCAATAGAACTGGGAAGGTGGGTTGCATGTTTTTCTTTCTTTTTTTTTTCTCATTAAGAAAAAAGTCCTGTTTAATTTTGATGTGAGGTTGTAAGGCATGGAGTTGTTTGAGCTTAATTTTTCTGGAAATACAGTAACTTCGTGAATGGCAAAAGAAAACAGCAGCAGTAGGTGTCAATATTTGCGTTATAAAACAATAGAAATTTGACTAATATATGTGAATAACAACTACATACTGAATAATGACAAGATGATTGATAGATTAAAAACAAAAGGAAAAATTGTCAAATACTATATTTTTGTAGGCTGGATTTTGTAAAAAACAATCTTATGTAGAACTTTTTGCAAGAAACCATCTTATGTGTTACATTTCTTTGTTGACCACCACCTTTAACCGGGATTCGGCATTGACCCGCACGTTTTATGCATGTGCATGGGGGGAAAATGGGGGATAAATGATTTAAATGGGTTCCAAAACTGAAAAGCGAAGGGTATTAGTGAGTCACGTACTCACATGCATAAAACTTGCGGGTCAATGCCGGGTTCCGACTAAAGGTGGTGGTCTGCAAAAAGTTCTACATAAGATTTTTTTACAAAACCCAGCCTACAAAAGATGGTTTTTGAAATTTTTTCCAAAACAGGATAGCAACTTTAGGTTGCAAATCTCTTATTGACTTTTGGTCACAAATCTCCAATGCCCAATCCTTTACAAACTGGACGCCTTCTCTCTCTTCTCCCCTACTTTTTATACTACTTCCCTCTTTTATTGCTATTTGTCCATATTCAAGTACAAGGTCACCAAAAAGGTTGAAATATGATCAATACCTAGCTAAAAGACAAAATAAAAGTAAATTAGTAGGGGCAATAAATAGTAGATTAGCAATCTATAAAAAGATCTGCTAGGGATATCATTGGGGCGGTTCGGGGTGGGTTTTGCTATCCCTATCCGCATTCCCACTGAAAATTTAATTCCCATTCCCGCAGCGGGTACAAGATCCACCCTCAATGAAATTCTACTTGTTGGTTATACTCACTTATTTCTGTTTGTTCTTTACAATAAATTTCACTTGCAATGTAAAATGATACCTTTTTTTCCCTGCTTTTCTTATTTTTTCGTGAAAATATTCTCAATCTCTGTTCTGAATTGCCAATGAGCTCTGCTAAGTGCTAACCTATAGCCATATGTTTTTTTTTACAAGCGTAGTTACTTCCAAGAGCTTACTTTGGTCTCTGGTCAATGAGTACAATCATCTTTGAGATTTGATTTGCAGCAAAATTAATGCTATAATGTAGTTTTTCATTATTTAGGGCCAATAATGTGCACTAGTGATCTACATTCTCCATGGAAGTCAAATCTTTTGTTTATTTTTTCTTTCCAAAAATGGTACTTTTTCTATACAAAAATGGTGCTTCTTCTATTCAAACTTAATAGTTAATAGTCCCAAATTTACTTTGCATGTATTTAAGGATAGTATTACACTATTACTAGTTTGAAGCTTGTCAAAAGGCTTTATATTTGGAAAGCATGAATCCTTTATTGAGTCATTGAGAAAGGCTTTTGGATCTGAGTTCTTCACACTTTTCCAGGTAGTCAACTAGTCAAATGACTTCTAACTCTGATAGGGTGCTTATTGGGACACAAATGGAATTAATAAGGGAGGGGTTCTAATAGGGAACACTAAGTAGCTATTTTGTTTAAGCTCATCCTCTTGTGGGTTTTCCTAACAAGTCTGCTTGGTTGTTATGTGAATGGTAAATTATTGCAAAATGGACGCAACAATGATGCTCATATTCAACAAATTTTGTTTAAGCTCATCCTCTTGTGGATTTTCCTAACAAGTCTGCTTGGTCGTTATAAATTATCGCAAAATGGACGCAACAATGATGCTCGTATTCAACAACATTTCTTCTGTTATAGTTATTTCTTTTATCTTAATGCAGGAAACATCTTTCCACCATTTCAGGCTATCATGATCGCACTGTCTTCTTTGTTCACTGGTCAAGGTTGTATTCCCTTTACTTGAACCTAAGTTATTATAAGGTCTTCTTAATTTGTGTACGGATGTCTTTTCTTATGTGTTTGAAATACAATTTTTTTTTTCTTCGGACCTTAATCTATTAGCAATTTAGCATAGGTTGCACTTGTTGAATATAATCAACAAGAACAAAAAAAACTCTAGCACTGATTTTAGAGACCAAAATTTTCATGATTAACTTTGGTGAGAAGGATGAGAAAGAACATTAATCATTGGATCAACAAATGAAGGGTTGAGATCAAATTATGTTGCTTTCTCTTTCCTCTATTTGAAATTTGTAAACGACCCATCTTTATTAAAAGCCAATGTATCCTATAGTCAATGTATTTATTGTTTACAATAAATGTATATTTGTTAGTCAATGTAGACATGTAGTCATACTTCATAGTTGATGTATCTACGACTGTATGACATGTCTTTCTCACCTTCTCGCAATAAGAAACTTTTCACCGGATCCCAACCCTATATTTGTATATATATAATATCCTTCTAGAGGTATTAGGGGCGGACCCAGTAAGGAACAACCGGGTATAGTTGTACCCCCATTTTAAAAAAAAAATCAAGTTCAAAAAATATTAGCATCTGCCAAATTAAATTTACTAACCGCCTGGCGGTCGGTAATCTAATTTTATCGATTTTTTTAACAAGTTCCAAAATATAGCGACCGCTAGGCGGTCTCTAATTTACATTTTTTTGATTTTTTAAAAATCTTTTATTATTATTTTTCAAATCTGTTTAATTGTTTCTTTTATGTCAAAAAAATTGTTTCTGTTAATTGTTTAATTGCTAGTCATTGTTTGTTTAATTGTTTCATATGTTGATTTTTTTATTATTTGCTTTTAATTATTTTTTAATATTTTTGTTTTGTTTAATTGATTATGAATTTCTATTTTTGACATTTAAATCTATTTAGTTTGATTGTGATTTTTGTCTAGATTTTGATTTAAGTTTCTGATTTTTTTGATCGGAGTTTGTACATCTTGTTTTATATTGTAATTTCTCCGAGTCTAATTTTGATTGTTTCTAGTTTTTGATTTTTTGAATTTGTAACTTCTGGTTGAGTCTAATTTTTTTAGTTTGATTTTATAATATTCGTGTCATTTTCTGATTATTTTGGTTTTTTTTTTAAAGTTTGGATTGGTGGATTAGCTTGATTGTTTTAATCTGATGGATAAAATATATATGCTATTTTATATATGTGAATTTTTGGTTTAATTTTATCCTAATGTCCGACGTCAGTACTCCGTACCCCCATTTTTCAAAACATGGGGGTATCTTAGATGTATGCATTTTTTCTTGTGGTATAATATTACCATGTTTACTTAGTCTGATGATTTTTTTTTGATTTGGTTTGATTTCTGCAGGTCTGATTTGCTATAAATTTTCGACCAAACTTTGACATTGTTTATGCACTAATTTATAAGGAATTTTTTTATCTGATGATGTATCATTTTATTCTATTGATGAATAATCTTAATTATGTAATCTTTATATTTTTTGGAGTAATCTTCATAATTTATTTTAGTACAAAGTTAAAAATGTTATAAAAGCAAATAACATATGATCTGATTATATTAATTTTTCTATCCGGTCTGATGTGGTATGATTTTTTCTGAGGTGATGTGATTTTTTATCCAATAAGCAAATGATTGCTTAATTAACTGAAGTAACCATAGCTTATTTCTCTCTAGTTATGCTCTAGTGGATTATGGTTCAGACAGAGACTGACATGCTGCAAACGCTTAACAGTAAAAGTATACTCTAGAGTGCGCATTGTTGAAAATTTTAAACTGTTAATATATTTTTTGCATTATGGCATATTAAGACGTTCCATGCTTCTTTGTATACATAGGAAAATATTTTTTTTAGTCTTTAGAAATCTTTTCATGGAGATTGATGTATCTTTAGAAATCTTTTCATGGAGATTGATATTTTTCTTAGAATTTTTAACCTTATTTGTTATTTCCCTTTGCTGTGGTTGCATTATATGATTTTAATAGAGATTTTTGGCCTTGTAGGGAAGGTGTAATTGCCAGTGGTGCTGCAGATAATGCTATACGTTTATTTGTTGAGGATGAGGATGGTCTGGTATGTTATACACTTGTACTTGCTGTCTCTCTATTGAAGTGTAAATTAAAATTGGGATTGACAAAAATGTAAGCACAAGTCTATCTTAGGTACATGAAGAAACTTGGGGCTGCTTTCCTATTATGGGATCAAATTTTGATATAAGAGGGTATCATAGGGGCAAATTCGCTTGCTGCAATTCTGAACTTTTTTTCGTTTGTTTTGATTGGAATTTGTTTTCCCCTTTCCTCTCAAACCAATTTGTTTTCCCCTTTTTCTTTCTATCTGTTAGGGTAGGGGATCTGCATTGATTTTCTAGATATAGCCATATAGTTATTTGAAATTTATTAAGACATTGTAAATTGCCATTTGCTAAATGTGTGAATATGTGGAATTACTTTGAGAGGATAAGGAATGCAAATATTCGAAACAAAGTTGGAGGTGTAGACATTAGGGATAAAATAAGGACAGACAAAAAAACATTGGTTTATGCATGTAAAACGATGACCAAAAGGTGCATTAGTGTAAGATGGAGGGTTGGAATGATGAGAACTTCTAGAAGCTGGGGGACTAAGGCTCTGTTCTTTAGGACTGATCTGGTCTGATCTGATCTGATCTGATCAAATTTTTATTTTTATTTTTATTTTTATTTGTATTTGTATTTTTATTTTTACAATTGTAATACTTATTTTTTTATGAGAAATGTAATACATGATTATATTTACTAAAATAATAATAATAATTATTATTAATAATTAATATAATAATTATTATTATAATTATTAATATTATAATTATTATTATGATAGCCCATTTCATTTCACATCTTCATTCAATCTCACTCCAAAACTTCAAATAATAATATTAATACTAATAATAATATTACTACTAATAATAATAATAGTAGTAGTAGTAATAATTACCGCCGAAAAATTTGACCAAACCGTCACCGAAAAAGTCGACCGAATAATCACCGCCGAAAAAGTCATTCCGAAAACCGTCGCCGAAAAACTCGGCCTGAAAACCGTCGCTGGAAAAGTTGGCCGAATGATCATCATCGGAAAAGTCAGTTCGAAAACCGTCGCCGAAAAACTCGGCCTGAAAATCGTCGCCGCAAAAGTCGGCCGAATAATCACCGTCGGAAAATTCAGTCCGAAAACCGTCGCCAAAAAAGTCGTCCCAAAAATCGTCATCGAAAAACTCGGCTTGAAAATCGTCGGCGGAAAAGTGGGCCTAATAATCACCGCCGGAAAAGTCAGTCCGAAAATCGTCGTCGGAAAAGTCGTCCCGAAAACCTTCGCCGGAAAACTCGTTCGAAAACCGTCGTCGGAAAATGTCGAGCGGAAAAACGATGCTCGAAATTATTAATAATAATAATAATAATAAAAATAATAATAATAAAGAGTAATAATGTCTGATCTGATCTGATTTGAGTTTGTCTGATCTGTTCTGATCTGATTTGATCTGATTACTGTAGCTTTTAAGTTCAAAAGAACAGGGCCTAACAATGTGTTGTATGACTTGTATCTTAAAGAGAAAAGGACATGAAGAAAATGGGCTTATGATCGCATGTAGATGACTATATGAGATAGCATATTGATTTATGCTTTGGATGGGATCACATCTTTTTTGGATAAAGACTTTGGTTTTGTTGTTCTTGTTGTAGCAAGTATATTTACGTGAGGGAGCTTTCATTGATTAAAGACTTGAAAGCACTTGGTATGAATTGGCTGGCAAAAGTTAAGCTTGGTTGAGATCCCTTTTGAAAGTTCCAAGGTGAATTTGTACATCAAAACTTTGTACTGTATTTTTTATTTAAAAAAAGGTGATGAATTTTATTAAACTAAATCAAGCTCTACAAAAGGCACCAAGCTTTGTGGGAATAATACTCATCATATATGTTGGCTTGGGCCACCCTAATTAAAATCTCCTTGTTTGGTTTTGATAACAATTTTTCGTTCCATCCTTGCGGTTTCTTCAATATTCTTTCCCTTAGGCACGCAAAAATTACTTTCATAGAACGTCTAATGATAGTAGGTAAACCCAGATATTTTCCATGCCTCTCTACCTTCTTTACTCCAAAGATGTTAATTATTTCCATCCTCTTGTCATCACACACATTTTTACTACAAACCACCTGTCTTATCAAGATTTACTTTTTGGCCTTATGCCCTCTCATGCACACCAATCACATTGGCAATTCTAGAGCATTCCTGTGTGGTAGCTTTAGCAAATAAAATACTATCATCTGCAAAGAACAAATTGATATGCTTTTTTTTTTTGGGTAAGACAAAACAAATTGATATGCTTGGTTCCCCGTTGCTGACCTTCACTCCATACCATCTTCTCCCATTCACTTCGTTGTTTATCAATTGTGAAAATGCCTCTGCACAAACAAGCACGGGGATGTAGGATTCCCTTGCCATAAGCGTCTAGTTGGGATAGCCAAACCCTCAATACTGCCTTTAATTTGAAAGTGAAAGAGAGACTCGAAATGCAGTATGTTATTCTTCTAATTCACCCTTCACCAAAACCTAGTTTACCTATCGCTTTCTCCAAAAAGACACATTCCACTCTATCGCATGCTTTACTCATATCATGTTTAAGCTCAACCGATCCTCTAGCCATTCCTCCTCTCTTCATGGCATGGAAAACGTCAAAAGCCACCAAAGCATTTAAGTTATAAGTTATAAGGCATTTGGGAACAAATGCACTTTGAATTGAGAAAAGATCCCTTCTATAATGACTTTAATTTTATTTGCAATGACTTTTAAAACCACCTTATAAATCACATTACACAGGCTAATTGGGAGGTATTGCCCCATTTCCTTAGAATTCAAGCTCTTCGGGATCATCACAATACAAGTTTTATTTATCTCATGCAAGTCAACCTCCCTTGTTCACCATGATTTTACAAAATTTATAACGTCTCCCCCCACCACATGTCTTTTTTCAAAAAAGAAAGCATGGAAACTATCAATACCTGGAGCCTTATTTGGATGCATTTGGAATAAAACCTCCTTGATCTCCTCCCTTTTCGTTTCTTCTTCTAACCTGATATTCCATTCATTTGTAACCAAGGGATTTAGTCCACTCAGAGCCTCCTCAAAGTCTTCAGTCTGACTTGTGGTAGATAAGTTTTGGAAATATTGCTCAATAATTGTTCTAACTTCGTCTTTTCCAGTTTTCCACTCCCCATTATCGTTCATCAGGCCTTTTATTTCAATTCTCTTCTCCCTATGACTTGCTTTATAATGGAAGTATTTTGTATTTTTGTCTCTGTCCCGAAGCTTATTTGCCTGTGCCCTTGCAAACCAATTTGTTTCTTCCATTCTATGTAGGGCAGCTCCTTTTACTTCTTATTACACAAATCTAAAGTCTACGCATATGTGATGCGTGCTTGTAGCTGCTTTAGTGTGTTTTCTGCCTCCCTTATCCTCCTTTTGATGCTCCCAAATTTGGAATCAGCCCATTCAGTAAGCTTGGAAGTTTCCCTCTGCAATTTCGAAGTCACAGAGCCCCCCATCATCATTCTATGCACTTGTGACCACCTCATCACACTCCTCATTCGACAGCCATATTGCCTCACACGTCTTGGCACACCGGCCTTTAATAGCACTGGAGCATGGTCTTACGTGTATATTGGTAAGTGAAGTGTTTCACCTCCCAAAAAGGAAACAGGCTGCACCACTCCTCACATGTCTTCATTCTGTCCAGCTTCTCATTCCAGAATTTACAAAAAACCCAATTTCCAGTTATTCAAAACCAACACACCTTCAAGTTTAATCCCAAGCAAATAATTTAACTGGTTCAATCTCACCAATAGTTTATCCAAACATGTATATTCCTTTAGTAAACCAATTTTTTGTCAATCAATTTAGCAAGCTAAACCCCAAATATATGTTTCAAATGAGTTCAAAGGTGGGTTTTGGTTATGTACTTTAACGATTTCCACCTTCTCTTAAGACCCTTGTCCCTCCTCAAAATCTTGCAAATTAAACGTAGCTTCATAAGTGAAAACCCAATTACAATTTAACTTCATTATCAACTAAAGGGTGACCAATTACCTATAGTGATTAATTACCTTGGATTGTGGGGTTTCTCCATACTTGAACCGATTTGGTTAATTCTTATCCTTTTGATGTTCCTAGAGATGAATTATATCCAAAAATGAAGTTGCATGAGGGATTGAAGTGACATGAAGTGGTTTACTGAGCTTGAAAGAAACGATTAATGAGTTTTCTCCTAAACTGGGTCTAACAATTTGAGTTTATTCAAAGTTAGTTACTTCCAACATGTGGGTCTCAACTACTTATTAACGTCGAAGTTATCTTTAATCTCTCTCTCTTTTTTAATTTATCCGGAAAATCCCATATTTAGACTTAATAAACTTTGATTACACATGACTTCTTTTCATCATCCACTTAGGAAGGTTTCGGCGAAACCAAACATATTGTCTACATGGGTGTGGTAAAGTGGGAAACATACTACTTCAATTCAGTCATTGACTTGTCGTTCGGTATCTAGAATTTGGGTTCTGTTATGTAAGCTCGACACATGTCTTCCTGTTATTGTCCAACTTCCTTCGATTTTACTGTACATGATGTGGTGGCTTACGCAGAAGGTTAGAATTTGTACCTACCACGTTGTGTAACCTCTCTTGATACACGTTAACATTTGAGATAACAATTGTATTGTGTACTTCATGTATTCATAGCATTCTCAAACATAAGCTTCATCATTATTTACCCTATGTCTCATTTTGTGTCTACTCTGTCCTCCAACATCCTTCTCGGTACTTGAGTGATCTAGCTACTAGGGGTGTAAATGTGGTCAAAAACCTGTTTGATCGACCGATAACGAACCTGTTTTGATCGAATTTTTAATGACCGAATACTGACCGCTACCGAACCCGAATTATAATGAAACCGTTTTCCGACTGCTTTTACGCATAGCGAAACTGACTGGTACATAACCCGTTTAAAACCGAACCTGTTTTCCGACCTGTTTACCATTACCGAGCTTGTTTTTTCAAACCGAACCTGTTTTTGTCCTGCCAAAAACTGGTTTTTGACCGACCGATTTTGATCGAAACCGTATTGCACTGAACATGTTTTTGACCAAACCTGTTTTGAACCGACCTTGTGACTGAAGTTGTTTACCTGTTTACAACCGAATCTGTTTTTTACCTAACTTATTTACATGATTTCTCTAAGTTGACAAAAAATGATGTAATTTTTAAAAATTAATTTAATTAAAACTTAATTATAAATTAAACTTAAATTTTTTAAAAAATAAGAAAAATAAGGATAATATTTTTTTCATCCATGTTGTTATTGCCTATGTTACATGGACTCTGCTGGAAGTATTGGACAAGGATATGTGTCCAAGTGTCGGACACGGCAATTTTATGAAAAATATGAATGTTTGTGGTTCAAAATGAAGTATCCAAGTGTCATACCAATGTCCAAGGATCCAGTGTCCGACACTGGTACTTGGGGTGAAACAAAGAGTCCGGGTAACATGGGTTATTGCTAATTGCTATCAATATTGTTATCATCGTCAATTCATTATCATCCATCATCATTTTGATTGTCATCGTAAGTTCATAACCATTTATCATTATTATCATCATAAATCACAATCCATCACCATCATCCATGATCATCTGTCATATTGGTCATCAAAATCCACATCATCATCATCATCGTTGTCGTCATCATCCATTATCAACATCCATCACCATTCATATACCATCATTAGATTCATCATCATTCATCATTTTTATCACTCATTATCATCCATCTCCACCCATCATTAACGTCATCATCACATATCATCATCAACATTCATCACCATACATCAGTGTTATTACCATAAATCATTAATGTCATCATAATTCGTCATCATCATCAATCAACATCCTTCATGTTGGCCAACATCATGATCATCATCCACCATCCACCATCATTATGATCGCTATTGTTATTACTATCGATCATCATTATTATTGATTGATTGATTATTGATGTCATTGACTCACCGTCACACTATATATGTTACTTTTATGATGATGATGACAAAGATAAATTCCTTCCTCATGGCCATTGATAATTTGATATCTTAATGATATGTATTGCAATTATTGTTTTGATTATTATAACCACAACCATCAGACTCATCATAAATTGATATGGTTCATTGAGATTATTCTTTGATGTCCATATGTAATATTGGTATTAGTCACTTACTATTTATTAATGTTGTTATTCTCATAAATTTCGTTATAATGGTTCTATAAACTCAAATAAGACATAAACCGATCTTATTTGGACTGAATGGACTGCCGTAAAACGAACTCCTTGACCCGCAGGGACCCAATATATGTATTTCCCCAAATGAATGGATTCAAACCAGATCTATTATGACCCGAATTGTAATAAGATCAATTTGACATTGGTTTTTGGCTCAAACATAATGAAACTGATTTTTAATATAATTTACGAGTGGGCATAATTATTCGATCCTAAATTTTTAGCCAAAAATTCTTGGCCAACTAACCTGAAATTTTAAAATCTGATCCGAAGTTTTAAATTGACCGATTGTATTATGATTGATTGTTTAATATTGACAAGCTATGACATACATTTGACCATGACCGACTGATTGTAACTTGCATACCAATTTTAACCGATCGATTATGACTCGTGTACCGGTTATGGCCTGTAAAAAACCGGTTTTGACCTACCGAATGTGACTTATTACCGAAAAACGTCCGAATCGATAAGTACCAGACCGAAACCAACCGACACTTGTCTAGGAAAATACCGAATAAGACCGACCGTTATCGACCGATACCGAAAGGGCTCATACGACTTTTTTTTACCGACCGTTTTTGACCAAACCTATTTTTGACCGACCTATTTCCGAGCGTTTGACCTGTTTTTACATCCCTACTAGCTACTACAATGTTAAACTAATGCGTATTCATTCAGATGGTCATAGAGACACGCTCCTAGAATTCGCTTATTGTTTCCGTCTTGTTAACTGGTTCATTCGTTTCTCCTTATGGCTCACCTCGAGCCCGTAGCATCTTTAGCGCCTCCGGAAAGCGGTGTTGAATACAAATTTATTTTACATGTTACGTTGGTAACCTTGGCATGTCATCTTCCTGACTAGCTTCTCAACATTTTAGCGTTCTAAGTCCAATATTTTAGGTTGGTTTATGTTGACGCGCTAGTTGCATTTTGATCAATTACGAATCCTATTCCTTGTCTTTCATTCACCAATTCTTGATTTTTTTTAAAAACAAAGTGAAAGTATTGTGTCGGACGGTCCGACCGTCGGACCGTCCAACACTTGTATTTTTTTTATGCCCAGACTCAACAAAACGTGTCCAGGTTCAATAATATGTGTCCAGGTTTAACAATATATGTCCAGATTTAATAATATGTGTCCAGATTTAATAATATGTGTCCAGGTTCATGTGTCCATGGTAAACAATATGTTTCCAGGTTCAATAAGTTTCACCAGGTTTACAATTTTATGTCCAGGTTCAACAATATGTGTCCAGGTTCAGTACTATGTGTCCAGATTTAATACTATGTGTCCAGGTTCAACAACATGTGTCCATATTTACAAATATATTTTCAGGTTTACAAATTTGTGTTCAGGTTTACAAATATGTGTCCAGGGCTAACAATACTTGTCCAGGTTTAACAACATGTGTCCAGATTCAACAATATATATCCAGATTTTACGATATGTGTCTAGGGTAAACAATATGTTTCCAGGTTCAATAAGTTTCACCAGGTTTACAAATTTATGTTCAGGTTCAACAATATGTGTCCAGGTTCAGTACTATGTGTTCAGATTTAATACTATGTGTCCAGATTTAATACTATGTGTCCAGGTTTACAAATATATTTTCAGGTTTACAAATTTGTGTTCAGGTTTACAAATATGTGTCCAGGGCTAACAATACTTGTCCAGGTTTAACAACATGTGTCCAGGTTCAACAAAACTTGTCCAGGTTTGACAATATGTGTCCAGGTCCAGTTCAACTGGTCTAACAGTAACCTTATGTCGGATTGGTCTGACACAATACCTTCTCAAAAACAAAATATTCATATTAATACTAAAGAGTTAAACACATTTACCAATATATACGTTTATTGATATAAACATCCTTTTTTTATTTCTTCTCAAATAATGAATTATTTTGGACTAGTGAAAGCTTATTTTGGAAAATAATTCATTACAAATAAACTATTCCAAAGCATATTTTGATTATGTAGTAAATTATTCACCTGTTATCTTTCTTCTTTGTTAGTTCCTTAGTTGCCTTCATCCCTACTTCGGCTTTACCTAAGGTCAAGTTTTAGACATACGTTAACTATGTGGCCCGGTCATAGACCTCATCGAATGTTGTACATCTGTTGTCTCTCCTTTGCTACATGTTTCTTTCCTGTTCGAGGCTCAAAACTCCCGGTCCATCTTTCTTTGCAATGCTGGAGTAAAGAAAATATCTCTTATCTTATCTAGGGTTGAACTTGTGGCACTTCAGCTTGGTCGATGGTATCCTTCACTATTGTCTATGAATTTTGATACCGCACCCTTAAAGTAGATTGGTGCTAGCTTGATATTTTTTTTAAATGTGCGTGGAGCACTTGGTAAGATCTAATAATTTCTCAAATGAAGTTGTTTAATTCTCGAACATAATTGAATCGGTTTTCCCGTCATAACTCTTAGATTCATGCATCACCGGTCATTCCTGGATTTTGCCTTCATTATTTTCGTTCTTGTGTTGCAGTTTCATCTGCGTTTGCTAAGCTTCAACTATTGCCATCAATCTCTCATTCATTTCTTCTAGTTTCCTAGTCTTTCAGTTTCTGGTGCTGCTTTATCCATGGGAATAGCACAATTACTAGAATGCTCAAACGTAACATCGATAATGTTGTTGTTGGGATAATGGAATTCAATGTCGATCTATAACCAAATAATACGTGTGGCTAGTTTTCGCAACAATTGTTATTTCTCATGTGTTAGTCACATGTCACAAAATAAAACACATTGACTCCTGTCGTACCATCTGTCTCTCGTATCTACATTTGGTACTGGGTCACACTCACCTTCCATTAACTTGTGTTCCTCGTACTAGTCATGGTCAAATCGTCGACAATATTCATTCTGGCACCTTGTGTAACATGCGACATCTCTCGGCCTCTTAATCATCGGCCATCGATGACCTTAGGATTATGAACCCTTAGTAAATTGTTTAAGGTAAAATAAAAACTATCGATTCTATCTATTGACGTTAACAACATTCGCTCCTTCACCACATTGTACTACTGTACCAATCAAGACTCTAAACCTCAAATTACATATATTTACCTCTCATGCAGTGGCGGACCCAGGATTTTGAGGGCGGGGGGACAATCTTAATAATTCAACACAAATATTTTTTAATTTAAATCGGGTACACAATTTTTTTTAGAAAAATCGAGTACATTATTGTTTAATACTAAAATCATATGCTAATTCTTCCTCTTCCTCCTCTTCCTCCTCAATGGGTTCATTACTAGTAATTTGATCTCCCATTTCTATATCCACATCAATGGGTTCATCCACATGCTATAGACTGCAAATTTGAATACCAAATTCTGGAAAAAGTTCTCTGCCAAAGAACAAATACTAAGGAGAACAATAGCAACTAAGTGATATGTGAGAAATTTTACTAAGAAAAATGTAATAATATTGGATTAATAACTCAGAAATATTTAATACAAATGATATTAGCAACTTGAGGTTGCAAATCTCTCAAAAGAGTGAATTTAGGTCACAAATCTAAGAAGCCAAAGCCTTTTCAATATTTTTCTCAATAATCCCACTCTCTTCCCCTTCCTACATATATATACTACTACTATCTTAATAGCTATTTGTCCATATTCAAGTACAAGATCAAAAAGGCTGAAATATGATCAACCACTAGCTAAAGGACAAAATAAACAAAACAAAATAACAATAATAATATTATGAAATTAATTAAAAAAATCCTTAATTACTTGGTTCATTGCAATACACCCCCCTAAAAACCACCTTGTCCTCAAGGTGGGAAGTAATTGGCGCTACATTCTTGAGCATTGGAATTATGTTCAGCCATATGATGTGAGAGTGGGCGGGAATGATGATAAGAGAAGACGGTCTTCATTGTGAATTGAGGTGTAGGGGATGTAGGTTGTAGAACTTGGGTTAGGGAGATGGATGTTGAGTGGGTGTAGATTTGTGGGTTGATAGAATGGGTGGGACTATTGAGTTTTAGAAACTTGGAGTGTGAATAAGGTGTTGGGTGGGAGAGAATGCTGGGCTGAAAATTTGGGGTGTTGAGTTGGGGAATGAAGGAATTTGGTCTGAGAAAAAAATGGTTTGTTGAGTTGTAGTTGGGCCTCCTAACATTTGGTTAGAATGTGCTCAGGACTTTAAGAGCCTTAAGGCAATTGACAAGTTTGCCCTTACTAGTATCTTCCAGTGTTGGCTTCCCTTGCAAGCCAACCCAAGACTCAGCCAAATAGACCTCCAACCCATCTTCCAGAATGTTCTCACCTCCTCTATTTTTGCTGCCATCTTCCAGGTTAGTAGCACTGTCCTCCGACCAACTGCCGGCCGCGACACCTAGACCACCACCGGAACCGGATCCATCAGCACCACCATGCTCAAAACGTCTTTGGTGTGGTTCCTTAGCATCTCTCTCTTCGCACCCTATGCCGCCGTCGTCAAAGGGTTGGGCTCGAAACCCTAACGCGATCTGAGATCTCTCCTCCCACCCTTGAGATATCACCACCGTAGCCCTAATTTCTCCCCTAAATTCCTCTTGGGTGATTTTTAGGGTTTCGAATTGTTGGGCTTTCTTGCCTTCGAACTGGTGGCTAGCCGCTTGTCATTTCTTCGCCATCCTCTCCTCAAACAACCGGCGCCACTCCTCCATACTTTGAGCGGCTGCGCTCGCCTCCATCTCAGGTAACGACGAACTCAGCTCCTCCACCTTCGAGCTTTAGGGCCTCTATGAAGCCTCTTTGAATCCTCTTGTATTCACCATCATCTCTCTCATCTCTGCCCATAAGTTTTGTTGGGCCCTTTTTAGGGTTTCGAATTGCTTCTCTTGTTGTTCTTGGAACTGGATAAAACACTTCTCAAATTTCTCCTTCATCGTCTCTATCCTTTGCGTGTTGCTCATTGGAGCCATGGCAACTCTATTCTCCAATGCAGTACCCTTCAAAAACCACAAGCCTAACTTCTGGCAGCCGCTAAGCCTCCACGGACCGTACGGCTCTGATACCACTTGCTATAGACTGCAAATCTGAATACCAAATTCTGGAAAAAGTTCTCTGCCAAAGAACAAATACTAAGGAGAACAGTAGCAGCTAAGTGATTTGTGAGAAATTTTACTAAGAAAAATGTAATAATATTGGATTAATAACTTGGAAATATTTAATACAAATGATATTAGCAACTTGAGGTTGCAAATCTCTCAATAGAGTGACTTTAGGTCACAAATCTCTCAAGCCAAAGCCTTTTCAATATTTTTCTCAATAATCCCACTCTCTTCCCCTTCCTACATATATATATACTACTATCTTAATAGCTATTTGTCCATATTCAAGTACAAGATCAAAAAGGATGAAATATGATCAACCACTAGCTAAAGGACAAAATAAACAAAACAAAATAACAGTAATAATATTATGAAATTAATAAAAAATCCTTAATTACTTGGTTCATTGCACCACATCATCCACGTCATTAAGAGGTGTCTCACTTTGTCCAATTGAAGAACAAGAATTTTCTTGTGATTTCAATTTTTTAAGCAACATCTGTCGAAGATCGAGTTGTTTTCCCATTGCCTTAGACCTTTTCGAATAAATTGAACTTGACATATCCTAATTAATTTTAAAAATATGGATCAATAAACAATGTTTTACTTTTTTTAAGTAATAGTTCAATACTTCACTAATCCTTGTTCTCAACTTCTCATAATCTCATTCACCAAGATTCTAAAATTCAATTAACAAATCAAAAATTCACAATCACAAATTAATCCACATATATCAAACTTACCATTAACATGAAAATTAAACAAACTAACCCAAAAATACCCAATAATAACAAAGTTATTAAGTTAATTAGTTGAAATTCTGAAAAGTGAAAACTAGGGTTTAAAAATTACCTCTGTTCGAAGTCTGTTTTGATCTACTTCTCTGTTGAGTGTTGATGGCCGGAGGATGGGAAGAAGCGAACGGCAAGGTGGTGAGAACGGCGACCCTTTCTCCTTCCTCCCTTCGAGCCTTCGACTGTTGTTGCCTAAGAAGTGAACACGAGTTGCGAAGTGCTTCACTGCTGCGGAGCCTTGAACTGACGAGGACGAACGGCGTCCGAACGCCGGTGAGGCAGCAACGGAGGCCGATCGAATCCCTGGTGAGTGACGCGAAGTTCCCTTTTCTCTCTCTTTTTTTTCACGCTTGAAATGTTGCCCTATTTTTCTCGGATTTTTTTTTGAAAGTGGGGGGACAACTATCCCCCCTTGTTCCTCGTGGGTCCGCCTATGCTCTCATGCTTCACCATTTCCCATACTCACAATTTTCCCAAAGGAATCAAACCTCGACTCTTATACCACCCCTACTATCATTGGATCAACCCCCTCTACCATGTAAACCCATAACCCCTATATCCCAAATCACGCACCTTGCAATCTTCAATGGTTGTTCTAAAAGCATCCATTTGTCCCTCACTTCGTATTGCACCCCCATCTTCTCCTCAAGCTTGTGATTTCTTTGAAATCTCCACACTTTAAAGTAGGTAGATTATTTTCTCTCGTAACATCCCTCATTAGCTGCCATGTGTGGTATTTTTCTTCCATCCCATTTATGCCAACCACCCTCCATATTGTGGGCCCCATATCATTTAATACCTTGCCTAAATGTGTTGTGCCAAAAAACAACACCACTTGCACCACAACATCTCTTCACTAAAGCCTAATCCCACCTTTATGCTCCTCACTAGTCACACCCACAAAATTAGTATAGCCACACTTCCTATGATCCTTCTCTTGACCCTTCTCAGAATTCATTGTTTACATTACAAAAACGATGTTGCAGTTATCTCTCCAACACCATGTACTGGGAGTACTAATTGCCTGCTGGTTGCCAAATCCTCGATGGTTCCAACTTAAAATATTGATTGTCGTTCGCGGGATTAGGGTTGCCCAATCTCCGCTACTTGCTCATTTTCTTGGGTACCCCACCCTGATACCCTATTCCTTTTCAACACCCCTCAAAGTCATCCATCATAACGTCTTCCCCATCTATTGCCACCTTCCTCTTCTCCATGTTCAACCCCACAAGGCTACAACTACCTTCACAACACCCCCACAATGTTAACCTTACGTCGCCTAGGCCTTGTACTGGTTCATATATTCGAACTTCCAGTCATAAATAAAGACCTAATGGTAACTTCTTCTCCCTAACCACCGCCACCTCATCACTTCCTCCTTAGTCCTTATCACCATCATTTTGTGCCACCGATTCATCAGTGCCTTCCTCTACCTCTCCCACACCCGTCTTCCCTATTTTTTGAACCCCTTTATTCAACTTCTCATCTTTTTCACACTTGCCCTCGCCATTCAAAGGGTTTATTTATTTATTTATTTATTTTTTTAAAAAATTTTCATACCAATAACTCATTTGAGCTTGCAAATTTTGTGATAAATTAAGCTCGTATGTCCCCCCCATTGACGCCAATTCTTCCTTTTGCTTTGCCAAGCCCTTCCTTGGTGATGCCTTTAGCCACAACCCCCACCTCTGTGCAGCCTCTCCTTCAAATGCTACGTAAATCTTGATCGCAAAAAAAAAAGGCTGCCTCTCATATTTGTATTCTATTTTAACAATGGAACCATCTTTATTCGTTGGGTCCTTTGTAATGGCTTGTTGACATCTAATACAACACGCACCCTTCGATAACATTCTAGCCCCATTTCATCATCCTCCACCCGCACAACCCTACCCATTGAAGATGCAATTGCCATCACATTCGCATTTGCCCAACAATTAAAGGGTAAATTATATAATAAACTTACCTCGGTTGGTTGCTCGTTCCCCGAAATCTCCTCAAGTCCATAAGCTTTTGACAAAAGCACCATGGTCTCCCCCCCATAACTTTATCCTTATCCTTCCAATGGAAAAATTGGAACATGAATAGATTAACACCCAATGTATGAAAAGGCGTAAGGCGCACCAAGGCGATAGGATTTCCTAGAGCCTTAGGCACGCCTCAGTGCGCTTTGGTGTGCCTCATTGAATTGAGGCGCACCTAAGAAGTAAGGGGAAAAAGGCTGGGAAAAATCTGGGGAAAATAAACAGAAATGCGACTTAATGCGCCTTATGGTGCGCCTAGGCGCGCCTTAGTGCACTTTGCTTGCGCCTAGCCACAAGCGCCTCACCTTGAACAATTTAAGCGCTTACCCCCTTGCGCCTTTGCGCCTAGGCGTGCCTTTTCAAACACTGTTAACACCCATATTCCTTATTAGAGCCCTCTGAGATGGACCCTACACTTGATTCATCGTTCTTTTGAACGCCTCCACATTCAATGGACGATCGAATATTATCTTCAATTGCCTTCGATGTATTGTCACCCAAATCCAACACCACATACTTATCATCCCCAATGTTGAGATTTTTCAAATTTATTAATTAAATCATCTGCCATATTCAGGAAAATCTAGAAAAAGAAGAAAAAACAAAGAAACCCAAAGAAAATGGAAGATTAAACCCCTAATCATGAATCATAGAATCCCTAAACGAGAGGGAATTCCTTGGGAAACATAGTTAGATAATAGATTATTGGTTTTTCTTTTTTTCTTTCTTTCTGGTGTTATAACTTTATACTGCATTAAAAGTTAAATTTCAGAGAAGTATTGAAAAGAAAAGCTTTCAAGTTGAGGTAGTAATAGATTGATAGATGTGTTGGAATGGGAGGGCCTTTCTCTAAAGAAAATGATTTTTTGGCATGTTGATTATTATTTTTTTTTTTTTAAAAAAAGGAAAAAAAATCACTTGTTTTACGATGTGTAAATAGGATGAATGAACTGAATTGCGAAGAAACTATAGGCAACTAAAGAGAAAAATTAAGAGGCCGTTTGGTTCAATATTAGGGAAAGTAAATGAAAAAACAAAGGGTTAGGGAAGGAAAGAAATAGAATTCCCTTTCCTTATTCTTTAGTTTGGTAATATAATAAGTAAATTAAAAGAACCACCACATCCCCCCTATCTCTCCTCGAGAACAACCACAACCATCATCTCTCTCCTCCATAAAAACAACCACAACCACGCCCCCCCCCCAAGCAGTGCCGCTGCGCAGCCGATCCTCTCTCTTCTTCACACATCTCCTCTCATCTCTCTCTCTTTCTCTTCATGGGTTTTGTGTTGGTTCAAGTGGGGTGGTTAGGGTTGGGTCGTGTGGTGTGGGTGGTGTTAGGGTTTTGTGGTGAGGGTGATCGTGTGGTGTGGGTTGTGTTAGAGCTTCTTGTTGTGGGTGGGATGGGGTGTGGGTGGTGTGAGGGTGATCGTGTGTTCAGGTGAGGTGGTTTGTGTGGTGACTGGTGAGTTAGGTTTTTTGGTGGTGGGTGGGTGAGGATGGGTGGTCAAAGATAGTCAAAGGTGAATAGGGCTTTGAAGGAATGGTGATTCCCATGGATGAGGGTGGGAATGGTGGTAGAGGGAAATGGGGGAATGGAGGTGGTAAAGAGAATCTAACAAACATAAAGAAATGGAACTGAGGTCCAGGGGTGAAGCCCCAGGGGGGGTTGCTGCTGGCCCAGCCCCTGTCGCCCACCCCACTGGCCCTTTAGTTTTTTAAAGCGGCACCCGCAATTGTTTTATATATATATTAAAGATATACGTATATCAGAGTAAATCAACTTGGTTCATTGGTCCGCTTGAACCAATGAACCAATGAACCAAGTATAAGGATTTGTGTCCGCTTGAAGGAGGTATAAGGATCGATGCTTTGGTATTTCATTTTCACGCTTCTTATTTTTTTACCTTTTGTATTTTTTTTGTGTTCTTGTTTTTTGGGTTTTAATAACCAAGCCCATAGCCCACATCCAATTGATTTTTAGATCCTAATCTTTACATCCTAAATCCCTCTTGATTCTTTACTCCATTATTGCTTCCAATTTTATTCTCTAATTCAGTTTTTTTGCCTCTCTAACTTCATTCTATAGTAGATTTATTTTATTTTTTATCCTTTAAATTCAACATGGGTTTGACCTTAATTCTCTATAGTTATTTATTTATTTATTTACTTTTTATTTATGAAAATTTACATGTTTTTAATTAAAAAAAAAACTTAGAAAAAGTTGCTACAGGGGATAGGCTTTGGTTTGAGATGTTGTAGTCTTCCCCTTTTGAGTTTCTATTAGGCTTTGTTTGTAATTGGTTGTGTGTTTTGGTGCTTAATGTAATGATTTCTTTCTTGCTTGCCAAAAAAAAAAGGTGCTTATAATTTTTTTATTTAGACTCTTTAGTTGATGATTTTGCTAATTTAAATATACGTAGAGTACAATTTAAATAATTCTTTCTTCGATGTTGCTTAGTTTTTATTTATTTTTAAAGTACAATATACAAGATTTATTATTATTATTATTATTATTATTTTTATTTATTTTGCAAAGATACGAGAGAGAATGTTGGTTGATATTTGGATCTAGAGTATTAATTTTTAAAGTATAGTTTGATTATTATTATTTTTTGTGTTTTTTGTTTTGAGAAGAATAAAGTATAGTTTGATTAGTTAAAATTTCTTGGATTTTTCTTAAAAATACCCATTAGATTTTGCAAATTTTCATATGTACCCACTTTTTTTAGGGTTTCTTATGTGTTCCCATAAGATTTCTAAAAATTCTCAATCGTAAACAATTTTTTTATGATAGCAAACGAACGTTTACATCACCCTTAAGTTAGTTGGAAAAGAAAAACAAAAACCAAAATAAATAAGTTAGTTTGATGGTTTTTTAGCGGTTGATGGGGCTGATTTGTGTCATGGCTGGGGCTTTTGGGTCGCTGCGCGGCGTATATATGTTTATTAATTCTGGTTTTTGTTTTTTTTTCCAACTAACTTAACGATGCTGCTAACATCCATTTGTTATCATAAAATTTTTTGCTACAATTGAGAATTTTTGGAAATCTTATGGGTACACGTAAGAACCTCTAAAAAATATGGGTGTATTTGAGAATTTGCAAAACTTGGTGGGTAGTTTTAAGAAAAACCCAAATTTTTTTATGGTGTATATACTCTTGGCCCGGGTAAGTTTTGATTCCTAGCTTTGCCCCTGCTGAGTTTGCTAATTTCCTTTCCTTTTAATGAAACCCTCATACCCAACAGCCCCTAATTGTGTTGCTTGCTCACCAATTGGATGGTGTTTATAGAAGGGAAGATAGCATGGAGGTGGAATTGAGAAGAAAGCAATTTAACCTGAATCTTCCAATCTCACGCTATGGCATTTGGTCTGTAGAAAAAATACTGTTCCTGTTCCCTTTTGTGATGTTGCTTTAGTTGATAGGGTCATCTCGATGCATTAAATTTTGTTTCACTAACCACAAAATTTTACGAGTGTAAATTTCTAATATTGGTTTTGCAATGGCGTTGGTCTCTGACTATTATCCGTGTGTTTAAGTAATATTCATTGCTAAAATCAGGGTGAATTTTAAACTGTTTCATTGAAATATGTTTCACTAACCACAAAATTTTAAGGTTGCAAATTTCTAATAGAATGGTTTTTGGACTGGCGTTGATCTCTGGCTTTTATCTGTGTGTTTAAGAACACTTCTACTTTCAGCAGAAATTGGGCCGAATAATTGAACTGATTCATGTAATTTTGCTTTGAGTTGTAGAAGCAAAGTTGTCACTAAAATGTCGTGTTAAAACATTTATTTCTTATGAACTTAAATCTTTCTTATTTGTTTGCCCAATAGAAATCTGTTATTGCATTTTACTATTTAAGTAGAGTTATGAGTATAGGTGATTAAGTTTGCACGTCTTGTAGCATAGACGTGCAAGCAACTATGCAAGTACATGCTTTTAAAAAAAAATCATGTGATTAATTCTGGTTTATTCTCTAGTCGTTTTCTGCATAATATTAGTTGGTGATTTGTTCTGCTCCTTTTCTTTGTTCTGCTCCTTTTCTTCTCAGCTAGATGGGCCCACGTACAAATTACTGTCAAAGAAGGAAAAGGCACATGAAATGGATGTGAATTCTGTACAATGGAGTTCTTCAGTAAGTTATTTTACCAGAATATGGTATTTTGTGTTAAGTTTGCTAAACTGATTTTTTTTTTATGGTTCAATGGGGCTGTGGAGGTGGAGTGTACTGTTGGTTAAGTAGTACTCCCTTCGTAACATATTAACAGCAACGATTTGACGTAAAATTGAGAGAAAAAAGTCAAATCGCTGCAGTTAATATGTTACGGAGGGAGTATACATTAAGTAACAAGTAGAATTGCAGAAATTTGGAAAGCCCCAATGGAGAGCTCTAATTGATGTGTGTTGCATTGGGGGACGCATAAAGACTTATGGGGTGTTTGGTAAGATAATCATAAATGAAATGGAGAGGATTTTGGCAAGGGGAAAGGGTAACAATAGATGTTATCTTTATTAGTTAGATGTAACGTAGTGACTTTAAGTACTATTCATCCCGCACACTTTGACTAATTGCTATTTGTACACAAGGTATAATACAGGCAAGTGAGATCTTGTTGGATTTGTCTCGGTACACCTTATCCAAATATATATACGTCCTCCATTCTAATTTACTCCCAACGTTAGAATTTTTTACACTATTCAGTCTTGTTTTTTTTTTTTTTTATTACATTTGGTGATTTATACGTTAGTATGGATATGGTCATGTAGGTTCTTGTTAAATTCGTCTTGAAAAGTATTTTATTAAAATTTACTTTTTATACTTTTACTACAACAAAACTAAAGATAATGATATTCTAAATTTTGCATTGGCAAGTGTGTAAATCCGTAATGTTGCGAGCAATATGGAACGGAGTAAGTATTTTTGTGATAATTTTTACAATATACAATTAAAGATATTGTCGGTCAAAGTTGTGCCTCGGCAAGTATGAAAACTCCGATGTTACATTTTAAAAAACGGAGGGAGTATATGATTCAAGGGTAGAATGGAAACAATTAAGTGGAAGGAAAGAAGATTTGTTTCTACAATTTCAACAGGAAAACAAATTGTGGGATTTTGTTACCTCTTGAAAATGGAAACAATTAACTGCTTAAGAATTCACGTTGCATTTATTGTATGCGGAGAATCCAAGCTGGAATGAGTTCAGTGTTGTATGTTTTTATAGAGCTCCTATAGATAGAATATTTTATCATAATCACAAATGGAGAAGGAAGCGATTTATTAAAGGAGAAAAAAGACTGCCACTCTCCAATCCATGTCCCCAGTCCATGATATTTTGCGTCGAGAAACATAAGAACTAACAAGTAACTAGTCAATTACTTTGGAAAAGAGGGCCTTGTATGTTTTATATCCTTGAAGAGTATTGACGACCGGCTATGAACTGATGATATTAGGGGGAGGGGCACTGTAGGTAGTGTTATGTAATTTTGTTATTAAGTAGCTTAGAGAACAAGTTAGGAAGTTAATTAGAGCATTTCTATAATATAGCAAATTAAAGGGAGAGAAAAATGATTGAAATTGGGAGAGAATTATGAAAATTAAGGAGTGTTTTGTATTTCAGGGAGAACCTGTCCCCATTAGATCAGTCTAGGTTATGTTGATTTAGATGGGCAACATTTAGTGGCTTTTTTTTTATATTTACAGGATATTGTATGTAGTTTGGGTCCGTTTGGTAGGGTGTAAAACGTTTTTTTGATGAAAATAGTTTTCCATGGAAAACCTTTTACATTGGAAAATTTATTTTCACAAAGATTTTCCGTTGTTTGTTTACATATAAAATGGTTTATCATTTTTTATTGTTTGGTTGAACTAAAAACCAATTGTTTCAATTATGATGGGAAATGTTTTCCTTCCAATTGTGATGTAAAATGTTTTTCTTCCAATTTGGGGGAGGGGGTGGGGGTGGGGGGGGAATGTTTTCAATAAGGTGAGAAATAGTTTTCCACCATAAGTTTTACATTTTAATATTTTGCACCAAACCAATCAATGTAAAAATGGGAAATCAGTTTTTAGGGAAAACGTTCTATATTCTACCAAACGGATCCTTCATTCTAGAAGGGTATTTTGTAAGAGATTTATCATCCTACGATTTCCTGGTATGAGTTTATGCACTCTTGTCATGCAGGAAAAACCGTTGCTTGCCTCAGCAAGTGATGATGGAACAGTGAAAATATGGGAGTTTGCATCGACATTATGATTTCACTTCCCCTAGACTGAGAATCTGTTTGCTGGCCAGGTGAACGCCTTTCTTTTCCTTCCAAATGGGGTGGCAGTTCAGCTGCATGTATTCTGTAATCTCAGTTCCAAAGTTTTTTTAGAGCATTGAACAGAAACATTCTGTTTATACAAAATCATGCTGGTGTTGAACAGATTAGGATTTTAGGTTAAGATTATTGAAAATTTGAAATTGTATTAAAGTCAATAATAAATATATTAGGGTGGCTAAGATCTATTTTGTTTTGATGAGTTATATTGAATATATAGTACTCCGTACAAATAAACACCTATTTGCTTCAAATTTTTTTACTATAAAATGAATATTGAAAATACCATATGTAATCAAATCATGTAAAATTAAAAAGATTTTCACATGAATGATCCCATCTTTTGCTCATCTTCTATTAGTCTAATTTTTTGATTAACTTGGTATACTTTGAGCATTCATCCTTATTTTCTCATTTTAGTCTGATTTACCGATGAGGCGATGACCTGTTTTGTTGGTGGTGATTTTTCTCCCCTATTTTTCTTTATTTAAGGATGACTAAAGGGTTTTTTTTCCCCTATTTTACATTAATCCTCTTTCAGCCCCATCTTTCTGTGAAGTTCATTCTTTTTCTTTTTAGTATTATTTCTCTCTCATTCTCTAACATTTAACCTTCCTTCCCAATTCATCTCTCAATCAAGTTCATCCTTCTTCTCTTGCAAATCTACAACAAAACGATGGATGCTCAAATTCAGAGAAATTTCCCGATCACTAATACAACAAAACAGGACGCCCCTACCATGGTTGGGCGTCTGATCTGGACACCCTTTCCCTTATTAAAAAACTTTTAACCACCATGGTGGTGGTGGTCAAGGTCATGGCGTGGTGTCCAACATCGTTGTATATGTAGTTGTAGTGTAATTTTAAGTTAAGGGCAATATTGTTTTTTTACTTTAAATTGTGGGCGATTTTATGTAATTAATGGACGACGTTTAACAAGTCCCATATGTCTGTTTTCACCTTCAAATCACCATCGTTACACCCTAAATGTCCGTTTTTCAGCCACCCGAATTAACAGGTCTTATGTGCATTATTGGCCCATGAAACGGTCATTGTTGCTCCTATCCACTTGTGTAGGCGTGTCTTTTGACCCAACAAAAACTCCCATATGATTTATGCCACTTTCATTACAGGACCCCAGAACTCTAAAAAAGTGTGAATTATAGCCTTCACTTTTGCCCTTTTGGCTATACGGGATGCTATTACGGGCCACGTCACTGTTTTCCCCGAAATTCGAACATGTGGTACGGAATACGATCTTGGGGTTTTATGTCTGTTTTCACCTTCAAATCCCCATCGTTGCACCATACTTGCATGTTTTTCCGCCACCGAACGAACGAACGGGACCATCAATCGGTCACGGTTGCTCCTATCCACTTGTGTAGGGTTGTTTAATGACTCAAAAAACCCACTATATGATTTTCGACCACATGCATTCCGAGACTCTGGAACCCTAAAAAAGCGTGAATTATAGCCTTTAGTTCTTGCCGTTCGGGATGTTGTTACAGATCATATCACCGTTTTCCCTGAAATCCGAACACGTGATCTTGGGTACCATATAGGGGTTTTAAATCTATTTTCACCTTCAAATCACCATTGTTACACTCTACACGCTCGTTTCCCACGACCCGAACGTACGGGTGTAAGGTGCATTTTCGACCCATCAAACGTCCTCGATTGCTCCTTTCCACTTCTATAGGGTCGTTTTATGACCCAATGAACCCCATATGATTTTCGTCCATTTTCATTCCGGGACCCCAGAACCCTAAAAAAACGTGAATTATAGCCTTTGGTTCTGGCTGCTCGGGATGCCATTCCAGGCCCCATCACCTTTATCCCCGAAATTCGAACACGTGGTCCGGGGTACAATCTGGGAGTTTTATGTCTGTTTTCACCTTAAAATCACCACCATTGCACCCTACACGCTCGTTTTTCCGCCACCCGAACAAACGTGTCTTATGTGCCTTTTTGGCCCATCAATCGATCACGGTTGCTCCTATCCACTTGCGTAGGTTTGTTTTATGACCCAACAAACCCCATATGATTGTCGGCCACTTTCATTCCAGGACCCCGGAACCCTAAAAAAACATGAATTATAGGCTTCGGTTCTGGCTGTTCGGGATGCCGTTCCAAGTAGGGTCGGGCAAAAAAGCCTGTACCCGGTACCCGATATTTTTTTACCCGAAAAAGTGGGTACCCGACCCGGTTTTACGGGTCGGGATTTTTTTAGTTTTTTTTATTTTTATTTAAAATTAATTTTTTATTATTATAAATACTTTTTTTTTAATTTAAAAAAAAACAGTATTTTTTTATAAAAAAAACAATTTGTTTTTTTATAAAAAATTTGGAAAAAAAACAGTGTTTTTTTTTTTATAATAAAAAAACAGTTTTTTTTTAATAAAAAAATAAACACTTTTTTTATATATATAAAAAATATTTTTTTATATTAAAAAACATGTTATTTTTTTTTAAAAAGTTGTATAAGAAAATCAAAAAACCGGATCCGGATACCCGGTTTTCGGAACCGAATTTCCGGGTACCCGGATTATCCGGGTCAAAAAAATTGTGACCCGAAAAACCGGGTACCCAGTTTTCGGGTACCCGAAAATCCGGGTTTACGAATTTGCCCACCTCTAGTTCCAAGCCCCGTCACCGTTTTCCCTGAAATTCGAACACGTGGTCCAAAGTACCATATGGGGGTGTTATATGCATTTTCAGCCCATCAAACGGTCATGGTTACTCCTATCCACTTGCGTAGTGTCGTTTTTTTACCTAGAAAACCCCCATATGATTTTCGGCCTTCAATTTCGACTGTTCGGGATGTCGTTACGGGCCCCGTCACTGTTCTCCCTAAAATTCGAACACGTGGTCCGGGGTACCATATGAGGGTTTTGTGTCAGTTATAACCTTGAAATAACTGTCGTTGAACCTTACAAGCCCGTTTTTCCACAACCCGAACAAATGGGTCTTAGGTGCATATTTGGCTCATCAAACAACCTCGATTTCTCCTTTCAACTTACGTAAGGTCGTTTTATGACCTAACAAACTGCCCATAAAATTTTCGATCACTTCCATTTCGTGACCCCGAAACCCTCAAAAGCATGAATTATAGCCATTGGTTCTGGCTGTGTGGGATGTCGTTCCGAGCCTTGTCACCGTTTTTTTTAAAAATTGAAAACGTGGTCCGGGGTATCATCTGAGGTTTATATCTTGTTCCAACTTCAAATCACCACTGTTGCACCCTTTACGGCCGTTTTTCTGCCACCCATACGAACGAGTCTTAGTTACATTTTCTTTCTGCCACTCGTACGAACGAGCCTTAGTTACATTTTCGGCTCATCAAACGGCCTAGGTTGCTCCTTTCTACTTGCGTAGGGTCGTTTTATGACCCAACGATACCCCCATATGATTTTTGGCCACTTCAATTTCGGGACGTCGGAAAAAGCGTGAATTGTAGCCTTTAGTTCTGCCCGTTCGGGATGCCGTTCCAGGCCCCGTCGCCGTTTTCCCCGAAATTCGAACACGTGGTTCGGGTTACCATCTAGGGATTTTATGTTTGTTTTTACCTTCAAACCACCACCGTTTCACCCTACACGCTTATTTTTCGGCACCTATACGAACGGGTTTTATGTGCATTTTCGACCCATCAAACGGTCACGGTTGCTCCCATCCATTTGCGTAGGGTCGTTTTATATGACCTAACAAACCCTCCATATGATATTCGAGCACTTTCATTAAGGGACCCCTGTGGACACCTAAATGTGTCTCCACAATGTAGAAACTAATGATGAACGTACCATATTGCCATAAGGTACAATTGAGGAGAATTGACGATGAAAATGCATAACTCCCCTCAAACAATTGCTTTAACCATGTTTGAATTGCCTTGGAAGCGTTTATTAGGATTCGTGATGATTACGGGATTATTCATGATTTTTCTTCATTTTTCAATATTTTTCATATTATCCCGTGCATTTTTCCATGCTTTATATTCATAAATAAAATGTGATTTTGCATCATAAAATATTTTAAAAAATCATAAAAATAATTTTATAATTTATTCATATATTTTTATATTTTTTAATCATATTTTAGAGTTTTTTTTTAGCATTTTTGCATACTTAGGGGCATTTTCATTATTTTCTAATGTTGAAAATTGTTCCACAAAGCATATTAGTGTTTTTCATACTTTTCATAATTTTTTTTCTATAATTTTCCTGTAATTTTTAGAGCTTCTGGAGGCTTCTAGAACATTCTGGAACATTTTAGGTCACCCCGAAACATTCTGGAACATTCTAGAACATATTGGGACATCCCGGACCATTCCGTGACACCCCGGAATATTCTGAAATATTAAAGATTACAGAATATATCCGTAATCAAATAAAAATCGGATCAAATCTCGTAAATCACGTGCAAAATCAACCGAATTAGCATTGATCCCGGACCACAGACCTGCACCTAGACGCAGGCCATGTTACAGGACCTACTTTTAGGCGCAGGTCATTAGTCTCCCCGGGTCGTTCGTTGCTGCTTCTGGCCTATAAATACACGTCATTCCAAGCATTCTAACACACGCCAACAACACCGATCCCTCCCATGCATTGCATAATTCAACTCCATACACTTATACCACATCAAACAACCTTCAAAACATCATCAAACACATCAAAACACCAACTTAATCAACTTCAAACAAGCATGTTGCATTCATCATCGTTGATCCTTCCTTGGTTGTTTGATCAAGACATTACTAGGTACATCTTTCTGAAGTCTCTACTTAGTTTATATTCATTTATATATAATGATTAATGGAATGATTTATGATAATGGTTAATATCACAAGCAATCTGAATTATTCATGTGATTTATAATGTTCAAATCACCATTTATCATAATAATGCTTTTTGTCATAATTGTCGTTTTACAACCCGTGTAACGACCCGACTTTTGGACATGTCGATTTACGAAGGAAAATCGACAAACGGATCATTACCAACTTAAAATAAACAATAAATCAGATTATTCGAATAAATGAATTAACTTTTATTAGTTAAACTACTAATTATCCAAATATTTCAATATTCACTAATACATAAGTTGTCTTAAAACAGTCCCAACATGCTGGGATAATGAAATAAGCTAAGTTAAATTGTCTTAAAACGTTAAAATAGTCTAACATGAACTAAGCAACTAAGGTTTACTAAACTAAGTCCTCAGCCACTCAAGCCCATCCACGAAAGCCCGTCAATCAGCAGCATCACCTTCACCTGAAACTGAGGGGGGGGGGGGTCCACCGTCAGTGGCGAGTAACTAGGCTGTCCCATTTAATCGAGGGACCTCCAAACACATAATATCATAGAAAAGCACATAAAAACCGTATAGAAACTTAATACGTGCTTTACATACAGTCATACAAAATACGTATAAAAATACGTACAAACATACGTATACGTACAAAATACGTATAAAAATACCTGCAGAAATACAGTTAGAATACGTAAGGTCTACGTATAATGTACGTACAATCAACCCTGCATTATACGGTTAGAAATACGTAAAAAAATACACTCACCATTCATATACATACATACGCATACATTTATACTTTCATACATACAAAATACAGAATCACAGCGGAAGTCTTATATCATTCATATACTTATAATTATAGTATAATACCTTCATAACTTGATTTATCCCACATCTCTTAAGTCATAACCCATACCTTATCTTATATCTTATGTCACTTCATAACATGAATATATCTTAACCCAAACTTTATAACTTATCATATATTATATCCTATGGCTTCATAATCTTATCTTATCATCTTCATTTCATAACCTCTCGTATCTTTCATTCATTTCCATATCTTAACTTTCATTTCATTTCGTATCATAATCATATCAATTCATATCATTCGTTGGACCGGTCACTATAACTCGTTGTGGATCCCGTGTGCACCACAACTTTCCTAGAACATGCCGGGAGGAGCTCGTGTACTCAACCCGTAGTGGATCTCGTGTGCACCACTAAGCCTAAGCTATGGCCATAACCCCTAATAGTAGCTCGTGTACTACTACTAGACGACTACATATCTTAAGACCCAGAACTGCTCGGGGGAACTCGTGTGTTCGTCCCAATTGAGCAGTGGCCTCAACTTAACCCAGTCTGACTACTCGGGTCATCAGGTGGGCGTCCTTACCATATCTTATATCTTTAATTAATCATATCATATCATATATTGGGAAATACTAGGTGACCGTAATAGGAAATGAAATGTTCGGAGTCCCAGGAAAGAGAGGTGCGGCACGTATATTGGCCACCTTAAATACCAAGTCTTTCCTAGCCAGAGACCGAAACATAACATGTATAGCTATTACTCTGTTTCCTTTCTTATCCCTAGTAATATCTTATGCAACTTCAAACCTTATCTTATGCTATCCTCAACATCTTATCATATCTTTATAACTTATCCTTTCGGATACTAACCTTAATATTATTACTAATATTAACTTGTAAATATTATTATTAATAATTGTAATAGCCGAATACCAATAGTAATAATAATAGTCATATTATCTATCCCTTCACTTTACAACTTATCCCTGATAATTATTTTATCCGTAACTTTTATTACTAATTATTCCTAAAATTAATAATAAGTCAAAATTAACTAAATTGACTAATCTAATTATTCCACTTGGCATTTTTAAATTCAATCAATAACTAATTAATTTCTTAAATTATTTTAATTACCCAATTAATTACTAAAATTACCAAAATTATGATAAAAATTCTATTTTTCTATTTTACTCTCACTCGACATTTTTGATCTAAATTGATCAATTTTATCAATTAATTTATACAATTTCAAACTACAACAATTAAATAAATTAACTAACAATAATCATAAAAATCATATTTTTAACATCAATTAACAAGATTAAATTCTAGACTCAAGACTAAAATATCATGCTTTGTTCATAACACCACTCGGCAATTTCAAAGAACAACAACATCTAATTTTCTTTCAAGAATTAAATTAACATGATATAATTAAAGAATTAATTCAAGATTAGCATAATTAATTCAATAAGATCAAGATTAACATAAAAATTAGATTTTTTAATCTTTTCTTTTAATTTTCTATCACTCGACATATTATAGAAAAATATCGTGATTAAACTTTAAATTCAAGATTTAATCAATACTAATTAAATTAGTCATGAACATGCTTAAACAATTAAAGAAAATCATCATTAACATGTATATACACTCGAAAATTTCAAGATTAAATCAAGAACATAAATCATCAATTTCATGCAAATTTTTCGAGTACCCCAAAATAAATAAAGATTTAATTATGAAATTTTGATTAATTAATCATGCAAGATCATACATAAAATCAAGAAAATACATGAAATAATTCAAGAATTCAATCAACATGCTACTCGACATTTTCTAGTAAAAACAAGATTAAATTCCTACAAATTTTCATGTTACAATCCTAATTTACTATGTGTTTTGCTACCCTTAGATTAAAGAAGAAAGCGAAGTTACCTTGATTTGCTTATTAATTCCAAAACACAAAAATTAATTCACCCTTGGTGAATTTTAGAGCACTCGACAATTTGAAGGAAGGAAGAGAGAAAAATGATTTTTTTGTAGAGTTTCGTGAACAAATTGCAAAATAGGACCCAATTAAGGAGATTAGTCCTATTTAAAGATGAAAAGGCCAAAAAGAAACAAACCCTAATTTTTATCTAGGGTTGGCCGTGAACATGGGGAATTAGGGGGAGGGTTTGAGCAAAATTAGCTAGGTTGTTCAACAACATTTGAATGGGTTAAAATCAATAAATTAATTAATTTAATCATTAAAATATTATAATTAATATTAATTAATTAAATCAAAAATTAATGTTGATCCAATTACAAATGGAAGGACCGGCCATGGGTAAAAGAAGAAGGGAATTGGGTCTTTGGCCCAATTTGAAGAAAAGATTGGACCTAAAAGATGCAAACAGTCCAAATCATATGGCCCATTTGGACTTAGAATTAATAAATAATGTTAATAACCGCGAAATTTTCTGGCCCAAAATTTCGGGTTATTACAACCCGATTGGCTATGATTTGTGATTCTGCAATATGAACGTGTAATGATTTTGATTCATTCATGTATCTTGCATAATCATACATAAAATTTGATTCATATATATTTATTTATTTTCATAATTCAGGACAAAAAATAATTTAATTATTTTGGTTATCATTCAATTCATAATGCGATCTATACAACACGGTCTTTCTCATTCAAATTCCGTGTAACAAAACGATCGCTACATTTTCATAGATCTGTAAATATATATTATTTTCATTGTAAACCGATAATAATTTCAATAATTTGAATGTGTCGATTTATCAATTAAATCACATAAATTCATTTTGAATTATATTGATTATGTATAAATTTGTACATATTTTTTATAATCATTATCATAATCATCGTCTTAATCATCATAATGTCTTAATCATCATAATGTCTTAATCATCATAATATTTATGTTCATACTAACCCAACAACATATCAAACCACATATTCCTGGAATACACTTTGAACCTGCACATATTTATTTTTCTGTTTTTTTTTTATTTCTTTTATTATGTGTTTTATTCATATTTTATTTGTTTCATTTTCTAGGATTTTTAATACTGATTTAATTCAAAGAGATCATAATAAAATTAGTTTTGATTTGTAAATAAATTAAACCCACCTAGCAATATGCGCTCTTTAAGATGTAAAACTGAGATATCTATGCATTCGAGATTAATAATAATACGACCACAAAAAAGAGACCTAGTAGAGACCACTTACAGGCAGGCGGGCTCAATGCACGGTTGGCTCGTAACCAGTCCCCGAACCCATACTCTAAACTTTATCCAAAGCAATTGAGCACAGCACAAAGCAGCAGCTATGTACTCTGACTCAGCTGTGGATAAGGCCACTGAATTTTGTTTCTTAGATCCCCATGATATGAGACAAGAACCTAAGAAGTGAGCCATTCCTGAAGTGCTCTTCCTGTCAACACTAAAACCAGCATAGTCAGCATCAGTGTATCCTAAAAGATCAAAATTATTTCCCTTTGGATACCATAAGCACATGTCCTCTGTACCACTCAGGTACCTAAAAATTCTCTTAACAGCTTTTAGATGAGACTCTTTTGGGTTGCTTTGAAATCTAGCACACAACCCAACTGAGAACACTATGTCTGGTCTACTAGCTGTTAAGTAGAGAAGTGAGCCAATCATACCTTTGTATAGTTTATCCTCAACATCCTTTCCTTTCTCATCTAGGCTCAGTTTAGAAGAGGTAGGAATAGGTGTGCCATAGGACTTGCCATCTTGCAGACCATCTCTCTTGAGCAGCTCCTTGAGATACTTTTGTTGATGGATCATGATTCCATCATCCACTTGCTTAATTTGGAGCCCTAGGAAGAAGCTAAGTTCTCCCATCATACTCATCTCAAATTCACTCTTCATTAGGTCTAAGTTAGAACCAATGTCTGTACTGGTTCCCCCTATTTCATTTTCATTTTGAGAGGGTGGACCAGTTTCTTCAGTGTTCTCTCCCACTTCATCTTTATTTGGATGGGCAGGAGAGTCACTGAGTTCAACAACCTGTTTAGCATTTGCCTCTGCTGCACCAGACCCATTGTTGTTTTCAGGAGGAGTTGGAGGGTCTGGTTCAGCAGTGTTCTATGGTTCAGCTCCAGTGAAATTTGTCATCCCAATATCAAAGCTTTCATCATCATCTACCTGCACAGGCTTGTTGAACATGTTAGTTTCATCAAATAACACATGGATACTCTCTTCAACACACAAGGTTCTTTTGTTGAAAACTTTATATGCCTTGCTATGAGGAGAATACCCAATAAAAACAACTTCATCACTCCTGGGGTCGAACTTGTCCAAACTGGTCTTACCATTATTGTGTACAAAACACTTGCAACCAAAAATTCTTAAATGTTCAATGTTTGGTTTTCGACCCCTTAGAAATTCATAAGGTGTTTTTCTTAGTATTGGTCTTAGCATAACCCTATTGAGTATGTAGCATGATGTACTCACAGCATCAGCCCAAAATTTCTTGGACAGACCACTCTCTAGAAGCATGGTTCTAGCCATTTCTTCTAGAGTGCGATTCTTTCTTTCAACAACTCCATTTTGTTGTGGAGTTCTGGGGGCTGAAAAGTTGTGAGAAACACCATGCTCCATACAATAGGTTATGAAGCTAGCATTATCAAACTCTGATCCATGATCAAATCTGATAGATGCTAACTGATGATTGATCTTGTTCTGGACTTGTTTCACTAAAATTTCAAATTCATCAAAAGTTTCATCTTTGTATTTCAAGAATATGGTCCAAGTGAAACGAAAGTAATCATCAACTAAGACAAATACATAACTAAAGCCATTTCTACTTTGTACACGCATAGCTCCACATAAATCCATGTGTACAAGTTCAAATGGTCTAGAGGAACTAACCACTTTCTTTGGTTTAAAGGGTGATCTCACATGTTTGCACTTTGCACACTCTTGACAGAGCTGGTCTGCCACATATTTGATGTTAGGTAAACCTATCACCAAATCTTGTGTTCTCAACTTGTTGAGCAAGGTGAAGCTAACATGTCCTAATCTTTTATGCCAAAGTCATTGGTCATCCTCTACAACACTAAGGTAGAGGGCACTGTTCTGTGGAATTTGACTTAAGTATGTAATATACACATTGTTATGCCTTGTTCCTTCACAGACCAGTTCCCCTGTCTTAGGGTTCACTATGTGACAAGTGTTTGATTCAAAATTTACTTTATTTCCCTTGTCACATAGTTGAGATATGCTCAAAAGGTTATGTTTCAAACCTTCTACATAGTAAACATTGTCAATTGTTTGGGAGAGTGACTTACCAACCTTACCTACTCCTTTAATAAGTCCTTTGCTATTGTCACCAAATGTCACGTGCCCTCCCTCGAATGCAGTGAATGAAAGGAATTGTTCTTTATCCCCGGACATATGTCTTGAGCAACCACTGTCCAAATACCAATATGACTTTCCTTTCACTCGTACCTGCACAAGCAAATTAAAGATTAGTTTTAGGAACCCAGACCAGCTTGGGTTCCTTGTTCTTTGAAACATTTTCGACTTTGACCTTCCTAACCCACACTTGTTGGGTGTAGGTTTTGTTTTTCTTGTCATGCTTCTTTTTGGTGAAACATTTGTTAGTCACATGACCACTCTTACCACAATAGGTACAAACACGCATATCCTTGGCAAATATATATTTGCCTTTCTTGAATTCATCCAACTATGTGTTGTCTCTGCCTAGAACAGTTGTAGAACTAGATCCAGAATACCCTAAACCAAACCTTTGAGAATTTCCAGGTTGGGATGTGAGGATGTTTAGGGTTTTCTGAGCATCCAACATTTTGTTCAATTTGTTCATACAATCTGTTAGCTCATTTTCCTTGTTCTCAAGCCTCTTAAGTTGAACTTCATTTTGTTTCTCAAAAGATTTTAAATCAAGTCTAGTCCTTTGAAGTTCATCCTGTAGTCTTGAGACCAGGGAGGAATCTGGTTCGTCACTGGTCTTCTTGATGTTTTCTTGTTTTAGCAGGATGAGTTCAGCCAAGATCACATATCTTAGCTATGCACTCATCATGTAAAACATCTAAAACCTCATCAAAGGCAATGGGAGAACCAGTCTCTTCGGAACCCTTAAGCTCACCATGTTCCTTGTGTAAATCTTCAAGTTTTTCAATTAAGTGGTCATATGCAAGTATGACATCCAATTTACTCAAGGTAAATGTGTCTTTTAGCAGCTTAAAGTTTGAATTATGTGTGATGAATTTCTTGAGCTCATTAAACCCCTTTTCAATTTTTTAAAAAAGTCCATCCTCTTTAGGGACTAGTTTGGAGTTTAATGTCTCAAGCTCCATTCTTTTCTGATCTGCTGTTATTTTAAGTTCAGAATTTTTTTCTTTAAGTTCTTCACAAATAAGCTCAAGTTCAGCAGATCTAGCACCACATATTTCATAATCTCGAACTGTTTCTTTTAGTTGTTCTGATAAGCAGACCCAACACTAATGCATTGATCAATGGTGAACTCAAGATAATCAAGTAATTCATCTCTATCTAGATTATGCATATTTGCCTTAATATCATGAAAACATACCTGGTTGTCATCTGAAGTGCTTCCACCAGCCATGAGACAGAGAACCTCTTTTTCTTCCGAACAAACCTCAGACTGGTCTGTGCATGTGAAAGCAGTAAGACAGAGATTTGCTTCTTCTTCATCTTCCTCATTCTCTGATTCTGAATCTCCCCAAACTGCAGCCAGCATAGCTCTTTTGAAAACCTTCTTCTCAGCCTGGACTCCAGGATTTCCCTTAGGATTTTTCTATGTTGGACACTCCTTGATTCTGTGCCCCACTTCACCACATTTAAAGCAACCAACACTGGAACTGGTTTTCCTAAATTGTCCAGAGCTGTTTCTTCCTTTTGTAAACTTACCCTTGCACTTTGTCCTAAGGTATTTTTCAAACCTTCTGGCCATAAGACTTATATCATCTTTATCTTCCTCAAATTCCTCTGCTTTGAGGACCATTTCCTTGTTTTTTGAACTAGATTCAACCTGTGAATCTACCAACATCTCATGAGTCATCAAAGAACCAATAAGTTGTTCTAGAGATAGTGTGGTCAGATCCTTTGCTTCTTGTATGGCAGTTACCTTGGGCATCCACTTCCCTGACAAGCTTCTCAACATTTTCCTCACCAACTCTTCACTTGAGAAGGTCTTCCCCAATGACTTAAGTTCATTTACAATGGTCATGAACCTTGTAAACATGTCCTTTATGTTTTCTTCCTCAGTCATCTCAAAGACCTCATATTTTGACATAAGCATGTCAAATTTTTACCTTCTTACCTCAGAGTTGCCTTCATATGCAAGCTCTAGTGTATCCCATATTTCTTTTGCAGAAGAACAAGCTAGAATTCGATTTACCTCACATTCTGCAATTCCTTGTTGAACAAGTGACATTGCCTTTGCATTTTTCTCTAGCTTTTTGTAGTCTTCACTTGTGTACTCTTCTTCTGACTTTGGAACTATGAGCCCTTCCTGATTCTTCTTGTGGATGGATGTGGGTCCAGTTTTGACAATCATCCAACATTCATAATTTATCCTAATGATAAGATTTTTCATGCAATTCTTCCACCAAGAGTAGTTAGTGCCATTGAACTTGGGGATTCTTGAACTGTTTGATTTTTGAGTAGACATTTTCTTGCTCCTCTAGGTAGTTAACCTTTTGAGAAGTTAGGCTCTGATACCAATTGTAAGTTCAATGTATACTCAAGAAGGGGGGGGGGTTGAATTGAGTATGTGTGTTTTTTCAATCGTTTTCAAAGTTTGTTTATCTTTTTGTGAGAACAACGATAGAACAGTAAATAAAGAGTAGGGACACAAAGATTTAACGAGGTTCGGCTTCTAAACAAGCCTACGTCCTCTACTCTCTCACCAATATTATTAATCAACTCAGAATAATAACAAGGTTACACACTCAACTAAATGCTACAACTTTGTAACACTTAATTCCCCAACTGTTAACTCTAATAGTTCACTCAGTGTTCAAAGAACACTCCCCAACCACTTCCCTCTAAGTGGTTCAAATATTACAAACTTAAATCTCCGTAAGTTTTTCTCTTAAAGATGGATATGGAGATAGTTTTTCTCTAAGGATAGACTCTCAGAAAATATGACTTGGTTTTCTTTGGAGAGCAAAAGTCTTATAGGGTTTTTTGCAAAGATTGTTTTTATAAGACAAGAAAAACCGTGCCCTAAAAGTGTGCTTGGAGACTTGCCTAAATTGTGCAAACAAGCTCACCTGACACAAGTAGAAAGGCACTATTTCAGACCTTTGTCTCCTTCCACTACATGTAGTCGAAAGTACACTAAAGTCCAAGCAAGTACATTTCAAAGCTGATTTTGTGAATCAATTTGGCAGATTTCCAAAACACAAGTGATCCATATTTTTCAAATAAATTTTCAAACATAATTTTGAACACTAAAATTTGTACGGATCACGTGCGTAATACTGAGGTCTGTTCCCACAGTGGTCTCAGTACTACTAAGTCTACATCTGATAAAGGGAATTGTTCCAAGCTTGTTCTTTGCCTGTTCTTAGCTTGTTCTTGGCCTGTTCTCTTTACTGGATGTAAACTTAAAGTCTTTTTGCTCTTTACTGAAAAACACTAAGAATATTTTCCTAAGCCTATTTTACAAGAAGATCTTAGAAATATAAAAAAATAAATAACTCCAAGCTCTTGGCTTCTGATCTTCAAGTATCTCAAAGCCTTCATGGTTGCCTTGAAGAGTCCTCACTTGATTCAACCTGTTCATACACAAATATGCATAGACATCAAGTATAAGGAACTGGTTTGTCATCATTCAAATCAAACATGGTTCAACAGGAAGTAGTAACAAGAATAACATCATTAGTAGGAGGGGAGAAGAGTAGTAGTGATGTACACAACAACATTGAGAGGGATAAGGAAGACATTTGAGGAATACATCGCAGTGAAGTCGATTATACAAGGGTACCAGGTACATTTAATAGAAAGAGACATCTCAATGGATGCTAGTTTTAAGTATGAGCTCACCAACTTGATGTTGATGTTGAAGTTGAATGTTAAAGTAGTACCGGTGGTGTTTGTGAAGGGGAAGTATATAGGAGGAGCAGAGGAGGTGTTGAGACTACATGAAGAGGGTAAAATGGAGGGTTACTTTATGGAATTCCCAAGTCATCCGCATCTTCATTCCCATGCCAAGCCTGCGGCGGAATCAGGTTCGTTGTATGTATCCACTGCTATGGTAGTTTTATCTCTTTACTACTACTACTACTACTACTACTACTACTACTACTACTTTAAGGTGTGGGGATTGCAATGAGAATAATGGTCTCATTCAATGCCCTCTTTGATGCACTACTAATCACTCACTCACTCACTAAGCTACAACTTTAATTTATCAACAATTGAATTAAGCATGCAATTCAATTCAAGAACAAACTCATTAATAACAAGCTTCAATTCAGTGTCTTGTCTTGTACAATTAACTCTGACCAAATCTTAATTGGGTCTTTCATGGACCTGAGCCACCCAGCCTTCCCTAATCAAATCAAATCAAGTCAAATTATTTTAGTATATGTATTAAACAGCCAGGTTGTTTGAAATCCATATAATGATGCATCATTGATGTGGTTCATATCATAGTCCTTGAATTGGAACATAATTTGGATTGAAGCTTACTAGCCAGGCATACTAATATAATATTATTTAATCGCGAAACCAATATAATGATAACCACCTTATAAACGAGTTTGTTTGTTGTTCCCATTATATATATATATATATATATATATATATATATATATATATTGGCAGCCATGCATCAAGGCTACTCTCCCTTTATTAGACACTTACTGAAATGCTAAATATCCCTTTCAGGTGATGCGAAGAATTAATTCTGATGTAGTTCACATCAGCTTTATCTCTGATGTATGTTACTCCAGAACAGGAAAATTATTCAAATACAGTTGGACTTGTACACGATTTTAGAGAGGAGTTTGAAAGGGAGCTAGAAGAGGTGTTTTTTTTCCGCCATTGGATGGGAACTTATAACTATCTTAATAACGAATTATGGATAAGCGGCATTTTATTTTATTATTCTGTCATCTAAGGTTTAGTGGGATTATCAAATACCTTTGTTTCTAGAAATCTGAGGTACCCTTGAATTTTGTATTACTAGCCAAATACCTTTATTAATGAAAAAAAAAATAGAGTTAGCCTTGATCTTTTGGTCCTCTTTCTTATAATTTGTTCATTCTTGAAAAAAATTGGGACGAAAGCTCAAAATTGTTCAAATCTTATAATTTACTTTTTGTATCTTTTTTATTAATAAAGGCATTTTGGCTGGTAATATAAACTTGAAGGATATCTTAGGTTGCTCAAAACAAAGGGATGCCTAGCCTTAGATTGCTTACAGGAAGCATATACTTGGGTTTTCTAGCTTAGCATAGATTATGAGCCGTCTTTTAGTGCTATTTTCCATATTGCCTAGCGGTCCTGATGGTTAGAAATATCCTTTAATTTGGTCCGAAACTTGCTTACCAGAAAACTTCTATTCAGAGTATTGTTTACATTTGGCTCCAAACATTGGTTATAGTTTGAAGTTGAAATCTAGGACCTTAACTTGCTCATTAGTGAGCAATATATATATATATATATATATATATATATATTGTTATGGTGCATTTTAGTTAACCTGATTACAGGTAGAAAGTCGAGGCATGGCTTGGTACGCCGAGAGTTACTGGTTATAAGCCAAGGACATGCCAGGAATAGCATGAGCATAAGCAGGAACAGATACATAAGCCGAATGGTGCTAGGTATCGGGTTCATAAGCTGGAACGTGAGCGGGATCAAGTACATAAGCTGAGCGTAAGCTGGAACATAAGCTGGATCAAGTGCATAAGCTGAGCGTAAGCTGGAACATAAGTTGAATTGGGTTCGTAAGCTGAACAGCAGGCAGAACAGCAAGCGGATCAACTAGCACCAAGGATGTTCAAAGTGTATTGTGGAATTTACGCATGATCAATGGTCCAAAGAGTTAGTTCCTAAATAAATGGAGCCATTAACTCCACTTACTTAACCAAGTCTTCAGAAGTAGTTGTGCGTGTGTGTGATGATGTCATCATGAAGCCGTCAACATGGCTGTTGCATGTGAAGCATGAAAATAGGAGTTAGTTCACAACAAACCTCTCCACGTGCCTAAAACTTATCCAAGCAAGAAGACTTGTTCAAACTGAGTTGTAACTAACGTCCTACAAACAAGGAAGCATTAACAGTCAAAAAGAAGCAACCCGCGTAGCAAAAGGCCAGGAGGAATATCAGCAACAAACTCCTACATTTCAGCAAGTAGTTTTACCAAGTCAAACCACTAAGGACCACTTACCTATTTTCTAGGAGAGTGGGCAGCAAGGGTCAACAACACTTATGCCTATATAAGTGTTCAAAGAAGGCAAAGAAGGAAAGAAAAAAGAGAAAAAAACCTTATTGCAAACCCGTATCTCCACTAACCAGAAATACTCTGCTTAGCATATCTAACCAGACAGTTATCGTTTGTACTCGAAAGAAGCAGGGCATGTTGCCCATACCCCTAGGGTGCTACTCAGCTAGTTTCAGCCATTTTCAGTTTATATTACTCGAGATATTGTACGTGTACCAAACGACTTTTACGCCCGAATCATAGTGGATTGGTCGACTCATAGCCACCCGCGGTTTTTTCCCTTGTTCTTGGGTTTTCCGCGTCACCATTTTCTTGTGTCTTCTCTCTTTTATCTTTCGCCATTTATTTTCCGTACCTTAGTCTAGCTATCGCCCGTTCCAACCTTAAATTGTCATCTTGACGATTTTTGGCAAAAACATATATATATATATATATGGTATAAAGTCAATGTATTTTTACTCAATGTATTTATAGTGTATGGTGAATGTACCTATAGTTGGTGCTCAATGTACCTCTAAGTTATAGTTGATGTATTTATCTCTTCTCACATTTCTCACCATAAGAAAAATCTCACCGGAACCCAACCCTACTTTTATATATATATATATATATATATATATATATATATATATATATATATATATATATATATATAAGTAGGTTCATGTGAGAAATGTAGTTTTGGTGAGAAGGGTGAGAAGCAATCACAACGGGCTAAGATTAAATTTGATTTTCCCTCCATACTCCTTTGATAGTTTGGAGTCAATGTATATATGGTATAAAGTCAATGTATTTTTACTCAATGTATTTATAGCGTATGGTGAATGTACCTATAGTTGGTGCTCAATGTACCTCTAGGTTATAGTTGATGTATTTATCTCTTCTCACATTTCTCACCATAAGAAATTTCTCGCCGGAACCCAACCCTATATATATATATATATACTTTCATGTGAACTTTGGTAAAAGTTGGAGAAAGTAAATTTCATGTGACTTTGCCTAAAGACTTGCTTCTCCAAGATGTTTGAAGGGTTATCTTCCTTACCAAAATGGAAAAAAAACAAACAAACAAACAAGCAATCAATTATTTATTTTATTTTTTTGAAAGAAAGGAGGGAAATTTAATTAAAAATTAACCAATATTACAAAAATCCATAGCTACAGCATCCATCGCATAATGCGGGACACAATCAAACCAAACATTTTCTCCTACAGCACTAGGACAATTATTGGCTAACAAGTGAGCAACTACATTTCCATCCCTCATAATTTGACACCAACTAACATTATCAAAGTCTTTAACAAGCTCAATAGCATCATTTATCAATAAAGACACCGAAGACAGATTAGATCTTCTTGCTTGAATTTTGTTGATTGCACTCCAGTTATCATTTTCAACAATGACATGCCGATACCCACAATTAATCAAGACCTTCATCGCATAAATTATCGCCATCACTTCCGCCGCACGAGCTTCCCAATTACCAAGAACATATTTATTAGCAGAAACCAACACCTCACCGCTATCATCCCACCATCGCCCTTCACTGCCGCATCACAATTCGCCTTCACATACCCCACCTCCGGAGCCCTCCATATCACATCTCCTACCTGCACAGCACCCATACCGCCCCCATCATCCCCATCAGAAACACCGGACGCCATTCTCCCCTCCTGAACAGCCCTAAATGTACTAACATAAGCCAAACACGCAATTATTGTCTGGTCTGAAATTAAAAAATAAAAAAATAAAAAAACTAACTAACTTCATCAGATTAGAAACATGGAGCGTCATTAATTTGGCATATATATATGTTGGTGGTAGTTACTTTACTTTACAGAAGAGGTAGGTTTTTTAATTGGAAGATTGCAAAATTAATTAAGTCTTCACTGTACTGTACTATATATATATATATGACTACTTCATCAGAAACATGGAATGCTTTGTTATGGCAAAGACAAGCTCAAGCAAGTTCACAATTCACCCACAACTCAAGCAAAATCACCATGCAAGTTGAACAAACTAACAAGATAGCAAGCAACAATAAGATCCAAAGCAATAGAAGAAATTAAAGAGTAAAGAAGATAGAGTTACCGTGGGAAACCCGAGAACCGGGAGAAAAACCCACCCTTTTGCACTTTGATTAAAATTGATGAAGAATCCAACCAAATACAACAAGCTCCAATTGTATACAATTGCAAAGCTAACACTCTAAATCTATGCTTAAACTATAGTTTTGAGGTTTAGAGAGAATTTGTATTTGATTACAAGAAATGTGTTATGTATGAATAATGAGAGAGAGAAAACCTAAGTGTTGTATTTATAGTACCACAACTTAAAAGGAAAAATCGTCGTACCGCTCGAGGGGGCGCTCCCCGCGCCCACCAAGGCGCGCCCCGCGCCACCAGAACAGAAGCCTCGAAGAGCTACTGGGAGATAAGCGCCCCTCGAGCGCGCCCCACGCCTCCACACGCGCGCCCCGCGCCATCGCTGGGTCTGAAACTCAAGCTTCTGGAAACCTGGCGCGACCAGCGCCCTCTGCTCCTCCTCGAGCTACCCTTTCTACCTTACTCCACACATCAACATTACAATCTCCCACTTGGAGATAGGTTGAAAGAGCAAACACCAATGAAAAAAAAAACATCAACTATCATCATCAAAAGTAATCAAAGTACAAGCATCTCAGACACTCATTGTATGATACCAATTGAGGTTCGGCATAACCCCAATTTCTCACTAGTCACAACCTTAGTGAGCATTTCCGCCGGATTCTTAGCCCCGGAAATCTTCTTCAAACTCATCGTTCCATCATCCACTAAACTCCTAGTGTAATGATAACACCGCTTGATGTGTTTGGTACGATAGTGAAATACAGGATTCTTAGCCAATTGCAAGGCACTTTGGCTATCACTATACAACACACATCCATCCTGTTGATGACCCAACTCATTTAGGAACCCCTTCAGCCATTCGATCTCCTTACCCGCCTCTAACATAGCAACATACTCAGCTTCAGTCGTAGACATGGAGACACACTTCTGCAGTTTGTTTAACCAACTAATGGCTGTCCCGCCAATAGTAAACACATACCCCGAAGTGCTCTTACTCGAATCATAGCATCCCGCAAAATCAGCATCAACAAAACCTTCAAGAATAACACCGTTCCCCTTATAGCAAAGAGCCATACCCGAAGTACCCTTAAGATACCTCAAGAGCCATTTAACAGCTTCCCAATGCTTCTCACCCGAATTTGACATGAATCTACTAACAACTCCCACTGCTTGAGCAATGTCGGGTCTTGTGCATACCATAGCATACATCATGCTACCAACGGCCGAAGAATAAGGAAAAGTGGCCATCCTTCCTTTTTCTTCCTTTGTCTTGGGGCAATCCTCCTTGCTCAATTTGACATCCGATGAAAGAGGTGAGAGTCGAGGCTTGGCATCAACCATGTTGAACCGAAGGAGCACCTTCTTGACATATTCCTCTTGAGACAACCTCAAAATGCCCTTTGATGAATCTCTGGAAATTCTCATGCCAAGTATTTTCTTGGCCTCACCCAAGTCTTTCATCTCAAATCTTAAAGACAATCTTTTCTTCAAGTCATTGATAAGTTCCATACTAGTTGTAACGACCCGACTCGCTTAAATCGGCGCGGAAGAAACCGACGAGTCGAATAGTTATAACTACAACTCGAAAAACTTAAGAATTAAAACTAATTCCTCAAATTAGTTATTATTGAACCTCAGAAGTACAAATACCCACAAGTTTGTACATTACTAATCCAAAAGTCAACTAGAAATATTAAAATACGAGTAACTCCAACCACACGTCAGAGTCCAAAAACCACGTATAAAAGTCCATACAATAATCCATAACTATCTAAAAACAACAACAATATAAAAGTACAACCAAAACATAAACAAACGCCGCTCGCCCAACCCAAAGCTAAGCAAGTACTTCGTCATCAGAATTACCTGTAAAACAAACAACAGTCCACCATCAGTGGCGAGTAATATAACTGACTCACCCTAATGGGAATACACATGAACATAGCACAAATCAAATAATCAATCAACAATCCAAAACATGCGAGAACATCCCAAAACATGAACTCGACTCAACCATCCTATCCGAACTATCTTTGGCGCAATCATTCATATACTAGACCGGACTATGCTCGTACGAACGCATCTTACGCATCCGAACTTTCCACTATGTTAGGATTGAGAATCTTTGTAATGACCCAGATTTTATCGGTATTTTTGCCGGTGTTTATGTGTGTATTTATGTGTTTATTTGCTAGTTCAAAATTTATTTTGAACTATTTATTTTAATTTTATGTGAATAATTTCGATTTAATCGAAATGTTTTATTTCTTAGTTTTTTTTTATTATTATTATTTATTTTAGTTATTATTTTATTAATTGGCCCAATTGAGACTTCAAGATGAAGCTGCCAGTTTTAAAGACGAGGCTTCAAGCTGCCGGTTTGGTCTTCATAAACTGCCGGTCTTGAACCTTGCAAGCTGGCAGTTCTATACTGCCGGTCTTGGAGCTTCCAAGCTGGCAGTTCTATACTGCCGGTCTTGGAGCTTGCAAGCTGGCAGTTCTATACTGCCGGTCTTGGACCTTGCATGCTTCCAGTTCCATACCGCCGGTCTTGAACTTCACAAGCTGCCGGTTTTTGCATGATTAGTCATGTAAATTTAGTAATTTAGCCCAATGGATCACAAGGCCCATTTTGCTTCTCTTGGCCGGTTCTACAAAGGCATGGCAAGGCTTGCCACTTGCCTTGTGTTCACACCTTAACTAACTCTATTTATAGGGGAGTTAGTAAGGCTTAAGCTCATTTTTTTGCCATCATAAACTCTTGCCATCCAAATCAAACACAAAACCTCTCATACTCTCTTCCACACGCCATTTTTGGCATTGATCATCAACACTTTGTTCATCCATCTTTTGAACTCCAAACTTAAAGATTCAAACTCTATTGATCTTTAAGCCTTAAAACACAATCTAGACTTCAACAATTTCTTTCAAGATCTTTTGGTTGGGTTGTTTTCCGGATTGTCCTTGCTCGTGTGGGTGTTCGTGGTGGTGACCGTGTGTGCCTTGGTTGAGGCCGTGCAAGTGAGGTGTTCGTGCTGAGTGCTCGTGTGAAACCGTGTGTGAAGCCGTGGTTCGTGGTGGTTCGTGGTCGAGTGAGGCCGTGTGTGCAGCAGCCGTGTGTTCGTGTGGGTTGTGTTCGTGGATTGCATTTGTGTGTTGATTTGTGTGTTGATCTTCAATAAGGTAACATACTAACTCAACTTAATTGGTAATACTATGTTTATAGCTTTGATTAAATGCATGTTTGGGATGTTTTGTTGATGATTGTTCATGATTTTGATTATGTTTTATAATCTGATTTTGAATTGTTATAATGACGTTTTAATGGTGGTTTTTCATGTTTTTAGATTGTTTTTATGATATTTTGAAATCATGATGTTTGGGTTTAAGTTTGATGAATTTTGATAAAAATATTGTTGAGAATTTCGTATGGTATTGATGATGATTATGCGTGTATAATTGAGTTGTTTGAGTTCTTGGTTGAAGTTCTTGAATCTTGATTGAGTTCTTGATTGAAGATCTTGAATCTTGAATGGTTTCTTGTTGAGTTCTTTAAGAGTTAGATGAGTTCTTTAAGGTTCTTGATTGAGTTCTTTAGAGTTCTTGTTGAGGTTTGATGAGTTCTTTAAGAGTCTTGAAAGTTAAAGAAAGTGATAGAAAGAGTCATGAAAGTTAAAGATTTGGGATGAGTTGATTAAAGATTGATTTGAGAATGATGATATGATGTTTGGTTAGTCTCAAGAGTATGGCTATAGGCAATTCTTGAGTTAACTTCGATAATTTAGTTATTAATTTCAAGAGTATGGCTTATTCTTGTCTTTGATTAACTATGACGATATGATGATGATATGATGGGATGATTAGCTTGATTTCTTTTCTAGACGCCCTTGACTTTGTGTATGGCTTATGCATAGTTTTTGGGTTAAGACGTTGCCCCTATTCCATCCGCGGTATTGGAATAGTTTTGGAGTCTCACTATGTTATTCCTAGTACGCTCAGATTTATTTGGGGATTAGGGACACGAATTTCCAAGTATGAAATGGGTTCGTGGGATTTGGGTGTATGGCTTATGCCCGGTCCTGACATAGTAGAAGTTCGGTTGCGTAAGATGCTTCCGTACGAGCCTAGTCCGGTCTAGAACTAGAATGATTGCACCTGAGTTAGAATTGGTATAGTGATGTCGTATGGTGATGTAGTATGATGATGTAGAGTGTTTAGTCGAGTTTGGATTACGAGCTTGAGGTTGTCTCGTGTCTTCGAGGATTTTACGTGTGATGTTATTTGATTATTGCTATGTGCTTGTGTATTCCCGTTAGGGTGAGTCAGTTATGTTACTCGCCACTGATGGTGGATTATGTTGTGTTTTTCAGGTACATCTGACGATGATGCTCTTGCTTAGCTTTGGGGTTGGGCGAGCGGCGCTTTGTGTACTTTGTTGTTGTTTATTACAGTTGTTTTATAATGTTAGTTTCTATAGACGTTGTTTCAGACTTATGGTATTACATATGTTGTATAAGACTCTAGCATGTGGTTAGAGTTGCACTTTACTTTTGTTTTAGTACATTTGACTTTTGGATTTAGTTTTTGTACAAAATTGTGGGTTATTGTACATCTTTGGTTTAATACTAATATTTTGAGGTATTAGTTTATTTTCTAAGTGTTGAGTTTTAGTTTTATAACTACTTGACTCGTCGGTTTCTTCCGCGCCGATTTAAGCGAGTCGGGTCGTTACAGTTGGTATCAGAGCCGAATAGGTTTAAGTGAAGTTTTCTAGGAATTCGAGTTAAACCCGGGAGATGAGAGCTTTATTTTTCCCGAGTGATTAAACCATTTCTAGGCTATGTGAAGGGAGAAGAGTTGGGTAGAAAGACCGGGATAGGATTCTTTCTATTTTTCCTTTTCTTCTTATTTTTAGTATGTATTTGGTGGGGTATTTTACTGACTTGCTATCTCTGTTATGTTTGTTGTTGTGATGTTTTTCAGCATGTCTACACCTCGCCGGTCGAGTACTGGACGACAGAGGTTGCGGGCACTCGAGGAGGCGATCCTTACTTTGGCGCACCATAGTCGTCAACCGCCGAATATGCAGTCGACGTTCGATCGTATCGCTCGTCATCGACCTCCGACTTATGACGGGGTTGCCGACCCCATTACTTTGGAGAGCTGGATCCGCGAAATGGGGAAGCTCTTCGACGCGACGTTTTGCCCCGATCACGAGAGGGTGCTGATCGCCGCATATTACTTACGTGGGGAGGCTGATAACTGGTGGACGTTAGCGAAGGACGCGTACCAGCCGTTGCATGCGATGTCTTGGACCGATTTTATCGATAAGGTTCAGGAGCGTTTCTACCCCGACGAGTTGCGGTGGCAGAAACAGGAGGAGTTTCTTACTCTTGCACAGGGTAAGATGTCTGTCCAGGCGTACACTGATCGATTCACGGAGTTATCGAGGTTCGCTACGTCTGTGGTTCCGTCGGAGAAGGATCGGGTCAAGCGCTACATCAAAAAGCTAGATCCGAGGATCCGAGTTCACGTGATCAGCAGTGGAGCGGCTACGTTCCAGCAGGCTTACGAGGTAGCACTCGAGATACAGGCATCAGTTACCGAGGAGGATTCGAGCAAGAAGAGAGCTCCAGTTCCGACGACTACAGCTTCGTTTAAGAAGCCTCGGTTTGGCACATCTAGCAGTACCCCTTCAGCCCCGAGTTCGCATAAGGGTAGTGATGGTTCGAAGTGTCGAGGCTGTGGCAGAGACTTCCATCCAGGAAAGAAGTGTGACGGTTCTCCGATTACTTGCTTCACTTGTGGTAAGGTAGGCCACAAGTCGACGGTTTGTCCCGAGAGGAGGCCAGATTCAGAGGTTAAGCAGCTTCCAGCACCGACAAAGACTCCGGTGAAGAACCGAGTCTACTGTATGACTGAGGCGGAGGCCGAGGTTCAGCCCGACGTTGTATCAGGTAGATTTCTTGTCTCTGGTGTGTTAGCATTAGTCTTATTTGATTCTGGTGCTACTATTTCTTTTGTGGCTAGTAGTTTCGTCTCGAGGTCTAACCTTCGAGGCAGCCTTCCTGTTAGTTCAATTATTACTCTCCCTTCAGGAGAGGATTTTACTTGTCAGCGAGAGTTCCGAGGAGTGTCCATCGTGATAGCAGGGGAGCAAGCGACGGCCGATCTGAAAGAGTTCCCGCTGATGGAGTTCGACGTTATACTTGGTATGGACTGGCTATCGAGGTATCGAGCAATCATTCGTTGCCGAGATCAGTCAGTGACATTCCGAGGATCTCAGGGCAACCGAGTTACCTACTCTGGGTTCGTCCTTAAGAAAGGAGTAAAGGTAATCTCTGCCTTGAAAATGAGGAAGCATCGCCAGAAGGGCGATATGGTGTATTTATGTCAAGTCCGGGACTTGACTAATGAGTCTCTGTTGGACGATATACCTGTAGCGAGGGATTTCAGAGACGTATTTCCTGACGAGCTACCAGGCGTTCCACCGGAGCGCGACGTCGAGTTTCATATCGACTTGGTACCCGGGACAACGCCGATCTCGAAGGCACCGTACCGGATGGCACCATCTGAGTTATTGGAGTTAAAGACACAACTCCAGGATTTGATCGATAAGGGCTTCATTAGGCCGAGTGTTTCTCCATGGGGAGCTCCTGTGCTCTTCGTGAAGAAGAAAGATGGTAGTATGCGCCTGTGCATAGACTACCGAGAGTTGAATCGGGTAACTATCAAGAATAAGTACCCATTGCCTAGGATTGAGGACCTGTTCGATCAATTGCGAGGAGCAGGAGTGTTTTCAAAGATAGATCTTCGGTCTGGATATCATCAGATTCCAGTCAAGAAGGAAGACATCCCGAAAACTGCTTTTCGTACTAGATACGGCCATTACGAGTTCGAGGTGATGCCCTTTGGCCTCACTAATGCGCCAGCCGTGTTCATGGACCAGATGAACCGGACGTTTCACCACTTACTCGACAAGTGCGTCGTAGTATTTATAGATGATATCTTGATCTATTCTAGAGATGAGTCCGAGCATACGGAACATCTCCGGATGGTACTCGAGATATTGAGGAGTCATAAGTGGTTCGCGAAACTCTCCAAGTGTGAGTTCTGGCTTCGCGAAGTAGCCTTCCTAGGTCATGTGATTAGCAAAGAAGGCATTAAAGTAGACCCAGCTAAGATTAAGGCTGTGGTAGATTGGAGTAGCCCGACAAATGTGGCGGAGGTTCGTAGTTTTCTGGGTTTGGCTGGATACTATCGACGATTCGTCCAGGACTTCTCCAAAATAGCTAGACCGATGTCTAGTCTCCTGCAAAAGGAGGTTCGATTCGTTTGGACAGAAGCTTGCGAGCAAGCATTTCAGGAGTTGAAACAGAGATTAGTCTCTGCTCCGATTCTTACTCTTCCAAACGATGAAGAGGGCTTCGAAGTCTATAGTGATGCTTCGAAGAGTGGCTTAGGTTGTGTGCTCATGCAGGGTGGGAAGGTCATCGCTTACGCATCGAGACAGCTGAAGGTGCACGAGCGTAACTATCCTACGCATGACTTGGAGTTAGCAGCTGTAGTGTTCGCGTTGAAAATATGGAGGCACTATCTCTATGGTGGTTCGTGTAGAGTATTCACGGATCATAAGAGTCTCAAGTACATCTTCACTCAGAAAGACCTCAATATGAGGCAGAGGCGGTGGCTTGAGTTGATTAAGGACTACGACCTGACGCTCAACTATTGCGAGGGCAAGGCGAATTTGGTTGCAGATGCGCTAAGCCGCAAACATCGCTTGAGCTTCAGTAGAAGCCGTGGCTCCGTCAGACTTCGTCTGACACCGATGAGTGCCGAACCTGATTTGATTCGGGAAATGCGTGAGGGTCAACAGAACGACCCACAGCTTACTAGGATTCGAGAGGCTATACGGCAAGGTAAAGCCGTTGGTTTCACGATTTCTTCTGATGGTAGTATGCATTTTCGAGGGAGATGGTGTGTACCGGACTGTTCTGATCTTAGGAACAGGATCATGTCCGAGGCACATAACTCGCCTTATTCTGTTCATCCCGGTGGTAATAAGCTTTACCAGGATCTTAAAGGCCAGTTCTGGTGGCCTAAGATGAAAAGGGATGTGGCAGAGTTTGTCGCTCGGTGCTTGACCTGTCAGAAGGTCAAGATTGAGCATCAGAGACCAGGAGGTCTATTACAGCCACTACCTATTCCGACCTGGAAGTTTGAGTCTGTTTCTATGGACTTTGTAGTGAGCTTACCCACTTGCAATGGCTTGAATGCTATTTGGGTCATTGTGGATAGGTTGACTAAGGTCGCTAGATTCATTCCGATGAAAATGACCTGGTCGATGGAGCGTCTAGCTGAGGCATATACTCAGGACATAATCCGACTTCACGGAGTTCCGAGGGAGATTGTTTCTGATCGAGACCCGAGGTTTCTATCTCGTTTCTGGAAATCAGTTCAGGAAGCCTTTGGGACGAAATTGAAGTTGAGCACCGCTTTTCATGCGGCGACTGATGGTCAGACTGAGAGGAGCATCCAGACTTTGGAGGATATGCTTCGAGCATGCACTCTGGAGTATCATCAGTCTTGGGTGCGTATGCTTTGCTTGGTAGAGTTCTCCTATAATAACAGCTATCACTCTAGCATTGAGATGGCTCCGTACGAGGCCCTGTATGGCAGGAAATGTCGGAGTCCGATTTGATGGAATGATATCAGTGATACTGTGGCTTTAGGACCTGAGATGGTACGCGATACTATCGAGAAGGTTCGAGTCATTCGGTCTAAGATGCAGGCCGCTCAGAGTCGTCAGAAATCTTACGCCGATAATCGACGTAGACCACTGGCTTTTGAAGTAGGTGACAAAGTCTTGCTTAAGGTTTCACCTTTCAAAGGAGTTGTACGCTTTGGTCAAAAGGGTAAACTTCGACCGAAATATGTGGGACCTTACGAGATACTAGAACGAGTTGGGGAGGTGGCTTATCGATTGGCATTACCACCTAGTCTGGCTAATGTTCACGACGTATTTCATGTTTCCCAGCTAAGGAAATATGTACATGATCCTACTCATATAATCTCAGTGGATCCGGTCGTAATCAAGCCGAATCTGACTTATGAGGAGCGACCCGTCCAGATCTTGGATCGGGAGGAGGACCCTGCGGCGTAAGCAGGTACCGCTTGTCAAGGTGTTGTGGAGAAATCAACACCATGAAGAAGCGACTTGGGAGACGGAAGCGTCTATGCGGCAGAAGTACCCTGAGCTTTTCGATGGGGAGCGATCTCCTGCACCTTGAAATTTCGGGACGAAATTTCTTTAAGGAGGGGAGGTTGTAATGACCCAGATTTTATCGGTATTTTTGCCGGTGTTTATGTGTGTATTTATGTGTTTATTTGCTAGTTCAAAATTTATTTTGAACTATTTATTTTAATTTTATGTGAATAATTTCGATTTAATCGAAATGTTTTATTTCTTAGTTTTTTTTTATTATTATTATTTATTTTAGTTATTATTTTATTAATTGGCCCAATTGAGACTTCAAGATGAAGCTGCCAGTTTTAAAGACGAGGCTTCAAGCTGCCGGTTTGGTCTTCATAAACTGCCGGTCTTGAACCTTGCAAGCTGGCAGTTCTATACTGCCGGTCTTGGAGCTTCCAAGCTGGCAGTTCTATACTGCCGGTCTTGGAGCTTGCAAGCTGGCAGTTCTATACTGCCGGTCTTGGACCTTGCATGCTTCCAGTTCCATACCGCCGGTCTTGAACTTCACAAGCTGCCGGTTTTTGCATGATTAGTCATGTAAATTTAGTAATTTAGCCCAATGGATCACAAGGCCCATTTTGCTTCTCTTGGCCGGTTCTACAAAGGCATGGCAAGGCTTGCCACTTGCCTTGTGTTCACACCTTAACTAACTCTATTTATAGGGGAGTTAGTAAGGCTTAAGCTCATTTTTTTGCCATCATAAACTCTTGCCATCCAAATCAAACACAAAACCTCTCATACTCTCTTCCACACGCCATTTTTGGCATTGATCATCAACACTTTGTTCATCCATCTTTTGAACTCCAAACTTAAAGATTCAAACTCTATTGATCTTTAAGCCTTAAAACACAATCTAGACTTCAACAATTTCTTTCAAGATCTTTTGGTTGGGTTGTTTTCCGGATTGTCCTTGCTCGTGTGGGTGTTCGTGGTGGTGACCGTGTGTGCCTTGGTTGAGGCCGTGCAAGTGAGGTGTTCGTGCTGAGTGCTCGTGTGAAACCGTGTGTGAAGCCGTGGTTCGTGGTGGTTCGTGGTCGAGTGAGGCCGTGTGTGCAGCAGCCGTGTGTTCGTGTGGGTTGTGTTCGTGGATTGCATTTGTGTGTTGATTTGTGTGTTGATCTTCAATAAGGTAACATACTAACTCAACTTAATTGGTAATACTATGTTTATAGCTTTGATTAAATGCATGTTTGGGATGTTTTGTTGATGATTGTTCATGATTTTGATTATGTTTTATAATCTGATTTTGAATTGTTATAATGACGTTTTAATGGTGGTTTTTCATGTTTTTAGATTGTTTTTATGATATTTTGAAATCATGATGTTTGGGTTTAAGTTTGATGAATTTTGATAAAAATATTGTTGAGAATTTCGTATGGTATTGATGATGATTATGCGTGTATAATTGAGTTGTTTGAGTTCTTGGTTGAAGTTCTTGAATCTTGATTGAGTTCTTGATTGAAGATCTTGAATCTTGAATGGTTTCTTGTTGAGTTCTTTAAGAGTTAGATGAGTTCTTTAAGGTTCTTGATTGAGTTCTTTAAAGTTCTTGTTGAGGTTTGATGAGTTCTTTAAGAGTCTTGAAAGTTAAGGAAAGTGATAGAAAGAGTCATGAAAGTTAAAGATTTGGGATGAGTTGATTAAAGATTGATTTGAGAATGATGATATGATGTTTGGTTAGTCTCAAGAGTATGGCTATAGGCAATTCTTGAGTTAACTTCGATAATTTAGTTATTAATTTCAAGAGTATGGCTTATTCTTGTCTTTGATTAACTATGACGATATGATGATGATATGATGGGATGATTAGCTTGATTTCTTTTCTAGACGCCCTTGACTTTGTGTATGGCTTATGCATAGTTTTTGGGTTAAGACGTTGCCCCTATTCCATCCGCGGTATTGGAATAGTTTTGGAGTCTCACTATGTTATTCCTAGTACGCTCAGATTTATTTGGGGATTAGGGACACGAATTTCCAAGTATGAAATGGGTTCGTGGGATTTGGGTGTATGGCTTATGCCCGGTCCTGACATAGTAGAAGTTCGGTTGCGTAAGATGCTTCCGTACGAGCCTAGTCTGGTCTAGAACTAGAATGATTGCACCTGAGTTAGAATTGGTATAGTGATGTCGTATGGTGATGTAGTATGATGATGTAGAGTGTTTAGTCGAGTTTGGATTACGAGCTTGAGGTTGTCTCGTGTCTTCGAGGATTTTACGTGTGATGTTATTTGATTATTGCTATGTGCTTGTGTATTCCCGTTAGGGTGAGTCAGTTATGTTACTCGCCACTGATGGTGGATTATGTTGTGTTTTTCAGGTACATCTGACGATGATGCTCTTGCTTAGCTTTGGGGTTGGGCGAGCGGCGCTTTGTGTACTTTGTTGTTGTTTATTACAGTTGTTTTATAATGTTAGTTTCTATAGACGTTGTTTCAGACTTATGGTATTACATATGTTGTATAAGACTCTAGCATGTGGTTAGAGTTGCACTTTACTTTTGTTTTAGTACATTTGACTTTTGGATTTAGTTTTTGTACAAAATTGTGGGTTATTGTACATCTTTGGTTTAATACTAATATTTTGAGGTATTAGTTTATTTTCTAAGTGTTGAGTTTTAGTTTTATAACTACTTGACTCGTCGGTTTCTTCCGCGCCGATTTAAGCGAGTCGGGTCGTTACAATCTTGCTCCCAAACCCCATGAAACCAATCTTACTGGAAATCCATGTCCTATGAAACCAATCTTACTGGAAATTCAAAGGATAACATAGTAAGACTCCAACTATCCCAATACCGCGGATGGAATAGGGGCAACGTCTTAACCTAAAAACAATGAATCTTACTCAATGTATTAGGCATCTAGCAATGAAATCAAGCTATTCATTAATTAAATCTCTTATCAATTTAATCAACTTATTCATAACATAATTATATTCAAGAATTGCCTTTGCGCCTTGATTCTCGAAAATAATCGGTTAAACACGAAGTTATTCTCAAGATTGCCTTTGCGCCTTGATCTTGAGTCTAACCAACATTAACCCATTACTTTAAAATCCATTCTTTAACTCAATCTTTAACTTTCTTTAACCATTAAACCACTTTCTTTAATTATCAAGACTCAACCAAGAACTCATCAAGACTCATCAAGAATTCAAAGAACTCAACAAGAACTCATTCAAGATTCAAGAACTTCAATCAAGAACTCAATCAAGATTCAAGAACTTCAATCAAGAACTCATCCAACAAACTAGCATCACACGCACATCACCAAATAACCATTCGAAAATTCCAACTTAAACTTATCCAAAATTCACCAAACTTTAACACATTTATCATGATCATAAAATAACACATTCCATCACCAAATCATCATATCCATCATCAAAATATCATTAAAACGACATAAAAATCAGATTAGAAACCATACACAAAATCATGATCAAACTTCACCAATTAACCCATACATGCATTTAATTTATACTATAATCATAGTATACCAACTAAGTTGAGAAAGTATGTTACCTTATTGAAGATAACACACAAAAATCAATACAAAAAGCTGCCCGGAAAATCGATCCACACGATCACACAACACGGCCTCAACACGGTACGCACACGGCACCACCACGGCACCACCACGAACCACCACTGACCCGCGGTCCTTGTTGCCTTCACCACGGTCTGCACGGCTGGATCACCACCATGGCGCACATCACACGGCTGCTCAGCCACTGCACGCACGTCCCTCTTTCACGAACACGATCAACCCCACGAACACGCACCCAAACTCAACCCGAACTAATGATCTTGGATGAAATAATTGGGTTTAAGATTGTGTTTTGGTACTTAAAGATCAATAGAGGTTGAATCTTTAAGTTTGGGATTAGAAAGATGGATGAACAATTTGATGGTGAAATGTAGCCAAAAATGGCGTGAAACTAGAGCAAAGGAGAGGGAGTTGTGTTTGAATTTTGATGGCAAGAGATGGAAAATGAGCAAAATGGTCTCATGGCTCACTAACTACTTCTATTTATAGAAGTTAGTTAAGTGTGAAAGCAAAGCAAGTGGCAAGCCTTGCCATGCCACTAGAAAACCGGCCAAAGGAAGATCATGGGCCTAAAATTGGGCTCTCGTGATCAATTGGGCTAATTTACATAAATTACATGATTAATCATGCATAAATCGATTTAGCCCAAAATATTAAATAATTAATTAGAAAAATTAAATAATAAAAATTCTAATTAATTAAATAATAATTAACACAAATAATAATAACTGAAAATCAAATAATTCGAATTAAATCGAAATTATTCACATAAAATAAAATAAATAGTTCAAAAATAAATTTGAACTATACGTAAATACACATAAATGCACATAAATTATCGGCAAAAATACCAATAAAATCAGGGTCATTACACTAGTACCCGCAATAAGCATGTCATCAACATACAAAAGTAAATAGATACAACCATCTACATACCTTTGGAAATAACAACAATGATCTCCATCCGTTCTCACGAATCCATTGCTTAGCATGAAACTATCAAACTTCTTGTACCATTGCCTCGGAGCTTGCTTCAACCCATATAGACTTCGTTTAAGCTTACACACCAAGTCCTCCTTACCCGGAGCTTGAAACCCTTCCGGTTGCTTCATGTAGATTTCTTCCTCCAAATCACCATGTAAGAACGCTGTCTTCACATCCATTTGCTCTAGGAACATATTCTCTGAAGTCACGATCCCAAGCAAAATTCTTATAGAAGTCATCTTCACCACCGGAGCAAAAATCTCGTGAAAATCAATGCCCTCCTTCTGTAAGAAACCCTTCACTACAAGCCTAGCTTTGTACCGAACATTTCCATTCGGTTCATCCTTCTTACGAAAGATCCATTTGCAACTAAGAGCCCTCTTGCCCTTAGGCAAATTCACCAACACCCAAGTGTCATTCCGGTCCAACGAGCTCATTTCTTCACTCATTGATTTCTCCCACTTCTTTGAGTCACTCAACTTCATTGCTTCAACATAATTTTCCGGTTCACCCGAATCAGTTAACAACAAATAGTTTGCCGATGGAGAATACTTATTTGGTGCCCTTGTGACCCTTGTTGATCTTCTTGGAGGAGTAACTTGTGATTCGTCTGGAACCTCAACATCATCTGTAACATCTTGTTTATCATCTTCTGAATCACTCGAACTTGAAACCACAGGAGTATGAACCCTTTGTTGAGGAGATGGTTGTTGAACTGGCACATCAAGTTCTTCTTCTTGTGCTTGCCCGCCACTTCTAACACTATGCCCATCTAGCTCTACAAACTCGTCTTCATGCTCAGTAGTTTCCTTCTCTACAGATTTTCCACCAAAGTTGTCCTTGTACAAAGAACTCTCATCAAAAGTAATGTCACAATGCCTAAGAACTTTCCGGCCCTTAGGATCCCACACCCTATAACCATAATTCACATCACCGTACCCAATGAAGTAGCATTTGATGGCCTTTGGATCAAGCTTGTCTCTCTTTTCGGATTGCAAATAGGCCACACAACCGAAAGTCTTCAAATGAGAGTAAGAAACCTCTTTTCCACTCCATTTCTCCTCCGGTATCATGAAATCCAAAGGCACCGAGGGACCACGATTTATCAAGTAAGTCGCGGTATTAACTGCATCCGCCCAAAAACATTTAGGAAGACCCGCATTCAACCTCATGCACCTTGCCCGTTCAAGTAGTGTTCTATTCATTCGTTCAGCGACCCCATTTTGGCGAGGCTTTCCTAGAATCGTCCTCTCCAAAATAATGCCATTCTCCTTACAAATATCCTTGTAAGCTTGCAACTCATACTCACCCCCATTATCGGACTTGATAGCCTTTATCTTTAGCCCCGAAGCATTCTCAACCTCCGCCTTCCAAGTCTTGAACTTCTCATTCACCTCCGACTTGTGCTTCATGAAGTAAACCCATACTTTCCTGGTTGAGTTTTCAATGAAGGTAACAAAATAGTGAGAACCGCCAAGGGATTTGATGGGGTATGGTCCCCAAATATCTGTGTGCACAAGTTCTAGCTTCTCCTTCTTCAAGGACCGTTTGGTTTTCGTGAAAGAAACTTTCTTCTGCTTGCCGAAGACACATGTTTCACAAAATTCCATGTCGACTGATTTCAATCCCGACAACTTACCCTTTGAAGCTAGCAATTTCATCCCTTTCTCACTCATGTGACCAAGCCGAGTATGCCATAGCTTGGAGTCACAATCTGCAGTCATAGCCACCATGTTCGTACACCCTAAGGTAGTGTACAAGGTACCTGTTTTAGTGCCCTTAGCAACCACCATGGCTCCTTTAGACACCTTCCAACTTCCCTCACAAAACATGACCCTATAGCTGCTTGAGTCCAACTGACCCACAGAAATCAGATTTTTCCTTAGCCCGGGAATATACCTCACATCTTCAAGCTTCCATGAACTCCCACTTGAAGTCTTGATCACAACATTACCCTTCCCCTCAATTTCCAATGAATTTCCATCTGCAAGATATACCTTTCCAAAGCTCCCACTCTTGAAGTTCTGAAAATACTCCTTGCACGGAGAAGAATGAAATGATGCACCCGAATCAAGTATCCAGTTCTCAATTAGACTGTCCACGCTAAGAACCAAGGCATCCCCGATATCATCACTCGAAGCCACACTAACCGATGAACTATGTTTATCAGATTCCCGTTTCCCCGAGCCTCCCTTCTTCTTGGGATTTGGACACTCCCTCTTGGTGTGCCCCTTAGTACCACAACTCCAACACACAATTCCAGATTTTCCTTTCGATTTACTGCTCCTCCTACTCTTCGATCTACCCCTTGAGTTACCCTTTGCTTGTCTCCCTCGTTCCCCCTCAGTAGAATAGGCACCGCTCGATGACTCACCCGACTCTTTCCTTCTCAAGCTTTCACTTAGGATTAAGTCTCTAACATCATCACATTTCAACTTTTCTTTCCCCGAAGAGTTGCTTATTGCAGAAACCACCGTATCCCATGACCTAGGTAACGAAGAAAGCAAAAACAAGGCTTTCACCTAATCCTCAAATTTGATGTCGACCGATGATAGTTGGGACAAAATCGAACTAATCTCATTTATGTGTTCGGCGGCCGAACTACCATCATTCATCCGGACCTCAAACAAACGACGCATTAAGAACACCTTATTAATGGCCGAAGGCTTCTCATAAATATTTGACAATGTACTAAGTAGTTCCTCCGTCGTAGTTATGTCCTTGACCCCATAAGCTACACTCTTGCTCAAAGTCAATCTAATCACTCCAAGTGCTTGTCTATCTAGCACTCTCCAATCCTCCTTCTTCATGCTATCCGGCCTCTTGCCATCAAGAGGTTGATAAAGACCCTTTTGATACAAATAGTCCTCTATTTGTATTTTCCAAAAGCCAAAGTCCTTCCCATCAAACTTCTCAATTTTCATCTTACCATCTTCCATGATTAATTTTAGGGTTTAACAATCAAGGTCTCAAAATTATAAACCAATAATTTAAACCTCAAATACCTAAAATACCAAACTTGAGTTTTTCAATCACAAACTACAAATTAAGCTCAAACCCTAAGCCACAAACCACCAAAGATAACACTCCGGCTCTGATACCAATTGTTATGGCAAAGACAAGCTCAAGCAAGTTCACAATTCACCCACAACTCAAGCAAAATCACCATGCAAGTTGAACAAACTAACAAGATAGCAAGCAATAATAAGATCCAAAGCAATAGAAGAAATTAAAGAGTAAAGAAGATAGAGTTACCGTGGGAAACCCGAGAACCGGGAGAAAAACCCACCCTTTTGCACTTTGATTAAAATTGATGAAGAATCCAACCAAATACAACAAGCTCCAATTGTATACAATTGCAAAGCTAACACTCTAAATCTATGCTTAAACTATAGTTTTGAGGTTTAGAGAGAATTTGTATTTGATTACAAGAAATGTGTTATGTATGAATAATGAGAGAGAGAAAACCTAAGTGTTGTATTTATAGTACCACAACTTAAAAGGAAAAATCGTCGTACCGCTCGAGGGGGCGCTCCCCGCGCCTCCACACGCGCGCCCCGCGCCATCGCTGGGTCTGAAACTCGAGCTTCTGGAAACCTGGCGCGACCAGCGCCCTCAGAGGCGTGCCCAGCGCCCTCTGCTCCTCCTCGAGCTACCCTTTCTACCTTACTCCACACATCAACATTACATGCTTTGCAGCTACAAGTGTCATAGCATTTTTCAAAGACACATCCATCTGATCTACTTGTGATAGCATTGAATTGCCACCAATATGAATGAGGTGTTTAACGCATACAACCTCTCCTCAAGACAAAATACCTATAATCACCTTGCATGCTATAAGATATATATTAGGGAAGGTTAATTTGATGGGGAGGTTTTTGGTAGCTTATTTATTTACTCGGCTTTTGTCCTCCTGTTTAATACTATACTATACTATATGGCCACTATAACTTCATGATTATAGCTAGCTAGCTTAGCTATTTTGTCCTCCTGTTTAATCCCGTGGGATTTTTCCATGTTTGGATCGTGCGCTATTTTGTGCCTTTTGGCTCTATCATGCAACACCAACACCTTTAATTTAGGAATCTATATGAGGTCCCTGTCACTAAGGACCATGCGTAATGTTACTGGATATTTTCATTCATTGACTCCGAGAACCTCAATAATCGTGGATTATAGCTTTTGGCTATATTTTTCAGGATATCGTTCTGCTAGAACCAAAAGGCTACTCGTCCGTTTTCTATGCTAAAAAGAATTATTATGTCATCCCGAGTGACTTGGTTCTATTATTTCATATGTAATGGCGTTAATATATGTACTTGATAATTTATTAGAAACATATTATTAAAATGAATATTACCGATTTCTTTGATTTGCTAACATTAATGAAATTAAGAATGCTAATTATTGAACTTATATTATGAAATATTATAATTTTATTGTTGTCTTATAATATGAGTTTTTTCTTGAATTAATTACTTTTATATATGGGTTAAATAATCTATTTATACTAAGTTTTATCATCATTATGAAAAAAAATATTATGTATAAACCAATGCATTAACAGCACGATGTCTAGTTTTGCATGGTGCTATATTTTGAAAAAAGAAAAACAATGACATACATGTAAATTTTACAAAAACAACATATCAAAATCAAGAATGAGTGTAACAACTTTTCAATTTATTATAGGGCGCACCCATGAAAATTTGGATATTGTCTAAAAGAGAATGAATGGATAAGTGCATTCATGACAAACAAAATTCCCTCTTGGTTTGAAGAAGTTTCGTCAAATTGGTCATTGGATGAAGGAATTAATGAAGTAAATAAGTAATAGTACCAAAGTAGGTGTAGGTCTCGCTATAATATATTTTTTGGCTCATTATATTTCCTCTTTGGCTGATTTTTTTGGTTGTGGCCCCTCATATTAGTATTATATTGTAAACTAAATAATACTTGAGCAAAAAATCGGTTTATTTAACTAATTTAAGTATTTAGATCTAAATTAAATCTATTATACAAAAATTAGAAAAAGTATGTTGTAGATGGAAAATTAATTAAGTGTTTTTTTTTTAGTTATATTAGACATTAAAGAATAATTAGTAATAGCCAAAATGTGCATAATTTTCAAATTAATTTATGTAATAAATTAAAATTAATTCGCTAACTATAATTTTTCTATGGAGATTTCGAATTTGGATTGATATCAATCAATTTATTTTCTTTTCATAAATTTCATGTCTTCTAATATTGAAAATGCAATCTTTTACATTTTTAATAAAGTTTATATAAAAATGCACTATTATAAAAATTAAAAAAAAAACCCTAAGAAAATACCATGTACGGTATCATATTGTCAAAACTTAATAACTTTTAGAATAAATTGTAGTTCTAATTTTGGTTCTTTGAGTGTTAAATAAATACTAAATCGAGTTTTGGAGTAATAATTAATTATATACTCAGTTTTAATTTATATGGAATATTTTGTATTTTTTTAATGAGTGTTATTTACGTTTGAAAATTTGTCAAATTGAGTTTTTGAAGGGAAAAATTGGAGGAAAAAGTGACATGTGTCCCATAATGAGGTAGGATGATATAAGCACTGGTCTGTTTTAATATCCTATATATATGTCATAGAGATATTTCATGTTTAAGATTCTTTCCTTATACATTAGATTCCAAATGTAACAAATTTAGTAAAATGAATGGAGTATAAATTTTAGTTTAAAAAGATATTTATTGAAGAATTTTTATTTATTTGTTAGGGAAATAATTATGGCATTAAATAGAGAGAAGTAGAAATGTGAAATTAGGAGTGAAATAGTGGTATGAGTTTTTTTAGTTAAAAAAGATACTTATTTAGGAATATTATTTATTTGTTAGGGTATAAATTATTATGGTATTAATTAAAGAAAAGTAAATTAAGGAGGGAAGAGGGGGGAAATGTGGAAAATGGGAGGGAAGGTTTTTTTTTAGTGGCAATAGTTTTATATAAATAATATATATATATATATATATAAAAGTTTTAGATAAATATATAGATATAGATAGATATCATAGATTGTATGAGAGAGAAATTATAGCGTGATAATAACAAAAATAAGAGAGAGAAAGATAGAGTTTTTTTTAGAGTTACAGGACTTGTATAAGTAGCATCGAGGTGAATGAAATTTTCTTAAAATAATAAAGTGATAAGTTAGAGATAAAAGAAGTAAAATTTCATTGTTGTGGACGATGAAGTGTGGAAAACACTTGAAGATTTGGAAGAAAGAATAAAGTAATTGTTCCTTGTTTTTAACCTCCCAGCCTCTGGTTTATTAGACAGGTTGAATTCTGGTTGCTGGGCACTTTAGTACGTACTCTTCTCTCTCATCAAGTCTACTTAACTTATTTCTTCCCTCTCTTTTCCTCTCTTATCTTTGTTTACCCCTCATTTTTCCAATCTTATCTTATCATGGCAGGAAACAAGAGAAGAAGGATCAAATCGTAAGTTTCTGTTTTTCTACTGTATCTTGTTTACTTTTAGTCATGCTTAATTTTTTTTGCTGATCTTAACTAATATTAATAATTTATGTAGGGTCTCATAAACTAGGGTTTGTTTATTGGAGATTTAGGGCAGTTTATAGTTTATTGTTATAATCTTTTAAATGGATTCTGTCAAATTTCAATACTTTAAAACTCTTAATCCCCGATCTGTAATTTTGAGCACATAACTTTTTGTTGGGTATTGATTCAATTCTTTGCAGCTCACTGCTTTTTTTGAGCTTTGTTTGAGCTTTTTCTGAGCTTTAAACTATGCATCTGAATTGAAGTTGGGATTGTGGGTTAATGCTTTTGGTGATCTCTAATGCAATACCAGGTTACCAGTTTTAAACTTTTAATGGGGTTTTCTCAAGCATCTAGGGTTTAGTATTGAAATGCGTAGGATGAATAAATTGAATTGTGTTTTAGACTTTTAGGTTCTATTTTATTTCAGATATTTATCGGTCTTAGTTTGCCAATGAATTTGTAGAAAGAGAATTAATCCACTCATAGCTTTAAGTTGATTCATTTTTGGTTAATTTTAACAATGCTATTGAATTGTTTTTCAAACTCGAAGATTGAATGAATATGAATCCTGCATAGGTTGTCAGCCGCTATAAGAGATGACAAGACTTTTGTTGAGAAGCAAGATACACCATTGCTGCCATCATGGTCTGATCTTCCTGCTGAGCTCTTGGAATTTATTCTCTCTCATTTGACCCTTAGGGAGAACATTCGGTTTTCTGCTGTTTGCAAGAGATGGCAATCCATTGCTGTTTCAGTGCGCCAAGTGAACCAACCTCCCTGGATTATGTACTTTCCAAAATTTGGTGATCTGTATGAATTTTATGACCCTCTCAGCAGGAAGACTTATTCTATTGAATTAGCAGAGTTGTGTGGATCTAGAGTATGTTACACAAAAGGTGGTTGGCTACTGTTATACAGACCTAGAACTCACCGCCTCTTCTTTTTTAACCCCTTCTCGCGGGAGTTAATTAAGTTGCCGAGATTTGAAATCACTTGTCAAATAGTTGCTTTCTCTTGTGACCCAACATCTCCTAGTTGTGTAGTTTTTACAGTGAAGCATGTTAGCCCTACAGTTGTTGCTATTAGTACTTGTCATCCAGGAGCAACAGAATGGATAACCTCCAATTACCAAAACCGGCTTCCTTTTGTCAGTAGTATTTGGAATAAATTGGTTTTTTCTGACGGGCAGTTTTATTGTCTTAGTCTAACTGGATGGCTTGGGGTTTTTGACCCAAAAGAGCTTACCTGGAATGTCCTTGTGGTGCCTCCTCCCAGATGTCCAGAGAATTTCTTTACCAAAAATTGGTGGAAGGGTAAGTTCTTGGCAGAACACAATGGAGACATTCTGGTGATCTACACCTGCTGTAGTGATTACCCCATCATATTCAAACTTGATCAAGCAAACATGGTGTGGGAAGAAGTACAAACCTTAGACGGGATTACTCTCTTTGCAAGCTTTCTTTCATCACATTCAAGAACAGATCTTCCTGGAACAATGAGGAACAGTGTTTATTTTTCCAAAGTTCGATTTTATGGTAAACGATGCATATCATATTCCTTGAAGGACTGTAGATACTATCCTCGCAAGCAATTCCATGATTGGGGAGAGCAGGATCCATTTGAGAGCATTTGGATCGATCCCCCCCCGGATCTTTCTATCTTCATGTGATGCTTGTCATATTCTGTAAGTTCCCGCTTCAGATACTTGTAATTGTCTTGCTGTATCACTTGAAAACATCATTATAATTTCATTATCTCATCTCTAATTTGAACTCATTCAAAAAATACAAACAAGATAGTCTCCTTAATTTTGATGTTTTTTTTTTTTTTTGGGCAAACATTTTGATGTGTGTTTGTGATATCTTTGAGTTTTGTATGCCTAGCTATTAGAGTCATGACAGAGTAAGTGATTGACATAGTGCTCTACTGATTTTAAGATCATTTACATCAGTTGTGGTTATTGAATATACTGCGTCAAGAATTACTGGAACAATATCTGTGTTTTTTAATTGACAATATGTTTCATGTTAACTGTTTTGTGCCAACTGTTTTTGATTTTGTATGACCAGAATTTCACCTATTTCTCGTCACTTATTTGGTTTCCTTTAGGATTTCCATCAAAATTTCCTCAGTCCATCCGTTATTCTATGCTATTTATTTTAGGTTGGGAGGGAGTCTATTCTATCTATATTGATTTATCCATCAAATTATTTTCCATTGGTTTATCTAGTATTATTCCAAGTAGATTAAGTTTTAAATCTTAAAATTATTGCCGCTCTATAGATAACCCTAATTTGAAGCCTAACTTAAACGTATCAAGATTCAAATCTATATTGTTTGCCTTCTTTTCAACAGACGTGAAAGTTACTGTGTGGTCTTGTTAGAGTAGCTTAAAGAGCCAACTTTCATTAGGATAGAATAGAAAGGAAGTATGATTTTCATGTCTAGATAGTATGTATTGGTCTTGATGGCAATATGTTTGCTAGAGTGAAAATTTTGTTCTTTAATTGGGAGAGAAATCTAACTTGGAACCAGACGTCCTCATATCACCTTTCCTGGAGTCCCAACGGGGTAAGAAGGATAAAAAGGAGATTGGTAAGCAGGGGCACAAAATACCGTCAAATGATAATTTGTATCTTTATTTGTAGGTAAATGTTTGATTACATCTAAAGAATTGTGGATTACTCCAATGCCATGTGCCCCGAGTAGTTTGGAATGACCAACAACTGTACCAGAACACAAGAATCCAGAGCCCTTTTGTCTCAAATAATGGAGTAATAAACAACACCCATCACTTGTAGCAGTAAGTGTTTTAACAGTGTATAATATTTGTGAAGCCTGTTTTTTTTTTTTAGAAGAATGTAAGTAAACAAATTAGCAATGTGTAAAATTAGATAGAGACACCTTTTATGGTGTTTGTAATATTAGACTAACTTAAATTTGTGTTTTTCAACAATTAGGAGCATATAGTGGGGGCCAAACTTTCATATGATCAAGTTTGCAATGAGCAATTGCATCATCTATAGTTCTATACTTTTCCCCACTTTTGCTGCATTGTCTGGAACTGTGTGCAAGTTAAAATAAGCAAGGACCAAATGAATGTTTTTTTTTTTTTAAAGATTATTGTATGCAGGAGCAGATGGAACTCGTAGTAGGTTAAACCGTTAAAGCAATGGTGCGGGTTTTGTGTATAATTTCACTAAACAAGGCTCTTTTAAGAATCTCTTCATCGGAATTTACATAGTTTTCTTCCCCAATTTGAAGCTTGGTAGCATGGATATTTCATTTTTGATGTATCGATATTTCTAAGATACCTGATATTTTACTTCATTTTAAAATTATTTTTTCACATATTTTACTATAGTTTCTCAATTTTTTCATCTTTTTATAAGCTTTGAAAGGTTTTTCTTATTTTATAGTAGTAATTAGACTATATAATATTCCAATAATAAAGACTCCATTCATATAAGATATATGTGCATGTTGGATAATAATAATGCCATATTCAAGTCATCATCATCAGAGGTCGTTGGGTTTATTATCCACCAAAATGAGAATTACACTACTACCCAAAAGCTGTTGATTTTCTAATTAATCATCAAATTTTCAATATGTATATATTGCTGATACTTTGATTTAATCGTAAAACGACTATTCATATTTTTCTACCATGTTTATAAGGCCGAAATTGCAACAATGGTGATTGAAAGAACATCTTTATACGGACAAGAAGGTGTTGGGGAATTTTCTTAAATTTGGGTAATAGTATGATGGATAAACACTTGAGGCGTGTCGGGGACACTTCCCTGAAAACAATATTTTCACCCAATTTGTAGGCCGGGTTACAGGAAATTTGTCAACAAGATACAACAAGAAACCGTAGAAATCAAGCCTAGTTTTAATCTCTACGAAATGAAGAAGGGATTTGTATGTGTAAACTTCTTTGCAATAATGGAATGGAGAGAAACTTAGTGTATGCAAGAGAGGAAATGAATATGAGTGTAACTTCATGTATTTCATTTCTGTTTCAGACAAGGTATTATATAACTTATCCAAAATGCACAACATTTGCTTCGAACAGACACAAGCCAACGGGAAAAAATCAAGCAAAACTGACGCCAACCATCAGACTCGCGAGTCGCGACCTGAAGTCGTGATTTGCTTCTGTCTCTTTTTGGTACTTTTGCACTTCAGTCTGTTTCTCGCGTGTCGCGACTTCTAGTCACGGCTCGTGATTTTCCACTGTACTTGTTGTACTTACCTCAACGTTTAACGACTTATATCGCTAAATAACTTTGCATAATTACGAACTTCAAAACACATAATACTACGTCTAGTATTATTAATATTTATAATTATATACATTTATATTCTAAATCAATAAATCTCAACATTTCTTCCACCATTTAGAATATAAACAACCTTTGCATAAACAATTCCAATATTACAAGCAATCTCACGCATAGATGAAAGTGTACTAAGACTTGAACTTCCACTTAGTATAATACGCATTCCAAGCTATCGTATCCAAATAGTGTCGTAAACGATTGAACTATTTTCAATACATAATAACAACTTGAAGATATTATACGCACAAGATTAAATATCTAAACTCATTATATCAACACAATTTGTAGGGCCATGTGTTCGTATATTTCATAAGTGCATCAAAGCTCTCCCACAAGCTTCTTGAAGCGGCCAAACCTCGCACTTATATAGGCTTATCTCTTGGTCAACATGCTATTGTGACTTTAGCACAACCAAGAAATACCGCCTTATACCCGTCACAAACTTGGAACTAACTTGGATGAAAACAGTTCCACAATCATCATGCAAGAAGATTTATCTCATTGTACTTGAGACCTAACGTCTTATTAGGCGTCAAGTTGAGATCCTCTTAAATGTGATTAATCATGGGGCTTCAATCTAAACCGATTGCCATCCACTACTACACCGTATCTCTAGCTAAACCGCTAGTTTCTTTTCTCAGACATAGTCAATAGTTATAGTGCACCATTTTACAAACTTGACTATAAATTCTTATACATTTAGCTTTTACCAGCCAAACACATAACAACAAACTCTATTGTCAAAAGGAGTTTACAACGCAAGTTTGCTTCTTGAATACCCAAGAAATATCATCTTTCCATGGAGAAAACCTATCCAATAAAAAGAAACAATATCCAACTTGCATTCTAATTCCCTTTTACAATCAAAAAAAAAATTTGTTATAAATCAAACCAAAACTATGGTTTCTTTAATACATGACGAATAATTAACTTCAATGTTCCATACTAGTATAACTAGTAAAATTTCAGAATTTGCCCACCGCGAATGCAATAATATCCGTCAATACTAATATTAACAACCTATAGCTTCCATTATCTTTTACTTGATAATAGCTTATCTAGAATACATAGGTGCTTAAGTCTAATATCTAGAATGGAATTGACTTCCCCCAGATCTTTCATAGAGACAAAACCGTTTTAAAATAAAACATGTCATCTATATATATAAAAGAATCATGATAACTTGACCATTATCATCAATTTAGTATATATACACTTGTTTGAATTGTTCATAGAAATCCATTAGACAACACATTGTCATTAAATTCTTGATTTCAATTAATCAACTTAACTTTAAACTTTTGACCTTATACATCAAACTTTACCTTTCGTTGTATGTAAACCTTTTATTCCTCAAGAATACTATCTTGACATCCATTTGATGGATCATAAGATTATAAATAGTTAAAGGAACTATAAATAACTTACAATAATAATAGTAGTAGCAATGGGTGAATGCCACCAACAGGGCTTAGAGCATAAGATTAAGTGTTCCTCCATTTTCAATTTCCTTTGAAAATTCATTTTCACCCAGTAGGTTTATTTTTAGGAGTAAATCAACTAAAATCCAAATATTTTCCTCATGATGAATTTTAACTCATCATTAATAATCCTATTCCGTAAGGAATATCTTAAGATTTTATAACCTCAACAAATTAAAGAATCACCTTCAATAATGAGACATATGGAAACCTTTGTCAAAACAAAACTTTGATTCTTTAATTAAACATACATGAAAACAGGTATATTAATATTTCCTTAGCCATATTACCTTGCTAAATTGTGATGATTTAGATGCATCATACTGAATCTGAGTTTGATCATCTACAACCTGATCATATAATCTTTGATCAATTTCTTAAAATTGGTACTGCTTGAAGTTACATCCTTTAATTTAGGAAGTGATAAATAATTTTAATTACTTGTTGCATCCTTTGACCATATGGTGACATAAACAACCAAATGTCACTTGTTCTATAACATAGAACCTATAGAATTTGCTATACCGCATATCCTATATTGATGCTTTCAACTCCACTTTCATCAAATCTTTACATTTGGATTCCAAACCTACTCATGTTTGATTTCCTTTAGCACCATAGTTCACATGGGGTTACTTAATTCCTTTTCATAAATCAAAAATTTTAAATATGTCATGCCATTAAAGCAATTTTTCCCCATACATCATCGCTTAATAACCAAAATAGAATAATATGGAATCAACCCTCCACTATCCTTCTTTCAGGCACACCACTATATCGTAGTGTATCAATTGTATTAACTCATGTATAATTTATAAATATTGGAATACTTGGATCGAGTTATTCACCACCTATAACAGGTCTACATCTTATAATTTTTGACAATATTGTGAAATTATACAACACAAATTCCCTGTATTAAAATACATAATCCTTGTCTAATATATATCCTTTAAAGGATAATTACTCACAATCTTTAATGTGATTATCACTATTCAAATTATTTGAATAGAAAACATGAACAATACTAACAAGTACCAGTTCTAATAAACCGTAGAACAAAACATCAATAATTAAATTGAACATTGACATAATTACATAAATTACATAATCCTCTAAGCCCAAGGACTATTTCCTCATGATTAATTAATTGCAGTAACTATGCAATATTTGCATATATATATATATATATCTTATAACATGAAATTCAATTCATCCTTGTTATTCTATTAAACCATAGAATAATAACCTTAAAAAAATTAATCATTTATACATGTCATTACCATTAATAACCACTAACATGAGAATCATATTTAATTAGATAAAAAAATCTAACAAAATACTTTGGGTTTTTCTCACTAGTACCCTTGTGGTTTTGGATTTTCTCAGTTGTACCCACATTTACATTATTTTCTCAGGGGTACCCATGTAGTTATAGACGTTAACAATTCATAACCAACTTTATCATTATCCGTTAACTCTAATTGACAACGTTAATTGGCTGGGTTTTGGACGTTAAGTGAGGATAACCTCTTATAAAACCCATTGCTTCTACTTTCTCCTTCCTCACTCTTAACCTCCAACGTCTCTTTTTTCTCTTTCTTCCTCTGTACTTTCCAAAACCTCGAACCCCTCTGTTATTTTTTCTCCTATTCTTCTTCTTCTCTTTGAATTCTTGCAGCCATGGCTAGTAGCAGTACTTCTCGTTCTTCAGCGTTTTCTCCAAGTGAATGGGACTTCATAAGTCCCAAATGTAATTGCAGACCTTCTTTGGATAGTAAGTTGCACGTTTCTAAATCACTGAGGAATCCAAGAAAAGCTTATTGGAGGTGTGATGCTTGTAATTTTTTTGATTGGGCTGGTCCTGGAAATATGGTGTGGACTGGAGATGAAGTTCGTGGCAGGGATGATTCAGAAGGAAATGGTGTTGCTGCTGAAATACATCAACAATTGGCTGCTTTGGAAGAGAAGGTTTCGGACATTAAGGCTGCCATCAAAGACTTTACTAAATTTGGCTTGCTATTCTTTATTTTATTGGTTGTAATTCTAAAGATGTAATTTGGTTTTTAGGTTAATGGGGGTATTATTTGTTTTGATGTAATTGGGGTAATTGGGGAATAATTTAGGGTTTAGGGATAAGGGGTTTAACAAGTGTAATTGGGGAATAATTTGTGCTAATGTAATTTTATGTTTTTGAACTTAATTATGATTGTAATTGCAAAATTATTAAATATCATTGTGTTTTTTTTTTCATCATATATTTGTGCAAAATTTGTGTTGTATAAAATTTGTGAATAAATATCATTAGTGGGGCAATTTATCCATCATAAAATATGATCACTGCATAAAACATGGCAATATTTGAGTGAAAACTGTGCATAAAATTTGGGCAATTTATCCATCATAAAAATGTGCAAAATAATGGTACTGTATGCAAACATTGCATAAACACATCATTAAAAAAACAAGTGAAGACCATAATACCATAATACCCTATATTTCATTCAAGATGGTACCAATCACAGAGTTTGGCATTACATAAGTTTTCTTCCCAAAAAATACCACATTAACCATTTGACCAAAATATCACCTACTGAGTGTTTATAACCAAAATATCATTTGTTTATATACATTAGATTAAACACATTAATTGTAGCAGTGATTTCATTTGAGTTGGTCCAGCCTCTTCAAGATCTTCCTAGTTTAGGGGCTCATTTGTTGATTGATGACAGTAGAAGTAGTTGACTGTTGTGAGCTGAAAGGATTTGGAGGTGTAACTTCATTCATCAAGTTGTCAATTACACTTGTGTCAACATCATTAAAGTCTTCAAAATCACTGAGAGATACATCTGCATGCTTTCTTTTTTTCCCTTTGCCCTTTGCCTTTTTTCCCTTTCTTGCACCTGTTTTTTAAGACTCACCAACCTCAAACTGCCCCTTCTCAGGAATGGCAGTACCAGCAATCAAAGCTTCAATGAGGCTGCCATCAAATACAGGTTGTACTTGATACTTTTGTTTCTTTTTGGAGTACTTAGGAGTGGTTAATGTCTTATTCTTCCCATTCTTCTTATTCATTTCAGCAATCTCTTTCTTGGTGTTTCCTCCTTTACAACTGTTTGCATTGTGACCAAATCCTTTGCACTTGCTGCAACTAATGGTAGTGCTTCTTTTCCCTTTTTTTTGCTCACCTGGCTCCCTCCTCCTTTGTCTTGATGGCCTTCCTACACTCCTCTGCATGACTGGTGGAATTAATGTGGGGATTGAATCATTGTGAGGCCACTGATCCTGATCTGGTATAGGGGAAATGTTGTCATTGTAAGCCTCCCTGTATCTTCTCACTGAGAACCACTCACTCACATATGCTAGTGGATCTTTACCCTCATGATGTATTGCTTTGATGGCATGTTTGCAGGGTATCCCACTAATCTGCCATGCACCATAAGCACAATATTGATCATGTAGAGAAACTGGTAGCCTAGTCCTACCATCATGAACCTCATATGTACCCCTGCCTGATGGATAAGCATTACAGAGTCTTGAATCTTTGGTGAGAACCTTCACCATCTGCACAATGTTATGACACAGTCCTTCATTAGGCCACTGCTCAGATATGTCTTGTCTTGTAGCATGCCTCACCATAGATATTCTCCTTATGCCTTGTGCAAAGAAACAAAAAGAAAAGAGTATCTAAAAATCAGTGGTATATTCACAAAGAAAACAGTTAGCTTAAATCATTGGTATATTCACAGTATTGAGTAAATGTGTTTAAAGATTTACCTTCTAACATAGTAAGTATAGGGTATGCTCTATCACTTCCTATTGTACTGTTGAAGCTCTCCACAAAGTTGTTTGTGTTCTCATCATTGCATAAAGTGGGCTCAAACTTCCACCTTGCCCATCTTTCCATGGGTCCAATGTTCACAAACCATTGTATAGCACCTAAACCACCAAACCTCTGAACTTGTTCAAGTGCTTTCCTAAATGTGAAGCTTGAGTAAGCATTCACAACTCCCCAGAAGAGCTTGTGCATCATCAGGCCAGGGTAGTCTCCTTTGAAATTCTTGCAGAGATGCCTTGCACAATATCTCCTTGCACATTTGGGCCAAACATCATCAAGAGCAGGATCAATTCCCTACATTTTAAGTTTGTTAGTTTATTAGAAAGAACCAAAAAAAGAAGAACAATATGAAATTAATAAATATTTACTTGCCTTTTGACTGTCTGACATTATGGTCCAATCATCTCTTCCACCTTCAGTTAGAACTTGTTTCAATTGATGGAAGAACCATGTCCAAGTACTCTTTTTTTCTGAGTCAACAACTGCAACTGCTACTGGGAATATTTCATTATTCCCATCCAATGTGATGGCAGACAACAAAATACCTCCATAATTACCCTTTAGGTGTGTTCCATCAACACCCACCAATGCCCTACAACCCCTAAGCAATCCCCTAAACTGAGCTACTAGACTTATGAAAATCCCAGTAAATTGAAGAGCCTTCTGTGGTTTCCAAATTGTGCTCCATGTGCAAAAGGCAATGGATTCAGGGTTGTGCTCTTTGAGAAGCTCACAATATTGTGGTAAGTGTGTGTATGACTCATCATGACCTCCTTGAATCAACTTTAATGCATATGCCTTCATTCTGTAAATACTAGATGTATCCATTTGTAACCCATACCTTTCTTCCAAAAGAGCATTTAAAGATTTACCACTGATGTTTGGGTTAGCCTTAATGTCCTCTTGCAACTTGCTGGCAGCCCATTCACAGTTACACATTGGGTTAGAAGTCAAATTCAAATCACATTCATGCTTTGGGCTTAAATTTTTAATAGCCCAGGTGTATCCATCAGGCAATAATGAAGCATGAATCCTCCAAGTACACCTCTGATCAGCACACAATGTTGTGTACCTATAATTGTCAGCCCTTTCAACAACTAAAGAAAACCCTTCTTGAATACAATAATCCCTCAACACATCCCTAAAATGATCCTTGTCTACAAAGAGCTGCCACTCTTTTAGCCTAATCCTACCAATGGCAACATTCATATATGGCTCAGCATTATTGTAAACCCTTCCCAAATAACCACAGTCATCAGCTTCAAACTCATTTGATCTAAATGGATCCCAACCATCATGAACATAGTTACTACTCACCAATGCTTGAACTTCATCAACCTCTAAATCCACACTCACTGCATCATCAGAATCATCCTCACTAGACTGAGGTATGTAATCACCCTCATTGTCAGATTCCGCACTTCTCCCAGATACTTCATCATCAGTCCTTTCCAATGCAAGTGATCCCCTATTCCTTAACCTAATGCCCTCATTTGTAGTGTCAGCATGTTTTCCTTTCCCTGATGCCACCCACATGTTCTTCTTTATGGCTGTTGTCCTACCCATTTTCTTATCATGTGGGAAAGCAGGTGGTCTAGTAGGGTACTTGGTACTTTTAGGAATTACTTTAGAGGGTATGTTCATTGCAATAGGTGTGGGGGTTTGATTTGGTTGTGGGGAGGCAGTAGGGGTTTCATTTGGTTGGGGGGAAGTTGGTGTTGGCAGGGGGGAAGGGGGTGTTGGCAGTTGGGAAGGTGGTGTTGGCAGGGGGGGAAGGTGGTGTTGCATTGGTTTGAGACAATAAAGGAGTAATTCTGGGACTTCTTCTAGGGCTACTAAAATTAACATGTGGTGGGCTTTTAGGATGAAAATTAACAGTGGGTTGTTTGCTTTGTTTACCCCCCCCCCCCCTGATTGGTAATTTTCCAACCCTAGACTGTATATGTAACACCCCAGATTTTGGGCTAGTTTCGTGTCGGTTTGGTAGTGATTATTCTTGTTGCGGTGCATGGTCTAAATTTATTTTAGACTATTTTCAATGCTTGAGTGTAACCATTATTATTTAATGGTTTATTATTTCTTGATTTTATTTTATTTTAATTAATTAGAATTTTATTATTTAATTTTCTAATTAATTAATTAGTTTTGGGCCAAGTGCAAAATTAATCATGATTAGTCATGAATTAGTGCAAATGGCCCAAGTGAACTTTGAGCCCATTTGAGTAAGCCCATGGCCGGTTTTCCCTCTCTTTTAGTGGCTTTATTTGCCAATTGCCTTGCATTCACACCTTAAACCACTTCTATAAATAGAAGGGTTAGTAAGGCTTTATAACTCATTTGCCATCAATTGTATTTTGCCATCTAAAGATCAACAAATTCTCTCCATTTGCCTTATACTCTCACGCCATTTTTGGCTATCTATTACCCAACTTTGTTCATCATCCTTTCTAAACCAAAACTTAAAGATTCTACATCCTTTGATCTTTAAGTAGCAAAACTTAAACTAAACCCCATTATTTTCATGCAAGAACACTAGTTAGGTGTGGTTTTGGGCATGGTTCGTGTGGGTGCTCGTGGGTGCTCGTGTGGGACAGCCGTGCAAGGGTAGCAGTGGCCGTGTGTGTGCGTGATGGTACTCGTGCAAAGCAGCACGGTGGTTCAAGTGGGCCATGCAGTAGTAGGGGCGTGCAAGAGGTGGTGCAAGCAGCCGTGCAAGTGCTGCTGGGCAGCCGTGTGTACTGCCGTGCAAGTGCAGCAGTGGTGGACCGTGCAAGACTCGTTCCGGGTAGCAAGTTCTTGGTACGTTTTGGGGTTAATCGTGATCAAGGTAACATGCTTTCTCAACCTTTTTGGTATACTATGTTTATAGTATAGATTAAATGCATGTTTGGATTATTTGATGATGATTATTCATGATTTTATGTATTGTTCCTAATCTGATTTTTATGTGGTTTTCATGATATTATGATGTTGGTTTTGATGATTTTATGATTGAATACATGTTGTTTTATGATCATGATAATTATGTTAAAGTTTGATGAATTTTGGATAAGTTGAATGGTGGTTTTCGAATGAAACTTGATGGTTATGCGTGTGGATTGTTGAGTTTGGATGAGTTCTTGATTGAAGTTCTTGAATCTTGATTGAGTTCTTGATTGAAGATCTTGAATCTTGAATGAGTTCTTTATGAGTTCTTTATGAGTTCTTGATGAGTTCTTTGAGTTCTTGATGAATCTTGATGAATCTTGATGAGTTCTTGGTTGAATCTTGATAATTAAAGAAAGTAGTTTAATGATTAAAGAAAGTTAGAGATTGAGTCTAAATTGATTAAAGAATGGAATTTAAATGATGGTTTATGGTTGGTTAGGCTCAAGATCAAGGCGTAAAGGCAATCTTGAGTATAACTTCGGTATTTTAACTAGTTATTTTCAAGAATCAAGGCATTGAGGCAATTCTTGAATGTAATTTAGTTAGGTTGAGTTAATAAAATGATTAAATGATTAATTAATAAAGTTAGCTTGATTTCATTTCTAGACGCCCTAAACTTAGAGTAAGATTCTTTGTTTTTGGGTTAAGACGTTGCCCCTATTCCATCCGCGGTATTGGGATAGTTGGAGTCATACTATGTGATCTTTTGTGAATTTCCAGTAAGATTGGTTTCATGGGGTTTGGGAGTAAGATTCTCAAATCCGGGCATAGTAGAAAGTTCGATCGCATAAGATGCGTTCGTACGAGCATAGTCCGGTCTAGAATATGAATGATTGCGCCAAAGATAGTTGTTAAGTTGGTTTATTAAGTTGGTTTGAGTCGAGTTCACGTTTCGAGTTGTTCTCGTACTTTGATTATTGTTGTCGTTCTCGTACCTTGGATTGTTGATGTTGTTATTTGATTTATGCTATGTGCATGTGTATTCTCATTAGGGTGAGTCAGTTATGTTACTCGCTACTGATGGTGGACTGTTGTTTGTTTTTCAGGTATTTCTGATGATGATACTCTTGCTTTGCTTTGGGTTGGGCGAGCGACGTTTATTGTTTCTGTTATTTGTTGTATTTTCTATTTACTGTTATTTTTGGATAGTATTAGACTATTGGATAGACTCTTTTACGTTGTTTAAGACTCTGACATGTGGTTAGAGTTTACTCGTATTTTAGCATTTCTATTTTGACTTTTGGGACTAGTATGTACAAACTTGTGGGTACTTGTACGTTTTTGGTTTAATATTTTCGAGGAATTAGTTTAATTTCCTAAGTTTTGAGTTGTAGTTTCTAACTATTCGACTCGTCGGTTTCTTCCGCGCCGGTTTAAGCGAGTCGGGTCGTTACAGTATAGGAACTTGGACTGCGGGTAGGCTAGATGGCTGGGAATTGGGCTGGCCAGAAGGTTAGACATTGGGCTGGACAGAAGGCTGGACATTGGGCTGGACAGATGGCTGGGAATTGGGCTGGACATTGGGTGGAACAGACTGTTGGACATTGGGATTGGGCTGGTCAGAGGGCAGGGGATTGGGTTGGACAGAGGGCAGGGGATTGGGCTGTCCATTAGCATTACCCCTAACAGTTTGTGCCAAGTTCCATATGAAGCTTGGTGAATTACCTGCTCCTATCCACACATCAATTTTCTTACTCTCAACATCCTTAAACAACTTCATCAAAGTTTTATCATCAGTTAAGTAGTTAGCTACACCCCTAAAACCATAAATAAATGTTGGATATTTAGGAAATTCATAACCCTTCTCCCTATACTCATCAGTTGCATCATTTATAACATCAATCAGCAAGCATTTATCAATGTCAGGGATTTTAAGTTCCACACAACTACACAAATAACGCATTCTCAAGATCCTTGAATCACTCATTCTGCAATTATCCAAAAACAAAAACAACCAAACTCAATCATTCATGAATATATGAAACCCCTAAATTAATTCCCATCCACAAAATATTCGAATGAAACAAAAACTTTCATACCCACAGTCACAAACTAGCCACAAAATAAAAGAGTGAAACAAAAAAAATCATAAATTAACCCCCAAAATGAATAACACAAAAATGAAGCTTAACCCCCAAAATGGATGCTACCCATAAAACAGATTAACCACAAAATTACCAAAAAAAATTCATAAATTACTCAATATCAAAAATTCAGAACCAAAAACAAGTATCATACACATACAATTTCAAGTAAAATTCCAAAAAAAAATAATACATCATAAATTCTGCCAAATATAAATAATTCAGAACATAAAAAAAGTATCATACACATGCAATTTCTACTAAAATTACCAAAAAAAATTCATATATTCATCAATATAAAAAATTCAGAACAAATAACAAGTATCATACACATGCAATTTCAAGTAATATACCGAGTTTATTAAAAGAAGAAAGCAAACCTCAATGTCATCTTCAAGCTCAAGCACCTTCCTTCAGCGAGTGAGAGAATTTTCGAAACTGATGACCCTTCAAATTTTCTGCAATAATCCTTCAAATTTTTAGGGCAAAATGTTGAAGGATGGAACAAAGTATAACAGAGAGTGAGAGATTGAGTTTGTGTGTTTTCGTGGAATGAAATAAAGAGGGAAATGAATGAATGTTGGTTGGCTTTAACTCTAAACTAACGTCAATAATGCAAGGGTCACTGACGTCGTCAATTTTGTTTCAACACAGGTTATGGGTGGGTAAATTTGGAGAGGTTAATGGGTACCCCTGAGAAAATAACGTAAATGTGGGTACAACTGAGAAAATCTAAAACCACAAGGGTACTAGTGAGAAAAACCCAAATACTTTTGTTATACACAATTGTTTTAAGCTAATTAAATAACTAACTCAAAGAGACTTAGAATATTTTCCATATACTTGACCACATACATATCTCAATTGGTTGTTAATAAACACTAATAATACCAAGATTTAGATTATTACTAAGTCAGATCAAAATATATTGATCAAAATTATATCGACATATAACTCATAATCCTTTATTCCAAAAGATTGTAATTCTATGATTAATTTAATTATATCGACATATAACTCATAATCCTTAAGTTTGTCTTATTCAGCCACATTCATATCTGTAGCTCCTAAAACAAAACCATATTTGTAGGTCCTAAAACAAAACCTTGTAGCTAGTTGGTTACTGTTTGGCTATGCAATCCCCCCACCAACAAAAAGAATTCAACCTAACAAAATTTAAGGTTCCGTTTGATATGGTGGAAAATATTTTACATCATTTCTCCGATTTTTCGCTATTTAGATGTAAAATAATTTTTCATAAAGAGCATAAAAGCTCTTTTTATGACTAAAAATCCATTTTCCCTTTGAAATTGAGGGAAAACACTTTACCATATTTTCTTCTCTTTTCCTCAGCAACTTTTTACCTTTCATCATATTCACCCTCTCCCTTTCCTTTACTTTTTTTCTTTAATGTATTTTTACATTTTATTGTAAAATGTTTTACACAAAAAATTATTTTACACGCATCAAACTAAAATTAAACAACTTATTTTCACTTCGAGCCCCACAACTTCAATTGCATGCAAAAAATCCAGAGAATGATGGTGGTTGAAAAAAAAAAATACGTAATTGACCAATGGGCGGGTGGATGGGGTCCTGGAGGGTGAATTTGTTTTTACTTAGGAAAAATTTATATGAATAATCCCAACTATTTGAGGTCTTCCAATATTAATCTCAACTATAGTTTATTACACTATAATCCAAACTATAAGGGTACTTTTATGATATTAGTAGATATTAACTTTTGACCGGCTCCAATTTCCTTCGTAAAAAGAGATGAATATATAGTCAAGTACAATAAATAGGGGAAGAGGGAAGATAACGATTGATTTTTGAATTGGTGATCAATTACAATAGGTTAACTAAGTCAATGGATTAATATCATAAAATAACTACCAAAGTTTAGATTATAATGTAATAACTAATAGTTGGAATTAATATTAGAAGATCTCCAATAGTTGAGATTATTCATATGAATTTTTTCTTTTACTTAAATTACATTAATAAGTAACAGGAAAAAAAACACATTTTTTTTTTTATTATTTTTAGTTCTTCTAAAAGAAACTTTCAACAAAAACAAGGTAACCTGATCAGCAGGTTCAGGTGGGGCTTGGGAGTAGGGTAAGAAGCTGCAATGCATAGTTGTTCAAATGGGATTATTCTTGTGAATTTTTTTGAAAATTTTGCCACTAACCACCTAATAAGTACCAAAAGTTGTGAACAACTACCATAATTTTTTTTATTAAATTTAACTACCAATTAAGTGCCAAAAAGTTGCAAACCAACACCCATTTTTAACACCGTTAACTTTAATCACAATTAAACCTTAATTAAACCACTTAAATCTTAATTAAACCTTAATTAATCTTAATTAACACTTTTTATTTAAAAAAAAAAAAGAAAACAAATCTAAAAAATTAGAAAAAAAAAAACCTTAACCACCCCTCCACTCCCCCAGATTTTCTTTTTATTTTTCTATTTTTTTTAATAAAAAGTGTTAATAAAAATTAATTAAGGTTTAATTAAAATTTAAGTGGTTTAATTAAAATTTAATTGTGATTTAAGTTAACAATGTTAAAAATGGGTGGTGGTTTGTAACTTTTTGGCACTTAATTGGTAGTTAAATTTAATAAAAAAAATTATGGTAATTGTTCACAATTTAGGTGATTGGTGACAAATTTTTCAAATTTTTTTCATGTGAATTACAAAACCTGATTTATTAGACAGGGCACAAGATTTTAGGTCCGTTCAGTAAGCATGGCTCCTCAAATGAGGTGAGCCAGAGAAGTGAAGGAATAGTAAGATCCAAACAACCGCAATATTTACTAAAAACACTAGACATAATATAATAACAATATAATTAAGAGGCTACAACTAGGACATTTTCACTGGTGTGTATGTATCACAATTTTGCGTACCAAGCCAGCTACAACTACAAATGACATGACATGACATTACATCAAATAAATCATAAATCACAAAAAAAAAAAAAGGATGACTTCACTTGTCAAAGTAGAGAGATCCTGAAACCTAACCACAAATCAAAAGTGTTACAACAGTCAAAACTGACATTCAAGTTACAATGGCAGACAAAGTTTACATTCAGTAAGGGTTGTAACGATTACGTCCCCTGCCACTATCATTACCACGCCTTCCTCCACTGGATGAGCCACCAGCACCTCTACCACCACCACCTCTACCACCTCTATGTTGCTGTGGAGGAGTCTGTGGGTGCGCTCCAGGCTGTTGCCTGCAGCACGAGAGCACTTAAGCTTCTACATTTAATTTAATTTAATTTAAAAGTAAAAAAACAATCAACGTTCTGGGGAAGCAATACACACAATAGAGGAACAAACATGTATTTTCCTAAAAGCAATGCGATCATCTACCCTTTTTTTATATCAAATAGTCAAGTAGGAGAAGACATTCTTAAACTAAGCTAGCATATATTGGCTAAGGAATGATGGGAGTAAATTGTATTTGTTAGCAAACAATAAAGGCACTTCCCTTTTTGTTAGCAACGTTTGCATTCAATGGTCAACCAGCCTAAAGAAAAGATTTCCCCTAATTTAAAAATATCAAATACTTCTATCTTCATTTCACCAAACAATTTAGTCCATATAAAAGGCATAATGAAAACTGGTAGACAATTTCAAGACATCGCCAAATTATTTCACACTTGTATAGCAAACATATCAAACACTTGCATTATTTTTTCTTGAATGTCAACTTGTCGTATAGAGGAATAAGAAAGAAAGAGAGTGCTAATTGTAATAACAAGAGCAATAAATTTTATGCAACAATGATAAAATCCTTAATAGCAGTTTGAACACCGACAGTTGGGACAATCTACATTGCTTTTCCCTCCCTTTCCCATCCCACTTAATTGTAAGTGTTGAAGACAAGACAAGGACGGTTTAACAAGAGGTGCAAAAGAAAGCTCCATTATCGCACACACCAAAAAACAAAACAAGAAGACAACACACAAAAAAGCTTTAAAAAATTTATGTAAAACAAGAAAGCAATAAACTGGTGGCTTTAACTTACAATACATATCCAATCCTTCCATCTGGTAAAAGCATCGGCATCATTGCCATACCAGCAGAACCAGCACCTCTGCCGCCATAAAGTAGAGGCTGACAAACAATTATTTGACGACAAAACAAAACACAGATGAGAACGAGAAGTAACAGAGTGAACGAGACTTCAACAAGGAAAAAGAACCAAGTGATCATCAGATTGAAAATATTCAATATCCTCAAGACTTGGAAAAAAAAAAAAAAAACATGGTTCAATAATTCAAGGCTTACATTGAGAATGTTTAATAGATATACAAAGAAAAATAAAATTTGGTAACCAGAATCATACTGTAAAAGGAAAAAACATATGAAAATAAGAGACTTCAATAATTTAGGGATTACATTGAGAATGTCCAAATATCCAATGCATTTACAAAGGAAAAAAATGGTAATCAGCATCATAGGGTAAAAGCAGAAAAAATGAGAAATATTAGAGTTTAAAGTACTTCCTATGTTGTCATAATTAAACTACTCCCTCTGTAACATATTAATGGCAACAAGTCATTTTGTACGCACTTTAAGAAAGCGATTTAAGGGTGCAAACGAACAAATTGATCAAAAATAACTTTAAGATTAGTAACTTATGATCTCAATCTTACTTGTATTAAAACCATTTTGATTAATTTGTTCATCTACACCCTTAAATCATTACCTTAAAGTGCGTGCAAAATAATTTGCCATTAATATGTTACGGAGGGAGTAGTTTGACTGTTTCACACTAAAAATTCATAACTTTGACCATTTATATTTATATTTGTAATTATTCAAAAGTAAAAATTACAAAATATTGATAGTTTAAAGGTTATAAATAGAGAGGAACCTAACCTAATTCCACGCGAATATGAATTCCATGCATATAAATACCCAAAGCAATTCAATGCAAAGATTGTGAATTGTGCAAAAAAGCTCTATGGACAACACTAAAAAATTAAACATGGAAAAATCAAGATAAATTCCTATGAATGGTGAACCAAGCATATATACAATCAAATCAGTTACATGCCATGCACCAAATGCAAGCAATAATGCTAAGATGGCAATGGTAAGCTCCTTGGTGACATGAAAGATGACAGAGGATGAGCTCAAAAGAAATTGGTGGTACAATATGGATGGTGTTACTGAATTCAGGGGAATATTCCAATCCTGAATGCGAGAAAGACTTTCCTCCTTACAGCCTGCCATTCTGATTTTGTTATTGTATTCATAATAGTTGCACTAAGGCTCTGCATAGAGTCCCCAAAGTTGTGATGTGTTTTTTTATTAATCAATAAAATTAAACTTCCTTCCCCATGGTTCTTTAATTTCAAGCTCCCTTTTCTTCATCCTGGTGAACTTTGGTTAAAGTCCCGGCTCTCCTCCATTCCTAATAAACTGGAATCAGGAATTGCAAAAAAAATTAACATGTATCATTGGTATCAAAGCCACTCTTTCCTTGAATCATAATGGTGAGCAACTGAGAACCGAAGCCAATCAGGAACTCATTGCTGCTGAAGTACACTATTCCAAGCTTACTAAAACTTGCACTGCAAATCAATCTCAAATCCAGCAAAACTATCAATCTATTTCTGATTAGTATGATTTGCTTGGTTTATGTACAAAGATTCATAAGCTTGTATCTAATAATACCTCTCATGGTCAGTTATAAATCAATTCTCTGCTAGTTTAACTAAAGTTGAATTTCCAAAATTTAATAGTGAACCTGAAAGCTTGGTTGTATAAATGCCAACAATTTTTTTATTTGGATACTATTATTGATCCCAATAAGGTTAAAAATGTTGATTTACATTTAGAAGGCAAGACCTTGTTATGGCACCTACCCACTTGGGATGTCTATGTTACTGCTATCACTACAAGATTTGGTGACATCTATAATGACCCCAGTTTGACCTTAGGACTGGTAAACAAGCTTCCTCTGTGCAAGCTTATCATGAAGCCTTTAATTCCTTAGCTAGAAGATTGGACTTGACTACAACTTTCCAGCTGTTACCTCAGAGGATTAGCTGATGATATACAGTATAGCATCAGAATGTTCAGTCCCAACACTCTATATCAGCCTCTGGGTCTTGCTACTACAAGAGGTTGCCTCCAAAGATCTTGCTCCTAAACCCCACAAACCACCTCTCCTTCCTTCATCTCCACAAACACACCTCATTTTTCACAATCCACAAAAACGGCCCCCACCCACCCTAGTCATGTTCCAAGCCTTATTGCATTTCCTTCCAAATCAAGCACTCAGAGAAAACCCCTCAAACCATCTGAGATGAGATGAGACGAATGAAACAAGAACAAAAGGCCTTTGCTTCAACTGTAATGAGAAGTTCGCTCCTGGTCACATTTGTAAAGGCAAGAAGCCTACTCTCTTTCACATGGAGTTTGAAGAGGTTCAGGAGGTTGATCATGAGCCTCAATCTAAATTAGACGAGGATGATCCTTCCTTGGATGCCTCATTTTGTGCTCATATTTCACTCCAGACCTTAAACGGGGTGGCAGAATTCCACACAATAAGTCATGGGGGGAATGAGTTACTAATAACGAGCTCTCGAAAAAATCTTTGATTTCTCCCGAGTAAAGGAGCTGGTCCTTTAGAAGCCGATCAACCCCACCAGTTTGGGAACCCCAAAAAAGAGGAAAGACTTGTCGAAAATCACCGGTTGGGTTCATCCAACCAACAAAAACAATGACAACCATCATTCTAGCCAACTCTTAGAATTAAGGGTGTGTTTGGTTGGAGGTAATAATCAAAGGGAATGAGAATCAACTGACCCCATTCCCTTTCATTGTGTTTGTTAGACTATTTTTGTCATTCCCTTTCCCCTATTCAGACACTTTCCAAAACCCAACCCCTCCCCCATCTTCCACCCCAACACCAACCATTACCACCCACCTCCCTTCCCCCACCCCTCGTCGGCGCCGCCTTCTCCGGCCCCACCCATCACCGGCGTCCTACCACTCTCGAAACCCTAACCCTTCCACTTGCTTTGTCCAGATTTGTGGAAATCTGATTTCCCAATGTTTTTTGCAGAGAAGTAAAAGCTCTCTCAATGGCGCCATTAATCTCCTCAATTAGGGATTCGCGCAACCTGGTGAGGCTGCCTTCCAGTTGGTCGAACTGCTGAGAATGTGTCGGAGCAACCATAGCCACCACGAGGACTCCCAAATGGAACTACTACTGTTTATTTAATTTCTCAACATACCAACATTACACACACTAATCCCTTATTTATAGACTAATTACAACTACAAACTGACAAATCCACCTACAAACAATTATTAAAAGACTATTCTACCCTTACTACTAAAATACAACAAAATATAAAAAATGCCATTATTATTATAATTAGATGGTTCATAGCAAAATGGTTCACCCAAGTAGGCCATATGGTTTGGGATTTCCACAATCTCACCATGGAGCTTCAAGATATAACGAACGGGACAATTAAATTAAGGGGAGCTATTGGCAAGAAGCTTAGAAGCATCCAATCATACAAATTGGACAAATTGATGCATCACCAAGTGTCTATCTCCAAGCTCCAACTTACCACAGAAAAAAACATTCACAGGGTAGCTTATTCAGTGTTCAATCTTCTGCAGCATACCCATGTGATCTTCAACAGCTGCTAGACTCCTGTACATCAGTCTTCTCTGAACCTTATGGGATTCCTCTAGAGGGGCTAAGTTTTGATCATCATACCTCTTTAAAGGAAGGGACCAACTCTATTATTTTGAGACCTTATAGGTATCCTACAATACAAAAGGATCACTTAGGATATGGTACATCAACTCACTTCCTTTGTTGCACCAATAGTCCTAGTCAAAAAGAAAGATGGGGGATGGAAAATATGTGTAGAGTATAGGCCTCTTAACAAGGCTATGTGAAGGATAAGTTCCCAATCCCTATAATTAAGGAACTCCCGGTTGAATTATATGGTACTCAATATTTCTCTAGCATTGATCTTAAATCTGGTTACCATCAAATTAGGATGCACTTTGATGACATCCACAAAACAACATTTAAGACACATTTTAGCCATTTTGAATATCTAGTGATACCCTTTAGCCTCACCAATGCTCCCTCTACTTTCCAGTCTTAAGAATCATGTCATCAAGGATTTGGTAAGGAAGTATGCGCTTGTTTTCTTTGACGACATTTCAATATACAATAAATCTTGGGAACTTCATCTCTCTTACTTGTATCAAGTGTTAGACTATTATGTTAGAGAAATCCCTTTATGCTAGCTTCAAGAAATGCTCCGTTGGAGCAAATTCGTCCACTATTTGGGAGATGTCATCTCTCAACAGGATGTGGCTACAAAATATAAATCCCTCCAAGATCCAAGTTATCTTGATCCTTGGAATGTCATTACCTACAACTCTCAAAATAACAAAGGGGTTTTCTAGGCCTCACAACCAACTACAGAAGATTTACACAAGGATATTGGCTTATTTGTAGGCCACTAACTCAACTCCAAGGAAGGATTCCTTGTCATGGACCACCGCATCTACATCAACTTTTAATCAGCTCAAACACATTATAACCAACCCTCCTATTTTAGCACTGTTAGATTTTTCTCAACCATTCTTAATTGAAACAGATGCTTCTAGTACATGCATAGGGGCAGTCTTCGGGCAAAAATAGTCATCCCATGTCCTACCTATTACCTAAGCAAGTAGACTTTATCCTAAAGGAATCAGCTCCTATCAACCTATGAAAGAAAGCTCATAGCTGTTGTGATGGCACTCAAACATTCATTATCAAAATTGACCAAAAACGGCTAAAACAATTGCTAGAACACAAGTTGGGGACTCCCAACACAAGTAGCTTTCCAAATTGCTAGGCTTTGACTTCTTAATTAAATACAAATGTGGCTCACAAAATAAAGCAGTTGATGGCCTGTACAAAGTGCATAGTAGTCAACTCTTCACTCTTAGTCTCTTACTATGTCATCTATCCATCTTGACATATCGACTACACTACAAACCTTAGTTTTAAAAAGTGTGCCTTGTTTCCTGGCTCTAGGATATGCACTTTATCTAGGCAAGGCTCAGCCACCTACGAAAGGACGTGCAGCTCGAGGCGCCTTTGGTAAGGCGCATGTAAAGCTACCTGAAATCACAACACTTCCACAAGAGCAAGGAGATAACAGAGAAGAAGAAAAAGAATAACTCTAAGGCAAAATAGGTTGATTAATTAATAGCTCAATACAAGTTGTAATGGGTTCAGCCCATAACTCTCCCAAAAGGTTTCCACTACTTTTCTGAATGCCTTCCTCTCATGTACTTACTACTATTTATACTAACTACCTCTCTTACATTCTTGTCTTTACTTGACTACAAAAACCAACATAAAGCTGAGGCCAAATAAGCAAAACACAAAACAATAAAAAAGTACAAGGTAAATAACAAAATGCAGCAGCTTTTTAATAAATGCTCTATGGTGCTTCAGTTCTGGTTCCAACCTTGTTGTCCTTCTTGGGCCTGCGTACATAAGTGTGGGTAACTTTGGGCTGAGCCATTGGGTGCATTACATTCCCCCGCCCTAGAAGAGCCACCTTGTCCTCAAGGTGGAACTCGGGAAATCTGAGTTAGATGAGTTCCTCCTACTCCCAAGTAGCATCAAACTCCGGAAGTCCTTTCCACTTCAGCAAGACCTCTCGTCCCCCTTCTGCACTGTTCCTAACAGCCACCACGTCCTCGGGAATGACCTCCAGTTCCAAATCCTTAGTGATTTGGAGAGGAATGTCCAGCCCCTCAGAATTGTCTCTGTGTGCCCTCTTGAGTTGTGATATATGAAACATGGGATGAATCTTTGAGTAGTCAGGTAAGCTCAGCTTGAAGGCTACTTGCCCCACCTTTTGCTCCACCTCATACGGACCATAAAACCGGGCAGCTAGCTTATCGAAGGGTCTCTTGGCGAGTGATTTCTGCCAGTAGGGTTGGAACTATAGGAACACCTTGTCCCCCAACTCGAACGCCTCATCCCTTCTCCTTAAATCTGCATTCTTCTTCATGACGTGTTGAGCTCTTACTAGGTTCATTTTCAACTCATCAAGCACGAAGTCCCTCTCTTGAAGCATGCTCTCAAGGTCATCTACCGAGTTTGTCCCTTCTCGACCCTCAACAATTTGGGTGGTTCCCTTACATACACGACTTGAAATGGAGTCATAAGTGTAGATGCATGTGTGGCGGTGTTGTAGGAGTATTCGGCCCATGGTAGCCATTGAGCCCAAGTTCTAGGTTGCCCCCCGGCAAAGCAACGGAGATAAGTTTCCAAACCTTTGTTTACTATCTCGATCTGTCCATCCGATTATGGGTGGTAGGATGTGCTCCTCTTGAGTTCAGTGCCATGCAAACGGAAGAGCTCTCTCCAAAACACACTTAGGAATGCTCAATCTCGATCGGACACTATGCTTCCGGGAATCCCATGTAATTTCACGACCTCCTTCATAAACGCCTCGGCCACCCCTTTGGCAGACTACGGATGTTTCAACCCTAAGAAGTGGGCGTACTTCAAAAGACGATCCACTGCCACCAAAATCACATCGTACCCTTTGGACTTGGGTAATCCCTCCACAAAATCCATTGAAATGTCTTCCCATATGGCCTCCGGAATGGGTAGCGGTTGTAGAAGTCCGACGGGGCTTTGTTGGGAGTGCTTGTTACGTTGGCAAGTGGGGCACGACCATACATACTCCGCCACATCTTGTCGCATACCTTGCCAAAACCACTCCGTAGCCATCCTTAAGTAGGTCTTTGTTTCTCCGGTGTATCCCCCTTCGGGTGAATCATGATAAGTTTTAAGCAACACCCCTTTGAACTTGGATGCCTTAGGAATGACTAGTCTTCCCTTGTAAAATAATCGGCTGTCCACTCAGGCAAACACCGTCAATCCCTTCTCCACATCCTTTCGAATTTTGCACAAATTTTCATCCTTTGCTATCTCCTCTTCCAACTCCCCCCAATCCACTAGATGTGTGGTCATCAACAAGCCTAACTCAACCCCACCATTCCCCCTTCGTGATAAGGCGTCGGCCACCCGATTGGATGCCCCCGGTTTATATTGGATATCAAAGTCAAACCCGATTAACTTCCTCATCCACTTTTGATACTCCATGCCTACCTCCCTTTGTTGGGTGATGAATTTCAAACTTTGTTGGTCTCTCCTCACAACAAATCTCCTACCAAGCAAGTAGTGTTTCCACTTTTGGACCGCCAAACAAACCGCCATTAGTTCCTTCTCGGAGGTAGCTTTGTTTCTTCCTCGAGGCCTCAAGACCTTACTAAAGAAGGCAATAGGGCGCCCTTCTTGCATTAGAAGGGCCCCCAACCCGAATCCCGAGGCATCAACCTCGACAATGAACACTTTGTGGAAGTTAGGCATAGCGAGTACTGGCGCTTCTGTCATGGCATGTTTTAGGAGCTCGAAGGCATTGGTGGCACCTTCATTCCAGCAAAAACTATCCTTGAGTTGCTCGGTGAGTGGGTGTGCAATTCAGGCATAGTTGGCTATGAATTTCCGATAATATCCGGTCAACCCCAAAAACCCTCTCAAATCTCGAAGTGTCTTAGATAAGGGCCATTTGAGCATGGCCTCCACCTTCTCATGATCCACCGCTACACCATCTGGTGAAATTACATGGCCCAAGTAGGCCACTTTCTCTTTTCCAAACTCACAATTTTTCAGACTTGCATACAACACATGTTCTTGTAATTTAGACAAAACTAAACTTAGATGACTAGCATGATTACTTTCATCCTTACTATACACAAGTATGTTCATCAAAAAACACAAGAACAAATTTGCGTAAAAAAGGGCGAAATACCTCGTTCATCAACGATTGGAAGGTGGCCGAGGCATTGGTGAGGCCAAACGGCATGACTAAGAACTCATAGTGTCCTTCGTGGGTGCGGAACGCCGTCTTGTGAACGTCTTCCGGCTTCACAAGTATTTGATGATATCCGGACTTGAGGTCCAACTTGGAGAATATTCGGGCCCCCTCAAGTTCATCCAACAACTCATCAATCACCGGAATTGGGTGGTTTCTTTGTTCAAGGCGCGGTAATCCACGCAAAATCGCCACGACCCATCTTTCTTTTTCACCAATAGGACCGAGCTGGAAAAGGGGCTCGTGGAGGGTCGGATTATACCCACTTCCAACATCTCCTTAACTAGCTTCTCAATCTCATCTTTCTGAAATTAAGGATATCGGTAGGGTCGTACACTCACAGGATCGATGCCCTCCTTCAGTACAATACCATGCTTGTGTCCTGGAAACTGCCCCACAACAGGTTGGAGGTAGTCTAGAACAGCCACCTGCTCCACTTTTTCTGCCCCACTTCCTTCCATCCTACAAAACTCGATCAGAAACCCACCATTCTCCTTTCGGATATTCTTTAGCATTGCCTTTAAAGTGACCCCGGTTCAACTTAAAGTAGGATCCCCGCGTATCGATACGGTTTCCCCACCATATTCGAACACCATCTCTTGGAGTTTCCAATTGGTCACCACCGAGCCGAGCTTCTCTAACCATTGAACCCCAAGTATGACATCAGAATTACCCAATTAAAGAGGTAAGAAGTCCTCTTCAATTTCTACCTCCTTGCCCAACCATAGCCGTACTCCGTAGCATACCCCCTGCCCTTTGATCGACTCTCCATTACCCAACGAAACTCCGAAGACCCCTGCTCCACTGACACGAATTCCAAGGGCCCCCACAGCAGCCAAGGAAATAAAATTATGGGTGGCCCCCGGGTCCACCATGACAACCACCGCATGTCCCCCAATGAATCCTCTCAGTTTCATAGTTTTAGGGCTAGTGAGACCTACAAGAGAATTCATAGAAATGGCAGCCGCCTCTTTTTCCTTCGATGACAAGTCTAGGGCAGCCATCTCGCCGTCCTCCTCAGCCGCTTCTCCCTCCACTATAAGCACGCTCAACTCCTTAGCCTTAAATTTATGATCGATGCCCCACCTTTCATCACACTTGAAGCAGAGCCCCTTGGCCTTTTTTCTCTTGCAATTCTCACTCCGTCAACCGGCGAACTCGACCGGAGAATTGGTCGGATGTGGCCGAGATTGGGTGGTTCGTACTGTGAGTGGAGGAAAATTGGGGGTCGTGTTTGTGAAGTGGTTTTCGCTGGATTGAGATTTTGTGGGGGTGGGTCGAAAATAATTTGAGACTTGGGTTGATGATGGAGTGGATTGGGTTGGGCTTTTTTGTGGGGGGGGGGGGGATAGTGTGTTTTTGGAGAAATATGAAAAGGGTGAAGTTTTTCCTGGGCCCATTTCTCTTGAGTTGACCCTATTCTTTTCCTCAACCTTGATGGCCAAATTCATAGCACACTCTAAAGTGAGCGGGTCCAACATTCTAACCTCGGCCCGTACTTTGTCTTTCAACCCATGTATAAACCGACTCTTCATAACTGCCTCTGATACATCTTCAAGAGGGGAAGCTTTGTCGATAAATTGTCGCCTGTACTCCGCCACCGTGGTGGTGTGAACCACGTCAAACCATTGTTTGTGCTAGTCAACTTCATTCATTGGCCGATACTGCAGCAATACCCTATCCTTCAAATCTTCCCATGACACGAAGGGTCTCTTGCGATTTTCTCACCTCTGCCATCTTAAAGCTTCGCCCTCCATAGCCACGCCAGCGGCTTGCAATTTCTCGAACTCCGACATCCCATGGAATTCAAAGTATTGCTCACTTTGAATTATCCAACCACCGGGGTCCTCTCCACTGAACAGTGGCATATCTAGCCTGCGGTAACGTTGGTTAACTCTTCCGTCGAAGTTTCCTCTCTCATCGTGGTTCTTGCCCCGCGGCCCATTGCCGGCCTCTGAGTTTTCCCCCTCATCCCTTGGCCGATTCAACATCGCCTTAACCTCCGCAACGAGCATCTCCTGCCCTTTCTTAAGGGTTTCGAACTGTTGGTCCTGTCTGTCCTGACTTTGGGTCAGTCTTTTCTCAATGGCCTTTATCCTCCTTTCCACGACGTCAATCCTTTGTGTGTTGCTCGATGGAGCCATGGCTGCTCTGATACCAAGTGTAAAGCTACCTGAATTCAAAGCACTTCCACAAGAGCAAGGAGATAACAGAGAAGAAGAAAAAGAATAACTCTAAGGCAAAATAGGTTGATTAATTGATAGCTCAATACAAGTTGTAATAGGTTCAGCCCATAACTCTCACAAAAGGTTTCCACTACTTTTCTGAATGCCTTCCTCTCATGTACTTACTACTATTTATACTACCACTACCTCTCTTACATTCTTGTCTTTGACTACAAAAATCTACATAAAGCTGAGGCCAAATAAGCAAAACACAAAACAACAAAAAGTACAAGGTAAATAACAAAATGCAACAGTTTTTTAATAAATGCTCTATGGTGCTTCAATTCAGGTTCCAGCCTTGTTGTCCTTCTTGGGCCTGCATGCAGAAGTGTGGGTAACTTTGGGATGAGCCATTGGGTGCATTACAGCGCACCTTTGCGCCTTAACTCCCTTAAGGAAAATAACTTAGATTTAAGTTATAAATTGAATAATGATTGAAACTTTTACAAATTGTGACTACCTTAGCTTTACATATATCATTACTAAAATTATTAATGCAACAAGTATAATAAATAATAATAAAATTATTAAAAAGGCATGGAAATATTTAAAAATAAAAATTCATGCACAACATCCGAGACGTGGTTCTTAATCCACACACAGTGTTTGAAAAGGCGCGCCTAAGCACTAAGGTGCTAGGAGATAGGAGCTAAGCGCTTAATTTGGCCAAGGCAAGGCGTTTGTGGCTAGGCTCAGCTGAGGCGCACTAAGGCACATCCTAAGCACCTTTGCCTTTTTCCTAGATTTTTTTTCCAGATCTTCCCCATGCCTTCTTAGGTGCGCCTCACTTCAATGAGGCACTCTGAGGCGCACTAAGGTCTAGGAAATCCAATCACCTTGGTGCGCCTTAAGCCTTTTTATACATTGTCCACGCATCAATTCCGTTACCGTGATATCGCAACTGTATCCGCAATTGTGACCGAATCTACATTTTTGAACCATGTTTTCCACTGTAATAGTTGAACTAAGGCTCTATATATAAAGAACCCTTGAAGTTGTAATGAATTTCTTTTATCAATTAATGATATTAAACTTCCCTCCCTATATTTTCTCCCTATTGATTTGACTTATCAGAGGTATAGTTTTGAGCTCCCTTTTCTTCATTCCAATGAACTTTGGTTAAAGTCCTAGTCTCCTAGCTCTCCTCCATTAATAATTCACTAGAATAAGGAGTGGCAAAAAAAGTAAGTAAAACATATCAGCACCTTCTGAGTTCATACTCATTGTTAATTGTAACCAAGTTACAAAGTCAAATTATCCAGTTAACAAACTCACATGACTGCTCTAAATGGGAGCATAACAAAAATATCAGTCTCCACTCTCCGAGGATGTTGATTACACAAGCTTAATACTTGATAGAAACCGCCACATACAATACAATAGTAAAAAGCCGTACTCCCAAGTCCCGACAATATTGAATCCTTACATACAATATAGAAAAATAATCTTACTTGTGCTAGACCGGGAGAACCATATCCTGCTCCAACAGCTCCATATGCACCACCAACCATATTATAACCAACACGAGGTCCATAAGCAGGAAGCAAAGCTGATTTATGAGGATTGGCCCCTAATGAAGACTTCTGATCTGCTTGTGGCTTTGCCAAGGAGCACTCCAAAACTTGACCTGTGTTTTAAAACAATAATAAGAACACCAAAAATACAGTAACTAAGAAAAATCTACAAGAACAATCTAGCAAACATTACCTTCAAGTTCATATCTCTCAGTGTTCTTCAGAGCTTTCATAGCACTTGACCTTTCTGCAAAATGCACAAAGCCAAACCTGCTGTTCTCCTGTCCTGATTTTGCAGGTGGCAAAACAACTTTGGTAATTTTCCCATGCCGCCCAAAGAGTTCCTTTACCTTGTCTTGGGTGACATCTTTAGGCAAGTTCTTCACATACACTGCCTTAACCTATTGATGTAATACAAAGATTAAAGATTAAATGTAACCATTTAAACTTCATACCATGAAATAAAATAAAATATATAGTTAAAAAAAATTAAATAAATGCAATATTCAAATAAAATTAATTCAAACAGAGAACAGCCACCTTAAAGGGATGAATTTATTGTAGTCAAAGACAGCATTCAACACCTCCTTGGTTCATAACATAGCTCATAAGCATAGGAGAGAAAAAACAAATACTAAATTCAATTCTAAGCAAAATCAATATATGATGTTGCACCAAGCAAAAAGGAAAACTTGCAATAATACAGACTATTAGCAATATGTACAAAATAATCTGTTATAACTTATAAGGTATTTGCTATGTGAATAACCATTGCTTATAAATATTTTTCATAATGTTTTATTGATTTGGTATTCAAAAATCGCAACATTGCAATTTGAATCATTTTTAATCTTTCCCTATGAAGAAACACACAGAATATTCTCCTGAGATGCGGATGTCGGTTATTGAAATATTATTTTAAGGAAATACTTGAGAATATATTATTTTGCATACATTGGCAATAATTTGGAATGTTGAAAAACAATTTTTGATCAAAAAAAGTAAGCCAAGTAGTGCAACACTTCACATACATAAAAGCAAGTGCTTTTAAGCTAGAAATTACGGGGGAATAAAATCAGCATTCTTTTACTATTATATTACTTAGAGAGCGTCCATGATCCATGCAACTAAGCATAATGCCAATTTAGTACAACATTACTCAACCACCTAACTCAACTAAAAAACTAATCCAACATCCTAAAAGTGTAAAACTAGCATTTACAGTGTTTTAGAGGTATAAGGCATGACAGTGTGTAAATTGTAAGCATGAGCTGGACACAAAGCAAAGGGCAAAGATGAGTAAATTTCTGTCCTTTAACCAAACAAAGAGAGACACTTCCCTAGATTGCATCAAATCAGGTATGGGAATAAAAATGGGATTTGGGTACGGAAACAAAAAATGTTACGGGAAAGAATATATTATGTATGTTGAGTATATCACTTGTATGTTTAAAAAAGGGAATTCTGGTATAATTTTCATTGGACTACCAAAGTATTGTAATCTTCTTGAATCTACCGTTATCATACTTCAACCAAAAAAAGGAAACCTTCAGCTATCACGAGAGTTAGTTTTCAAAGGAAGTCATTGTTCTTTATCTTTCTTAATCTACTCTAATTTATCAAACTCAAATACATAGTTTAAAAGTTTGGCAGTTTTCAGCAAGACAATTGGTGGATTTGGTTTCAGTTTGTGAGAAGCTAACAGAATCAATCTACAGTTTCGTTGCATGATAGTCATGGATGACCCTAGAATTTGACGTGGATTTGTTCAAAAGGGGCAGAAACGGCAGTCTGAAGTGGTTGGATTGCGGGCGCTTAGGGTATTCGAAGAGATAGTGTCAGGTTTGGGTAAAAAGTCTTAAGCCTTATTTTTGGGCCAAAACATGCAACACAGCTCAAACCAAATACTCATGCATATCTAGTTGTACCCACTACCCACACAAGTCAATACCTGTCTTACCCCACACCCAACACGTGAGATACTGAGATTGGCTAAAATGGCGTGCCCATGAATAGGCTTTTTTTTCAATAATAAAAACACAAAAAAAAAAAAAATCTACACCACGTTTTAGAAAACAATTATCTATGTAAGCTGCTGAAAACAACTTAAATTCAAATACCAGGTCCAGGAATCCTAAAGAGCATTATCCTTAAAATCTTGGGTATTTGTTTATGGACCTAAAGGCGAGGATTTTTTTTTTTTCAATCTGTTTTATATGTAAAAAACAAGACACAAGCCATCAGATTGAAGTCAATAACTCTAGCCAATAGCTAGTCTTTAGCTTAGCTATAAATAATCAACTTAATTAGGTAAGTTAATTCTATAAAGTATTCCACAAACTATTTATATGCCTCAATCTCTGATAAGGTTAACTGAATTGAAAAATTAATATCACATACAAGTCAATAGTTCTGCAGGGCAAGAATGTAAGATACCTGGGACCCAGCAGAAGATTCTGCATTCTTAGGGTCTGCCCAACTGACTGTTGGAGAATTATCACCGAGCCTGAAATCTGGATTTGACATTTGCTGCCTTGAGTAATCAGCACACGCATGATTGTAGTACTCAATAAATGCAAATCCTCGGTTGCGACTGGAATTTTGTGGATCCTGCAATAATACATAGCAACCCACACATTATTATGTAGAAAGGAAATAAAAGATTAAAATTATAATAGTAAGGCCAAGAGAATGCATTAAAACCTTTAGGAGTTCAATAGCAGTCACTCCAGGCCCAACCTCTGAAACTACATTTCTTAAATCTTGCTCTCCCCAAGTTCTAGGAACGTTACCCATAAAGAGCTTATGCTTAGCTTGTGATGAAGAACACTTCACTTTCTTTCCCTGAAAAGAGATCATTGAAATCAATTACTAATGCGAGTGACAATTTATCATAAGACCTTGTGAAGCTACATGATTTATCAGTAGTTTCTCCGATTTAAGTAGCAAGTACCGATAATTTCATGTCTGCACAAAACTCAATTATGAGCTACTGCGTTAGTGTGTTACACGGATAAAATAACTACAATTAAAGCAGATTTCGAGATGATAGCACTAATATAAGTAATTAGAAGTTACCTTTAGTTCAGTATTATTCAACTTTTCCATTGCTTTAGTGGCCAGCTCCTTCGTCTTAAACATCACAAAAGCATAGCCTTTGTTTTCACCTGGTTCTTTGCCTTTCATTATCCTCACCTGCAATCACAAGCATGTCATCCTCTACACCTAAAACAGAAGAGAACACAATAAAGAAACAGAAAAATACCTCAATGACTTCTCCTATAGGTTCACAGAATCCCTTTAAATCCTCCTCTGTAACATCAAGTGGGATGCCACCAAGGTATACTTCTGACCCATGAGGAGGGAGTGCAAGTAGTTCGGCATGCTTTTTATTGTCATCTCCTTCCTTCATATCAATGTCACCATCACCAACTTTACCAGTAGTAACAGCCTCTTCCTCCTCCTCCTCCTCCTCCTCCTCTTCCTCCTCCTCTTCTATTTCTTCCACCTCTTCTACCTCCTCCTCTTCTTCAACTTCTTCCTCTACCTCTTCCTCCACTTCTTCATACTCAACCTCTTCCTCTAATGTCTCTTCAGGATCATTATCTACATCAAGATCCACCTTCTCCTCATGTTCAATGGCCTTTTCTGGTTCACTGGGTGTATCATGTGTATCAGGGACAGAAGCTGCTGCTGCAGAGGCTCTCGTCCTCGGCATCTTGTGTATCTAATCTGGTGAGCTCCCTAAATAACTGTAGAGGAAGCACAGAATCCAGGTGCATCCCAAAAAAGAAAGAAGATAATGGTGGAAAGGAAGAGCAATGGAAAGGCCAAAAGGAGTTGCATGGTAAGAATCTCAAATGAATCTGTGCCATGATTAATGGCAACAAGGATTTCTGAAACTTGAATGAACAATAGAACTAACAGAGACAGGCAAGAAAGATAATCAAATGACAATGATGAGGTTGAAGCGATACTCAACAGGTGCAAACAATGAAGAAAATGAATTCCTTCTCCGACAATTAGATAGATACTTTTGCCAAAACAAGCAAAAGGCAAGTTTTCAGTTTATATCTAGTGATTATAACAACGAAACCAGATCAAAAAGAAACAAGAAAAAAAATATATATATATGTAAAGAGAAATGAGAATATCGATAACAAAAGCAGCCTAAAAGCCAAAGATATATGGGAAAAGTAATTCAACGCTGCCCAATTTGATAAACCTGAAAGGACCAGAGGAGAATCACATGCAAATGTCATTTTGTTTTCCCAGCTAATGCATACAGGTTGCCTAACTTTTCAAACAAGATCAGGCTTGTCCAGACCCAGGAATAAATCCTCCATTTTCAAAGTCAGATACTAGCATTGAAGTCAGAGTTATTATAAACAAAAGTCAACATTAGAAACAAAATTCGACTGGAAATTCTCCTTCGCTTAAAGTTCTAGCAATAAATTACTTCCCTAATTAAATTTAATTATCCACCCTACAACAATTCAAGAACCCTAAGTGACTATATTACATAGGTAACAGTGCGAAACTAAACCCTATTATATAATTGATTTTTCATGATTCAACAGGAGTACAAAATCTTACCTCAAAACGTTACTTCAATGGAGGAAAGGCAGCACAAAAGGCACTTCAATGCTCAACTCAGGCCAAAGTTCGACAGGAGAGGAGAGGAGAGGAGAGGCGAGATGGTTAGAGAAAGAGATTTTAGACAGATTCAGATGGTCTGCTGCCTTTTTTACCCTTCTTGTAACTACAGGTATAATATGCGTAGTATTTTATACGGAGTAAATAAATAAATAATTAAGGCAAAAGCAAGGTTTGGCATTTGCCCTAGACCTAAATTTCGGTTATTTGCCATTAAAAAAAAATAAATTTCGGTTATTCACAACACTGCCACAAAATTTGTCTTTTTAGTGTTTTTTTTTTAAATCAAAAACAAAAAAAAACAACGCGTAACCAAAAATCAAGTCTCAAAAAACGGTTTAATTTAACAAATGGATTAGGGGGAAATGATAAAGACACAACTAAAATTAATATTGGCACAACCCATTGTGAGAGCATATCTTCCTATATTTCTCTTATAAAAGTTGTGCCTATATCAATTTTGGTTGTGCCAATATCAATTCCTGTATTGGGGTGGTTACTTTCTATAGTTAAGAAAAAGGCTGAAGGGTTAGTAAGGGAGGAAAAAAATTAACAATGTATAAAGTATGTTTGGAGAATGCGTGAGATTTAGGATGGTATCAACTATCAAGTTTGTTTAAGTTTTCATGTTAGGGTAATTTTGTTATTTTAGGTTTAAAATTTTGCCAAATTTAGAAATATATGAAATATTGCAGTTATTGTGTTACAATCTTATTTAGGAATGTTGCAGATAAATCGATAAGGGGGAGTACTTCGTACGAGGTTAATCCATTCGTAATTAGATAATATGTTTTTGGTAATTTTTTCATACTCCGATCCCTTCGTCCCAAATGAAATGATATATTTTGACTTTTGGCATTGTTCACTTTATAACTTTGACTCTTTTTAATTTTATACATATAAGATAAAACATAGTCATGTGAGTCTCATTTGATTAGTCTCGATACGTACTTTCTAAATATATAATTTTTATAATTTTTTATTATACACAACTAAAGATATTAAATTTTAAAGATGGAGCATTTATTTTGGAAAGGATGGAATAATTTTGGGAAGGATGGAATAATTTTTTTATGTAAGGAAAGAAAATCCAATTAGCCTGTTGGATAGAGTCAACCACTAGCATCCTTGCGGACAATGTGGGAAAGGGGTGTGTCAAGTGGGGTATACCAGAAGATCATTTTTAAGTAATTATGGCCTATATTAGCTAAGTAATCTACTGCATAATTAGCTTCTTGATAAGTCTGGTTTATTGAGTAACTTTCAAATTTGGGTAGATCTGAAAAAATGTCCTTAATGATATTGTGGATTTCCCATGGTATATGTCAGACTTGACGAATAGCATTAATCACTAAGAGGTTACCCCCTTCAATAATAAGCTTTTTTAGATTAAGTGAGAAGGCGTTTATAACACCCTTTTGGAGGGCTAGGGCTTCAGCAAATAGGATAGAGCTAGAATCATAGATTCTCTTAAGACCAGCATTAACTAGATAATCATTATGATCTCTTATAATGAAGCCAATAGAAGCAGTGTTATTATCGTATTTAAACCATCGAAATTTTGTCTGAACCAACCAGTAGCACGATGGTTCCAACTGACTTGGGAGGGGGATGTGGAAGATGGAATGCTCATGTTAGGATGAGGGGGTGGTAATTTTTTTCATAATGATAGTCATTATTCTATATGTACAAAGTATAAAGTTTTAAGTTTATTAATTTTAAACAAGTTTTTCAATACTGGAACATGTGCAAGGATATGAAATGTGTTAGGTTTACAATAATGACTTAAACAACACTTTGTGCTTATTTAGTTGGAAGATATTTCCCTTAAAAATATAAATCCTAGACAATAACTATAATATGTTGTGTGTGGTTAGAATTAGTTGTACGAATTGTGTATATGTAATTACGGTAATTATAAGTTTTTTTTAGGGAGATACTAATTAGTTGCCCTAGTATATAGTAATTTTTAGTTGTAGTGAATATATACTTATTGCACAATTTTTTTTGCTTATAGCTCCCCTAGTATAAAAAAAATTATACCCTGTAGTCATTTAGTCGGGGTGCTTAATATATACTGCTCAAACCAAGCTCCATCCAGGTATATTTACAAAATGGAGAATTATGAGAGGGAATAATTAAAGGGAGTTATAATTCAAGGAAGAGGAGAAGGCAACAATGCTTGAAGCCTGAGATCGCCAATGGTACAAAAAATAAAAATAAATTCATAACCAACCAATCTCTTTACAATTTTCTCTCTTTTCCCACATAATTTTCTTCTATGGACAATTTTTCCAGCACACCAATGGTAAACAAAAAAAATCCTCAACACTCTCTCTCCTACTATTTTCAATACCCCACCATACTACACATCATCTTTTAATATTTTCACACAACTATACTTTTAATATTCATAATTTAGTAATTAGTTAAACACTATTAATTATATTAAATAAATTGGTATTAAATATTATTATGTAATTACGTATTTTTGATAATTTAAGAACGAAATTTAAGGAGTAGTAGTAATAATAACAACAAATAACAACAATTAACAAATTTTAAAAATTAAAATAACAATAGAAACAAAATAACAAAATTTTAAAGATTTTTGAAGTGTGACAAAATATATCAAAATGATGTCTATTTACAAAAAAATAAATAATAAGACTGTTGGTGATTTTATTTTATTTTAAAAAAAAATAATTTCGAGTCCAAATAGCCGTTACAAAAATAGATCCATTAAGATGACAGTGCTAAATTCTGATTGGTCTAAAGTCTAACTGAAACATGTGTCACACTCTGATTAGGCTGACCGACGCATCCCAGTCAGCACCAACAACTTTTTTTTTTTCCTCTTCCTAAAACACGTCGTATTGGAATCAGGAAAAAAAATGATGGTTGAAATGGATTGGTGGCCCACGCGTGCACTGTACATTAGAATTTTCCCTCAAATTGTGAGGAGAAATGGATGTGTTCATGGGGAAGGAAAAAAAATGTTCATTGGTGTTATTGATCTTTCACCCATTTTTTTTCCATGAGCATTTTTTTCCTCACTAGTATCAATGCTCTGACAGTAGGAAAAGTAGAGCATCATACTGAAATCCGTTAGAAATATGAATTCCGAGTAATGGCAGTCATGTATCGGGAATTGATATTGACAAAACTAAAATTGATATAGGCACAATTTTTATGAGAGGATCATAGAATGATGTTCTCTCAAAATGGGTTGTGCCTATATCAATTTAGTTGTGCCTTTATCATTTTCCTCATGTGTCTCATTGTTGCCCTTTGACATACCACTAATATTGAATATGCACATGCGGCTTGTATGGGAAGAGAATTTTGGGGTGCCAAAATCACAACCCTGTGGATTGTGGGAACTTATTTGGGATTTTTAATTATAGTTTTAAATAACTAGGTATAGATAAATTTCCAAGGGATGTAAATTTTCACATATCATGAGAAATAGCTCACCAAGGCCCCACTAGGTGAGTAAATTCCTACAATATATAGGAAGTTATTTTCTAAAAAAATATTAATTCCAACAATCTCAACTAATTAGCAAGGGAACAAACCTCTCTCATGGTATATAATTTCATGTGGGAATTTATTTCCAATTTTGAACCAAACAAACACTTTGTTTTAACTTTTAAGGGAGTAATATTGGCACATCCAATATTAATATGGATACAACCTTTTGTTAGAGGAGCACAAAAAATTGTGCTCTCACGAAGAGGTGTATCCATGCAATTTTTTTCTGTATCAATATTTGGTGTTTTTATCATTTTTCTTTGTTTTAGTATATCGTATAGAAAATTATAAAAATATAGATGATTCAGTGAAGGTTATGATCTTCCCATCTTATTTAACCACTCTCTAGTTCATTAAAAAAAAAATCATACAGAGTATCATATTTTTCTTAATTGATTTTATTTATTATTAAATATCTTTGACTTCGTACTAAAATAAATAATCAAAAAAATACAATTCAAAACTACTAATAAATACAAATACAATTCATAATTTTTGTTCTTACTTATAAACTAAAAAAATGTGTAAAGAAGGTCAAGATTTAATCAAAATTATTTCAGATCAGATCAAATAGTGATAATATAATCTAATAACAATAAAAGGTACCTAGTCCATTTTCTAGGATGAAAACTTTCACGTCCTTTGCTATTGAAATTCAGTGTAAAATTGGCAAATTAAAACTTTCACATAGAATTTCAATAGAAAATTTGGTAAATTCAAATTTACGAATTAAAGAAGAAAAAAAATAAAATTCAAAGGGTGGCAAAAGTACAAGTCACAAACTAGAAATTTCTCAGTATCCAGAATTGAAATTCCAGAGAGAAACGTAAGGGAGACTGAAGTTCCCAAAACATGCTGAAATTCCAAAGGTATCACACACAAATTTTCTCAAGTTCTGATGAGGTCATGATGTATTACATGGCCCATATTCAAATCATCAGTTATGACTACATCAAGTCACCCAGTTATACAACAGGTAGAGGAAATTAAGAATCAGCATTACAGGCTTGGCTTATACAGTACCAAACTCTTGCCTAATAAATTCAGACAAACCAAACCATTACATCAAATGCACAAACCAAAATGTCTGAAGCAAAGAGAGCATCAAAGAGCTTGGCTGGAAAGTTGGTAGTTAGCAAACAGATTAATTATGAATTTGAATTCATGCATGTCATACATCTACACAGCCACCAAAACCATACTCCATGTTATATATATAGTCTGCTGACAGTGATGGTTTACAAAGCTATTGTCGGCCAAAAATATATTAAAATCACATTCTTCTTCAGGTCATCTAACAAAACATGGCTCAAATGAACAAGTGTTTATATTCTCCATTAGCAAGTTGGCAAAGCTGATTATAGTTCCCTGCATCTGAAATAAACACACAAAGAGAAACAAGGGTGTCAATTTCATAAAAGGCAATGAAAATTTTCACATTTTACTTAATGGAATATCAAATGTAAAATACTCAGATTACCACTAGGATATCACACCTGAACTTGAACTTTTCAATGATGATTTGTGAAATGCATTCTAAAACTTGTTTTTGGCATACAAGTTCTAGAGTGCAGTTGCATTTTAATCAAAGCACTAAAGTTTTGAAAAAGACAAAAGGAAAATTTAAAACTTTTATATTTTCCTTTGGCATTTTACAACCTTAAGCAAAAAAATTCTTGAGATACCAGATCTCAAGGCTATTTGACGGCATTAATTTTTATTACCAGACGTTAATTAAGTATATGCAATCCTTACACTAACGACCCGTTTGGTAGTCGGTTATAAATAGTGGTAATGGGAATGAATTTATACCTAAATTTGGGAGGGAAATCAAAATCGATTCCCATGGTGGTGCTAGTTTAACTCCAATTTATCTCATTTTCTTCACAAATATCCATCCCCATCTAATACCACCCTCCCCTATGGTAATGGATGGTAATAGAAAGTAAAAAGAAAATTCAAGCTTGATAATGGAAATATGTTTTCCATGAGGATTATAAGGTTATTCCTTTACAAAATTACACTTTATATCCATTACCATTAACACAATTTATTACCAACAACCAAACGGACCATAAAGCCTAAAAGGTAGGCAATGCTTAATGTGATAAAAAATTATCCTCAGGAATACGTTGTTTCTCGTAAAAAAATGATTATAAAAGGTTTTTTCTTGCAAATTTTCCAAGATAAAATATAATTTGTACAATTTGTTTGTCAAACAATTATTGGCTACATGACACCAAGAAAAACACAATTACTAGGGGAAAGAGGATGAGGAATGTGGATCTACACAACAGCACACATCAATTTAAGCAAAAGTGCAAAACTTAGCTGCAGCCAATGATTAACAAAATAAACAGCAAAATGCATTTGCAATTCAGAATCAAAGGATCACACGGTACCAAAATTATCACCGAAGTTGGTCCATGTCTCAGCACAAACAGATTGGTTGGTGTCTGCAACACCAATAACCTCAACATGTGTGGTAAGCTGATGAGGTGGCGGTGAACCCTTAATGATGAGTTGAAGATCATCAGTTGATTTTCCAATTACAGAGCCAACATCAGATTGCATCACCTGAATCACAACACGAACCTTCCGTCCTACAAACATGCGAAGCAATTCTCCATTGACAAAAACAGCAGGACTTGAAGTATCCATAATCTGCAACACACATCATACATGATGATGCCTCAGAGCCAAAGCACCAAATAACATAAAACAAAATACCAAAAATATATCACTATATTGAGAGTTACAGTCAATAATTGATTTAACTAGTCTAGGATATCCGTGAAACTAGTTATTCTTGTAGACCATTTACTAGTCTTGTTTCCTGCTGCAACCATATAAACGGCTATAAATGCACTTCAAAACATTTCCCAGTTCCCACAACAAAAATTCAACATGAGTAGTAAAATTTCATGGTATAATCAAAGTATTGAAATGATTTAGTTTGATGAAATTTTTTCAATAAACATAACTAGTACATTACATTAATGGGAGCTAAGTTTCACAATTTTTAAGTGACTTTATATTAAGAAAAATAAGGTGAATTGTTTTCATAAGTCAAAGAGGAATAATAACTAACAAGGGAAAATGATCCCTATTAGGAATTGAAATTTTATCTCTTCACACCTTCCAAACCAAATCAAATCTCTTTTCAGCTCCTAAAAAGTAAAAACCATATATCAAACACCCTCTACATTCTACAAGGATTAAAGTATGTTAACATGCTGATTTCAGAACACAGGAGCATCTAGGGCATTTTAACCTCGAAGGACGTCTTAGATGGCAATTCTAAAATAAGATATCCCAACAGACCTGTCCCTGAGCCAGGTCTGACACTGGCACTAACATTGAAAAGTTATAATAAACAAAAAGTCTACAGCACATTAGCAGCAAAATTACTATTGAAATTCTCCTTGGCTTATAACTCTAGAAATAAATTACTCTGGCATAAACATCCCTAATTATATTCGATTATCCACCCTAGAAGAACCCTAAATGACAATGGCGGACCCAGGATTTAAAAAATGGGGGTACGGAGTACATAGCCGAACAATCGAACATTAAGATAAAATCTTTATAAAACAATCACAACAATACATATTGTTTAATACTTAAACTTAACATAAGAAATTCCAAAATGTAATTTTACATTCGAAAGCACTAACAAAAAAAAAAAAGAACAATTAAACACTACTGAATACTCATTAAGGACTAAGGTTATATCAATTATCAAACTAAAATTAAAATAAAATCAGACTAAAGTACTAAACTAAAAAAACAATTCCAATGTTCAAAATAAAAACTCCAGTGACAAACAAATAATTAAACAAACACAAACAATTCCAATGTCTAAAATAATAAAAATGGCAAACACAAACAAATTACAGAAAATTAGAAATAAAAATAACATAAACAAACAAAAAAATTATCAATTAAACACGACAAACAATTAAACAACCCAATCTAAAAATAGAAATGGTCAAATGGAGAATGAGATTGAGATGGCAAAAGCATACCGTCAGGCGTTAAGGCGACTGGCGTGACCGAGTGAGTGGCGTCTGGACGGACAGAGCGGTGGTGCAACGCAGCAAGACAGCAACGGTCAGGGCGAGTAGGCGAGGGACTGAGGGAGAGCGACTGCAGAGTGCGGACTGTCGTCTAGAGCTTCTGGGTGACTGGGCGAGGGGGCGAGGCTAGGAGGCGTGCCGCGGTGCGGCCGGTGCCGACGTCGGACGTGGGACAGTGGCCAGTGGGAGTGACTACTGACTAGTGAAAGAATGAAGTTAGGGTTTGAGGTTTTGTGACTTTTGAGTTTTGGTTTGAGACTGAGTGTTTTGGACCTTGGCTTCAATTTCTTTCTCCTCTCCCTCCCTATTGTTTAAGATCAACTCGAGTGTCGCAACTCTTTTTTAATTAAAAAAAAATTACAGACCGCCAAATGGACGGTAATTTTTTTATCGAATTTGATTTTTTTTTTTTAAATGGGCACAACTTTATCCTGTTGTTCTTTATTGGGTTCACCGTTGTTAAATACAATATTACATTAGCAACAGTATGAAATTATACCTTATTATATAATTGATTTTCGATGATTCAACGGAAAATAAAAAAAAAATCTTACCTCAATAGCTCTGCTTCAATGGAGGAAAGGCGACAAGCCACATCAATGGCCAACTCAGCACACTTCGACAGAGGAGGCAAGAGGGTGAAAGAAAGAGAGATTTTAGAGGGGAGGGATTCGGATCGAGTGTTGCCTTTTTCTTTTCTCTACAAGTACTTGTACTTTTTTTTAAAAGGAAAAACAAGGTTTGGCACTGAAGGGCATTTGCCCTAGGCTTATATTAAGGTTATTTACGATACTGCCACACATTTCGGAAGATAATGCTATTGAAGTGACTAGTGAGTGAGGCTGTGTTTATTTGGACATAATTTTAGTCAAATTCAATTTAGTTCAATCAAGTTCAAGTCCATTAATTCAGTTCAGTTTATTTCAACGTATTACTCTGTAGTATTATTATTGTTAATTTCCGGCATCATTTTCATGTCTGGCATTTTCGTTGATGTTTTACAACCGATTTTTTCGACGATGGTTTTCCGACAACGATATTTTGATCGAATTTTTCGGTGACATTTTGCTAGCCAACTCTTTCGGCAACATTTTAGAGCCCACGGTTCCAACAACAATTTTCCACCCAGTTTCCGACAACGGTTTCAAACCAGATTTTCTGGTGACGTTTTTCTAGCATACTTATACGGTGACGATTCTAGGATGGACTTTTCCAACAACGTTTTAGGACCGTTGATTCCAGCGACAATTTTTCGACGGCTTTTTCTTGCAATATTTTTTCGACAGACTTTTCTTAGCACAATTTTTTTTACGGTAGTTATTTTAAATAAATTTTTTAAATATTAATAAAAATAAATATTAAATATAAGAAATTAGTTTCTTTTGTGGAGAAAAATTATGAATTTAATTAAGCATAAAATATTTGACCTAGACAAAATTTGATTAGTCAGAATTTTAACTACCAATAAAATGATAAGAAAACCATATTGTAATTGATTTTAGGTTCCCATTATCAAAATTATGGAGAAAAAACTACGAATACAAAAGAAGGATATGGTCTATAATTTTAATTCCAATCTAATACCTTTACTTTCGTGGAAAAATATTAGAGCAAATACTAGATATGTTAATCTCATTTAGTTGGCATTTCAAATGTAACAAGATGCAATTTAAATCGATTAAAATATCATGTTACATTCTAAACGAGATTTACCAATCCATTACCACAATTTTGTTACCTTTCTTAAACTTGTGGAAACAAAATCCTTTCTTGAATTTGTTTCCCATCCATTTTCTAAACATTTTCATCATACAACAAATAATGATACATCATTTAATATTACTCTTTCCCTTTCGAATTTAAATTTATACCAAACACCCCCTAATTTGTAATTATGCGATGACTTGAAATACATATATAAAAATAAAACGCGAATCCTTCTCCTTCATTTGATCCCAATTCCACTTCCTCTAGCCTCAAAAACATTCACACTATCTAAGAAACTATAGCTATTCCAAAAGACCAATGCCCACATCCATTTATAGGTTTATATACAATGCTATCTCCTACTAGTATTGCAAAACAGTCATGCTAACCCAAAACCACCTGAAAACTGCAACAAATGGCTACCTCAATTTGGAGAACCTAAATATATGTCCTCCTTACAGATGAAAGTGCCTCTCTCATATATAGATGGGCTGGGGTCTACCATTTGTAGATCAAGTCGACCAAGAGTTTCCAACTTGAGAGCTTCAAGATACAGGTGCCCATGGGACAAAAATACAGTAGTCAGTGGCCATGAATGAGAGAAGAGGTTCGGTTGTAGCCCTTTCATTGCAATATGTGGACATTCTCTTGCTATCAACATCATATGATAAAATTATCCGATGAATAGAAGTCCTGGAAATTGTGGGTGGTGAGGGTTGAACGATCAATCTCTTGCAGCTCACCAGCTTCTAGAAGAAGGATTCTCTCTGCCATCAGAACTGTTTCGAGCCTGTGAGCAATGACCAAAATCTGCCAACACAATCATTCAGACTATCTGTCAGGGTCTTATTGCAAATGGAACAAACCAACTATCAATATATCATAACTTCATCAGATCCTATATATAGAGATTCTGCCCAACTGTATTGCATGAGTGCATAAAACATATCCAGAATTTTGACCTAGATCTGAATTGTTAGCTGTAAAGAAGCTCGCATTAATTAATTACACAGTACAGTGCACTTGACAAGTTTAAATTTCTTTAATTGTGATCAATAACTTAAAGAGCAACTTATCATGTCATTTTCAAGACTGCACTTGACAAGTTTAAATTTCTTTATTTTAAGAAAAGTTTCGTAGGATAATACATCTGCATACAAACTGAGTCGCACAATGCATAATGCTATTTAAGGTTGTACTGTGGGAGCACACAATTGTGAGGTTAAATTAAGGTGGCAGCAAAGAAATTAACCCAACCCCTTGCCTGTTACAGAGACTAGCCTAATATACTTTGCATAGTTTGCAAATTATTGTTAAATAAACTACACAAGAGACAGGACAACACACAAAAGTCAACAAGTTGACTGGCCGGAGGTGAACAAGTTAGCCTCAAAAGACATTCTTTTACTTCATGTTAATCAGGTCTAATAAAGGCTGATCGTTTCTTAGCTAGGGTCAGGTCTAATAATGTTCAATGAGATCCAATAAATTTAATAAGTTTTGATTGGGTCTAATGAGTTCAAATAAATTCAAGTCTAATAAGTTAAAAATAAGGATAAGATTTAGAAATTTAAGTGAAAAATAGGTTTATACGCATTGTAGCCTTAGCTTGAATACAAGATCCAGCACAGTACAGATTATGCTGCTTCAAGCTAAAGCAGAAATGATAGAAATTAAGTTATCTCAGCAAAAAAAGACTCACGAAGATATCTGGAAGAAGGATGTTAGGTAGGAGTAAATTTGATGCTTAAACTGAAAAAACCTGAAAGACCATGGGAGAGGAGAGGGAGGCATGCAGAAATGAATGATGTAGAAGCTAAAATTCTTACGGTACGATTTTTCATCACGCGCTCCAAAGCTTGTCTCACCAACAGCTCAGACTTGCTATCCAGGGCAGAAGTTGCTTCATCCATGACCAGGATAGAGGAATTCTGGTAAATTGCTCTTGCTATTGCAAGCCTGCATTGGGGCAATAACAAAGAAAGGAGCTGTCACATTGTGCTCATTTTTTTTCCTAATTTATCCATAACATGTACCCACCCAATCAATACATATAAAATAATATAGAATCTGGGAAGGAGAATGTGATTTGTCCCTATTGTAGTGCCCACCCAAGCAGGGAAAAATTATTTTTGCCAACACAAAAATCACTATGCACACTTCCCATTTTCTCCATCACAAGAAAAAAGTAATTAAGTAATTTTTCCAAAAAAAAAAAAAGAATCACCATGCACTTGAATCATCACTCATCAGCTTCAACACTAAGAAAAATCTATCTAAAAGAGTACAAAATTTCTCCTTCATAGGTGTATCCAGAAAACATAAAGTTTGCATTGGATTGGTGACTTTTATTGGAAACAATAAGAAATAGTAGAAGATCATGCTTGATATGGTGGTAAACCGGTCAAGTGTTAATTTGCTTCTGGGCTACGGGTTCAAGTCCTGGAAACAACCTCTATTAAAACAAAGGCAAGACTGCAAATGTAGGACCTTCCCCGAACACTGATATGGTGGGAACCTGGTACATCAGGTACAGCCATTTTTTACCTACAATATTTCAGTCCATTTTCAAACGACTTCTTAATCAGAATACCATAATAAGCCACTAATGTTAACTTGAATAACCTTTGCCTAACCTTTGCTTCTGCCCCCCACTTAATCTTGAACCTCTGGATCCAATATTAGTCTCATAACCTCTAGGAAGCAAACAAATGAATTCATCAGCGTTTGCGATTTTTGCAGCAAGCTTAACTTTCTCCAGGTCAATTTCTTGCATAAGATCTCTATAGCCAATATTCTCAGCAACTGTACCAGAAAACAGCATCTAGAAAACCAGAGTCAAATGGACAGAATATAAGATCAATCAAAAACCGCTGCAAAGGATCAAAAAATATTCACCCAAACAATATATACACAGGCTTAGAAGGGTTTTTTAACATATTTTTTTTATGAAATAGTATTAGAAGGGTTCTTTTCTTTTTCTTTTTTTTTTTTTTTGGTTGAGGAATAGGTTGGAACAACAAAATCAATTGGTTAGGTGAGCAAGACCTTAAGTGGAATACCAAGCAACACAACTTAAAGGGAATAGGTGGACTTTATAGCATAAATAAAACCCAATGCCTAAGATTCTGCTGTCATTATAAATTAACTAATTTTATTTCTTTTGTCTATTAAAAAATTATTTCTTTTTTTTCTTCTCTTTTTCAGTAATTTTGGCTACTATTTTAATGAAATCATGTAAAAGATAGTCAAATGAGAGTTATTTAAAAAATCCAAAAAAAATGACTCAATAATTGCAAAAATGAATTAAAAAGCGAAAATATAAAAAAATTCCATAGGCCCAACAAAATATTTGACATGAAATTTAATCTATGCAAAGGTACACCTATTCTTAATATGACTGTGCTCCTCAGTGCTTCCTTTTAAAGGTTGTGGCGTTGTGCTGCTAGTGCACTTAACCAATAGATGATGCTATTCTAGCATTTTTTTTTTCAGTCGACAATGCCCCTACAGATTAGATTCAAAATAAAAACAAGGTTTTTTCTTTCTTTTTTCTTTTCTTTTTCCCCCGGGGAGGGGGAAGTAAGCAAGGAGTGGGGACCAAGTTCAGCATGTCTCAGGTTTGCACCTTGATTATAAGTTTCCAGCAGAGCATATTTGAATCCTATTCTCTTTACCATATTGGAACTCTTCACATCAATTAAATTGTTATTATTTCCAAACACATGAAAGTAAATGAAACTGATTTTTAATTTTTTATTGATTGAAAATGATCCATTGTTGTAGTTGTTAAATGATGTTTTCCATTTTTACTAATTGAAACTAATTCAAAGGTAATAACCAATATACAAGGCTTTACCACAATGCAATGAACTAGTGCTCACAGAAATGACACAAGAAATTAGGGTAGAAAATGGAAGTTTGATTAATTTCTCAGCAAAAGGTTTCATACAAAATATGGCTTTAGGCCATCACTCTCCAAGGCTTCTCTCTCTATTTTTCTGGATGCCTCTTAGGCTCTTACTGCTGTCCTATTATTTATATCTTCTACTACCTTTGTCTCCTTCCCACTACAAATCAACAAAAGCTGGCAAAAAGATAAAAAGTACAAGACAAATGGACAAAGTCCCTAATAACAAAAGTAACAAAATAAATAATAAAACAGCAGCACTTGTTTAAGTAAAAACAGTAGCCTTAGCTAGCCCATGTTGTGCTTCTTGCCCCTGCGTGAGTAGGTGTGGATGATCTCGGGTTGACCCGGGTGGTTCATTGCAATACCCTCCCCTATGAAAGCCGCCTTGTCCTCAAGGTGGAAGTCCAGAAATCTGAGTATCGTGAGCTCCAAGTCCTCCCATGTTGCTTCACATTCGGGCAGGCCCTCCCATTTCAGCAGTACCTCCTGACTTCCCTCCCTGTTGCTTCTGACCGCCAGCAGTTCTTCAGGTTGCACATCCATCTCCAGTTCAGCAGTGAGGTGTGGCGGTACTGCCTCAGCCTATTGAGTGGCCCCATGTGCCCTCTTGAGTTGAGACACATGGAACACCGGGTGGATCCTTGAGTACTCCGGAAGCTTGAGTTTATAAGCCACTTGCCCAATGCGCTCTTCCACCTCATAGGGCCCATAAAAGCGAGCCGCTAACTTCTCAAAGGGCCTTATAGCCAAGGACCTTTGTCGGTAGGATTGAAACTTAAGGAAAACCCAATCCCCCACCTCAAACTCCTCCATGCTCCTTTTGGAATCCTCACTCCTCTGCATAATTTATTGGGCCTTGAGAAGATTTAACTTGAGCTCATCCAACATATAGTCTCACTCTTGGAGAAAGGAGTCAAGACTATCAGCCAGTGTTTGCCCTTTTCCGATCCGCATTAGTTTGGGTGGCTCCTGCCCCTAAACCACTTGGAATGGGGCATGTGAGTGGATGTGTGAATAGAGGTATTATAGGAATATTAATGAGCTCATTTCTTAGGTTGCTTCCCCGCAAAACATCTAAGATGTTGGAACATTTATGACTAAATGGGCTTGGACTATGGACAAAAGGAAGAAGAAATAAGGCAATAAGAGATCACGAGGAAGAGTTCCCCTCGCGACTTGCGAAAAGTTTGTCTCGTGGGTTCAGTTTTTACGATTTTTCTTGGATTCTTGCCTTGGATACTTTTACGTATTGTGCCTTGTTTATGAGGCTTGTTAGCAGTATTAAGATGATATTAAAAAGGATTAAAATCAGATTATGAAGGGTTGCATTGTGTGTGGAATATTCTTCCATGATACACAATTAACACCATAATTTCTGATTTTAAGAGGCTTTAATGGTGATTGAATCATCTTTGGACAGTTGATTTCTTCTTGGTTTTAAGCCTATAAATAGGCATACTTGTTCATATGTTGAGTACAAGAAAATATAAGAAATACAAAGAGAATTTCTGAATTTCATAATACTCAAAGGCAACTTGTTAGCACTTGGTTATTTCTAGCTAATTTATCTAAGTGTGATTGTAAACACATACAAACACAAGTTTTTTAGGATACACTCTAAAGATCATATAGAGTGTATATTTTCTCCGTTGTATCTCACTAATCATTTGTGGTAACCCGGTGATCTATAAGTTGAGAATTGAATTAGTAGGAAAGTGTATTTCCACGTCTTGGAGGGTTTTCGTTCTTACATTCCTTGCTTCATCACTAACATAAGATAGGTCTTGAGACTCTTGTTGACCACCTCGGTTTATGGATGATATGCGGTGCTCCTCTTAAGCGATGTGCCTTGCAAGCGAAAGAGTTCCCTCCAAAAGGTACTAAGGAACACACCGTTTCTATCCGACACACTGCTACTTGGGACCCCATGGAGCCTCACAACTTCCTTCACGAAGGACTCGGCCACCCCCTTGGCGGTAAATGGGTGTTTCAAGCTTATGAAGTATGCATATTTGGAAAGCCTATCCACTACCACCAAAACCTCATCGAACCCCTTAGATTTAGGTAACCCCTCCACAAAGTCCATAGAGATATCCTCCCATATTGCCTCGGGAATCAGTATGGGTTGTAGTAGTCCGACGGGGCTTTGTTGGGAATGCTTGTTGCATTGGCAAGTAGCACAAGACTTCTAATAGTCCACCACGTCCCTCCTCATTCCTTGCCAAAACCACTCTGTAGCCATCCTTAAGTAAGTTTTAGTTTCCCCGGCATGGCCTCCAATGGGGGAATCATGGTAGGCCTCAAGAAGTGTTGCTTTGAGTTTGGATTATTTCAGAATCACAACCTCCTCTTGTTAAGGAGCATCTCCTATAGCAAAGTATAGCCACTTGGCCGGTTGGCCCCTTCTCCTCCTTCACTTCTTCACGGATCCGACTCAATACCTCATCCCTTGGTACTTCTTATCCAACTCGCTCCAATCCACCCTAGGTGTAGAAATCAATGTGCTCAATTCAGCCCCTTCCCTCTCTTTTCGTGATAGTTCATCGGCGACATAGTTGGATGCCCCCAGTTTATATTGCACTTCAAAGTCAAACCCTATGAGCTTCCTCATCCATTTTTGGTACTCCACCCCCACCTCTATTTGTTAAGTAATGAATCGCAATCTTTGTTGGTTGCTCCTCACCAAGAAACGCCGACCAAGCAAGTACGGTCTCCACTTTTGCACAACCAAACAAACCGCCATAAGTTTCTTCTCATACGTGGACTTGCTTCTCCCTCCCAGACCCAAAGTCTTGCTAAAGTAGGCGATGGGTCGGCCCTCTTGCATTAATACGGCCCCTAAGCCATAGCCCGATGCATCGGCCTCAACCACAAACATCTTTTGGAAGTTGGGCATAGCTTGTGTCATGGCTTGTTTGAGAAAGTTGAAGGCTTGGGTCGCCTCCTCACTCCAATTAAAATTCTCCTTTTTTTAATTGATCCATGAGTTGGTGGGCAATGCGAGCATAATTAGTAACAAACTTTCTATAGTAACCGGTCGACCCCAAGAAACCTTTCAATTCGTGAAGGTTCTTCGGTATTGGCCACTTTACCATAGCCTCCACCTTCTCTTGATTTACGACAACCCCCTCCTTGGAAATCACATGACCCAAATAGGCCACCTTTTCTTTCCCAAATTCACACCTTTTCATGCTAGCATACAAGAAGTGTTTTTTCAATTGAGTTAGAACTTATTCTAAATGATGCATATGTTCATCCCTATCCTTATTATACGCAAGAATGTCATCAAAAGATACAATCACAAATTTGCACAAATAAGGGCGGAATACCTCGTTCATCAAGTATTGGAAGGTGGCCGGTGCATTGGTGAGCCCGAAGGGAATGACGAAAAACTCATAGTGGCCCTCATGAATGCGAAAAGCCGTATTCTAAGCTTTGTCAATGAAGCTCCTCCTATACTCAGCCACCGTGGACATGAGAACCACATTGAGCAATTGCTTGTGCAAACTCCCCTCATTGGTCGGTCGAAACTGGATAAGCAGCCTCTCCTTCACATCCTCCCACGTCACGAAGGGTTTTCTCCGATTCTCCCACCGGCTAGGTTGCACGGAATCAGATTCGGGGTCGAAAACGGGTACGGGGACGGAAAACGGCAAAATCAAAAATTCTAAAAACGAGTACGGCTTGGGGACGACAATTTTTTTTTATATAAAATAAATTCATAAAAAAGTCACAAATACAACCCAAAAAAATGAATTACATGTCCTAAGAAACAAAAATACAAATTAAGGAAATGAAAAAAATACAATAATAAAGTTTTACTAGTACTAACTAATAATTACATAAGTAGTAGAAGTGTATAACAAGAAAAAAAAAAACAATTAACAAAAATGAAAAGACAAAATAATACAAACAATTAACATAGTGGATGGGTCTTAGCATAAAAAAAAAAACATAATGGGTCATGTAGTGGCATCCAAGCATACATCTATACAAGGAAAAAAACAATTAACTCACATGGCACACATAGTCACATGCTCACATAAGGAACTGAAGTGGAACAAAAAAAGAAAAAAAAAAAAAATATAAACAATTGATTGAGTTCACTCCTCAAACAAAAGAATCAGAATGCAACGAAAGAAAGGAAAGAAAAAATAGTTTGAAGTCTTCAAAGTCACCAGAAAATAGTTTGAACCTGGCGGTGGACACTGGACAGCGACGGCGGTGGCGGTGAATCCACGGTGGAGGCTCGCACAAAAGAAGTTCGATTAATGGTGGTTGAGGAAAGTAACGGAATTTTCTCCTTTCCAAACCCTAATTCCCCCCCCCCCCTTTTTTTTCTTTTGTTTAATTTTCAGTGAATTACTCCTCTAATGGTGATGAAGGCCTTCGGGACGGCTATTTCTTCCATATAATGTCCCCTAACCGTCCCCAACCCTAAACCTAACCGTTCCCGATTCACCCTTGTTGTCCCCTGATCCGGCCGGCCATCCCGGGTAAGTTTTTTTGCCAACCCCGCACCGTCCTTGTCCCCACCCCGTCCCCGATACGGATACGACACCTAAAATGCCGTCCCCGTGCTTCCTAGCCCACCGGTGCCACTGTAGCGCCTCGCCCTCCATAGCCACAACGGCTGGCTGAAGTTTTTCGAACTTTGATAGCCCATGGAATTCGAAATATTGTTCTCCCCTAACAATCCAACCATCAGGATCTTCACCACTAAAAATGGGCATCTCCAACTTACAGTGCCTGGGGTTTCCTTTTCCTTCGGGCCCTGACCCTTCGCCGTGTATGTTGTTCCGTGGGCCAGCCCGTACCTCCGACGTTGCCTCGAAGTTCTTCGCGGCCTCCATCATCGCCTTCATCTCCTCGATGCCTTTGGTTAGGGCTTCCATTTGTCTATCTTGCTTTTCTTGGTTCTAGGTTATGCGACCCTCCAAGGCTTCTAACCTATCTTCTACAATGTCGATTCTCTGCGTGATACCAAGTGCAATGAACTACTGCTCACATAAATAACATTAGAAATTAGGGTAGAAAATGGAAGTTTGATTAATTTCTAAGCAAAAGGTTTCATACAGAATATGGCTTTAGGCCATCACTCTCTTAGGTTTCTCTCTCTATTTTTCTAGCTGCCTCTTATTGTTGTCCTTTCTATTATTTATATCTTCTACTATCTTTGTCTCCTTCCCATTACAAATCTACAAAAGCTGACACAAGATAAAAAGTAAAAGAGAAATGGACAAAGTCCTTAATAACAAAAGCAACAAAATAAATAATAAAAAAGCAGCACTTGTTTAAGTAAAAATAGTAGCCTTGTCTAGCCCATGTTGTGCTTCTTGCCCCCGCGTGAGTAGGTGTGGATGATCTCGGGTTGACCCGGGTGGTTCGTTGCACACAACAAGGTCAAGGGAAGGTCATTCAATATGCAGCCTTAGCCTATATTTTCATTATAAGGTGGTTGCTAGAGTTCACCATTGTGTCCAGATTAAAACTAATTTAATGAATACAAATAGATTTTTACTAGATATTATATATTAAATACGAATTTTTGTTGGGAAGAATGAGGATGGGAAAGAAATCTTGGGCCATTGTTTACCAAACTGTTTTTTTTTTTTGGGTTTCCCTTTCACCTCTCCTATTTTATAGAGTTTCTCATCTTTTTATGCACTGCCAATCCCACCTCTCACCATAAGACCCAGAATCCTCATTCTCCCCCTTCAATCTTTAGCCTTAACCATCATAAACACCACATTTCTCCCGTCCACCACAACACCTCCATCACCATTCCCAACTACTTCCACCTCAAGCATCCACCGGCCACAACTATCAAATGTTTCAAGAAAAAACCTTTTGGAAATCAAGAAATAAGCTATATCACGTTATAAGAAAAAGAAAGAAATGCTTGAATGATTGCTGATAATCGCCTTAGATTGTCAAAGTCTCAAATTTGTGAGCAGTGACAATCTTGATGGAGAAGAGATATGAGCTAAGGCCATATCGAAAGAAGCTTGGATGTACATGTCTTCACGGAGATTATCTACTATTCTTATCGTATGTCTTTAATTTTAGTTTTAAGTTTTAGGTTATAGTTTGCCTGAAAAATTTCTTTTACCTTTCATATTATTAAGTTTAGGCATGATATTAGCCTCAATCAATCAATCAATCAATAAATCAAAGCCTTATTCTCATAAGTGGGGTCGGCTACATGAACCAAAGTGATTATTTCGAGTCATCATCCATAAAAAATTTCCTCCTCCACCCCCACGATGGAGAGTTTAATCTCCTATAAATCCATCTGCTTTATATCTTTTTTAACTCTTTCCAACCAAGTCATTTATGGTCTCCCTCTACCTCGTTTGAAATCTTCCTGATCCCACTCTTCCACTCAACTCACCGGAGCTCCCTAGGGTTTCCGTGTTACATGTCCAAACCAACGCAAGCGATTTTCCCTGGGGTATTTGGAGGAAGAGGATATTGAGAGATTACTTGTTTTCTAGGGAGTGTTCAAGCCACTCGAAAGCATGATTAGGGAGAGTCTTCACCTCTCGAATGTGGATTATCTTGTTATTTTCCCGGTTCATCTTAGTTATTGACATATAATTTTATCTTCATCTTCTCTTTATTTTCACTTTAGAAGTTTAGTATTCTATCCATCAGTTTAGTTCATAGCCTACTCTCTTATTGCTGGTGTACGGTTGTTCCTTGTGCTGTGAGTGTTGGTTGTGGTCAGTGACGTCAGTTAGTCCATAACATTTTGTTGCTTCTCTTAACTGAAAATGTTGCGTTGAACTAGCCATCAAGATCCACTATGGTTTGGGTTGGTATCAGGAGCCATTAAGATCCTAAATTGAGTTGCCAAAAAAATCCTAAATTACACTATATTTTGTGAACCTAATGAGTAATGATTACTTTAGATAAGTTGTTTAACGGGCTTTATTACCATCATTACGACATAGAACAAATATCAACATAGTCATGTGAGAACTTAGAATCATAGGTGATGCAATATGAAGCATGGGTACTTCTCTTAAGTGTCGTCTCAAGTATTCCGTACGGGTATGGCCACGACCTGTGTACAACAGTGACAAAGGGGGTACAAGTAGTTGGGGACGAGTATTTCATTGACCATTTATGGGACGGCTCGGGAAGTCCACGAATGATTGGGCCCACATTTTGGAGTATCTAAGGATTTTTTTTTTTTAAAAAAAAGGAAAAAAAAAACCTCAATCCCTTCTAAACATGTTCTTTGATAGTGTCATTAGAATATTTTCATTTTCAAACTTCAATCTTCTTAGATCTCCACTATGGTTTCAGCTAGCCATTCTTTTTTTTTTCCAGTCCCATAGTGTATATGTTGGAAATTGGAAAGTATATTAAAACTAGTAATAACTCATAAACCTCATAATTATGTGGCTTCATTTCTACTTTTTAACTGATTTAATCCCATTTTACTCTCTCTCTCATAATTTTAAAATAAAAATAATAAGGCCTTGTCTATTGAATTACTTTTCAAAACTATAGATAAGATTACATTTAAGGATATCTACATATCTTCTATAAATTTTTAATACTCTCTCCGTCCCAAGAAAACTGCTCCATTAGGGTTTGGGCCTTGGGGTGAGATTTTATTGGGATCCACTTTTTGTGAAAGTAAGGATAAAAATGTAAAGTTGTAAGCTTGTAATTAAAAGTAAGTAAAAAATAGTGGATATTAAGTGATAAGTAAGGGTATAAATGTAAAGTTGTATGTGGGACATTTGCCAAAAAAAAAATAGAGCAGTTATTTTTGGACGGATGAAGAAGGAAAGTGGAACAATTATTTTTGGACGGAGGGAGTATTTTTTTTATTAAATTTAAAAATACTTACATTACCTATGTCATACCCATACTTTATTTTTGAAATTTTATGTTTATGTATCCATCCCCGTTTCGGTGCAACTTAACTGATTCAATTACTAAAAGTTGAATATACTCCAGTAGTTGAAATCGAAGAAGACATGTCAAATTTGTTGGTACAAAAAGAAGGAAAGATTCTTCGGGCAATTATGCTAAATTGCAAATACAAATTCAATATTTGATGATGTTGTTCAAATAAAGAGTGGATTTACACGTTGGGTTAAAAAATTCATATTCTATTTGATCACCTACTATTTACATTTGTGTTATTCAAGGTTCAGATATAAAAAAGGTGCATATGAATATGTGATAATATGATGCATATGCTCAAGGAAATAAGCAAGAATTCACGAATCTTGTAGTGCTTGGACTCATCACGTACCCTCGCCATACACATGTCAATACGATACAAGATAAGACAGGAAATATGGGTCGGATACTGTAAAGGAAATTCAGACTCTCCATTTTGGCATCCGTTTTCGTTTTGGAAGAATTGAAGAAATTGCTCCATCGATGAAGGCTTCAAGCTTGACTGCCATTATTAGTTTACCATAAAAAAAAAGAGAGAAATAAAAGAAAGGCATGGTGGAGGAAGATGAATGGGGTAGCGACAACTTTGAGAGAAATAGTGATTAGCCTAATAGGCACAAGAAATAAAATAGCTTGTGCATTTTGTCACGAAAATTAAAGTGAGTTAATTCATTTGAATTAATTCTCCTTTTATTGCTTCTCTTTACTAGGAAAAAATTGAGTTGAACTAGCCGAAGGCTGGCCCGCAAAAAAAAATTGAAAGTTGTGAGTAGGGGTGCTTATCGAGCGAGTCGATCGCGAGCTGGGGGTTGCTCGACTCATGCTCGTTAGGTTTCGAGCCGAGTCGAGTCGATCACGAGCTGCTCGTTTAATGTTTTAGTCCTCTTGAATCTTTATTTTTTTTCAAAAGAAAATCATTGATTATATTTTCTTTTCTTTATGAAAATTATATATTGTTAAAGTTTATTAATTTATTATATTAAATATCAAGGTTAATTTTATTTTTCAAATATTTAACGTAGAAAATTATTGATTTTTTGTAAAATTATCGAGTCACGAGCTGTTTCGAGCGAGCTCGAGCCAACTCGAGTCGAGCTTTGACCGAGTCAAACTCGAGCTGCTCGCGAGCTACCCAGCTCAATAAGCACCCCTAGTTGTGAGAATAATTCCACATCAAGTACTGAGTTGGTTGAACTATTGAACACTATGATGGTGAGAGAAGATGGTGACTATGAAGATGAAGAGAGAAGATGGTCCATATATGGATGATGGGATGATGGAGAAGGAAGAAAGGTGACTTGAAGATGAAGGAGATGGGTCACGAGAGAAGACAAGAATATGTTGACAAAATTCTTGTAATAACTTATCTACCAACAAATACAACTAATGGGTTCCAAAACAATTTAATTGACTTAACCAAACAAGAGAGTTAACAAACGGGTTTTCCTTTCCTTTCCTTTCCGGTCCTCTCCTTTCCTCTCTCTTTCTTATTCTTAAAGACTAAAGCTTTCCATAAGGTTGAGCCACACAACCTAAGAATTTGAATGAACAAGGCTTAACCATTCTGCAGTTTTGTTTGTTATCGAAAAACCTCATTGGTTATCATATATTCATATGAGAAATTGAATTTCAAACCTCAAGGATCTGGGGTGGGTTTGGAGCTACTGCTCCATGCCTCTTGCCTTCACAAGTTTTTTGTTTCATAAATAGGATCAGTTTGAAGAATGTCAAATCAGAGGTCCTAAGAATTATGATGAAAACTATACACCAGTCGGTAAAGGCGTCCTTAGTTTAAAGTAGCGGCAATTTTACGGATTTATAAATAAATGGAAAGTGAAATACTAAACATTTGATGATTACACAGCCTGAATGTAGCTGAATTATAATAAGCAATAAGCATCAGTGTCTTTATCTTTCAAAGTTGTCATAGGAAGAAAAAAACTTTAAACTATAATATATTATATCAGATATGCAAAACTAGAAAAGAAAGGTAGATGATTGGTGATATAATTGTACTCACAATATCCTGAGACACTAGAGCAACATGGCCCCGCAAACATTCTAGCCGAAAACTGCGAATATCATGTCCATCAATAGATATACAACCTACCAAACAGACGCGCACATAAAAAATGATATCTAGTTAGACCACAGCATAAGCTTCCAGCAAAAATTAGTACATACTTTGAGTTCATGATGTGAGGAAATATGCTCTTCCATAAGGAAAGGAGTGGAGAACCAGATGCAACTCACCATGCAAGGGATCATAAAGGCGAAGAAGTAGTTTAGCTAGTGTTGTCTTCCCTCCTCCAGATGGGCCCACAAGAGCAACTATCTCTCCAGCTTTAATGTGAAGGTCAATTCCATTCAAGATAAGGGGCAAATCATCTCCATATTTGAATGAAATATCACAAAACCTCATCTCTCCTCTGATAGACTCTATATATATTGCATCTGATCTTTCAATCACCTATAAATTCAAGAACAATATTGAGAAGCTAGGTCATCAATGTGAAGCAAATGAAGTTCATAGCCTTATGATGATTACAGTCTATTATGACATGAATGACTAGCATCCACCTAAACATCATGGAACCTAAAAATTGGCTCATACATATATGGGAGGAGATCAATTTATTCAATGATACATTTTAGACTGGTTTTTGTACCTAGATCTCCAATCTTTATTCATTTGGCATACTACCAGCTTGTCACACCTCAAGAAAGCATTCAGAGTTATTCATGACTAGATAGAACAATGATGCGACAATTAACTTCTAAACTGTGTAGGATGATGCAAAAGCTTCAACTTCTGCCATTAAAAAATAATTCTACATCCTTCAGAAAAAGTTTAAACAAGTGATATGGTTATTAGAGCACAAGTTATGCTATAATCCACAATGCATTGTTTTGCTCTTCTCAAACAAGGAAAGTACATTTAAATCCATATATTCTTTAAACAGTTTTTACAGCTGAATCAACAAAGCAATGTAAGAGCACATGAAGTATTAAAACTTACTCCCTCCCTCTCACTTAATTTGCTACATAGTACAATATTCCCTTTTTTAAAAGCTTAGTATTGAGTTGGTATGAAATTTGACTTTTAGTATGTAGAGTGGTGGGGTAAATACCAAAAACATGTAGCAATCATAGAGGGAGGGAGGGAGTATTACTCCTTTTGTAATTAACAATTGAATGACAGTCAAGGTAAAATTTCTCGACTAGAAGTGTTATTCACAAAACTGCTATTCTTCCCATGAAACTTCCACAAACCAAGAAAAACATCAAACTTCCAGCTTGCATATTATAAGAAAGATATTATCATGTAGCCAGATTTGGTTCTACTGTCTCACGAGAGAGCTGACATTTTTTTTATGAGAGCTGACATTTTTTTTATGAGAGTTCAAATTCGGAGAGGAAATTTTCTTTGAAAAGAATAAATAGCGAGGGAATGCCAATGTGAAGAAAAGATGAGCATAGGCTCAGGGAAAGATGAGTAAATTTCATAGAAGGGAATGCCATCAGATTTGAAGGGAAGATATGCGGTGTTACATGGTTCATATTAAACACGGTTTCATAGAACGATGAGTACAGTTTCAGACAAACAAGGTGAAGATAAAGAAAGGCACACAAATGATAGAAAAATGATTCCAATTGAAAACACTCTTTTAAATTTTAATCGAGCAATTCTGCATATGTCCATACTTGGGAGTTGGGTCCATGAGAGAAATTAGAATAAGTTTAAAAAAACATGAATTTTTTTAAAAAAAGAAAAACTCAAGGCTTGTTCATTATCATGGTAAGCTTTTAGTTTTGGGTTTTATAATTTTTGTAATCATATAATACAAATGATAAGAAAGACTTCATAACTAGTCATATATATACACACACACACACACATACTGAATGGCTTTTAACTATTTCAAGTCGGACAATTAGTAAATTAGTAATAAAACCCCAAACCTCTTATACACAGAAATAATTTAGCATCCCCTAAATCTAGAAAGTATTTTAAGAGAATCAAAAACTGAAGTCACAGGGGAAAAGACAATCAAGTCCATACTAGGGCCCTATCCAGTTAACCTGATTGCTGAACTGAAATTACGGATAAAAGCTGATTTTTACTTAGTGGTACTTATTTTTAATGTTTGAAAATGTTTCGCATTTGGTTTTTGTTACTTAGAGGTTAAGATTGAATTTTACTGATTGAAGCTGTTGTAATTATAGGAAGTGATTAAAACTGATTTTTAATTTTTAAAGAACACTTTTAAAATTGAACTAAATAGGGCTTTACCTGAGATTTGAATCTAGTGAGATCAAACAAGCGCTCAATAGCTGGCTCTCCTTGCTTCAACTCATTGTATGCTTTTCCAACACCCTGCAATATTACCTCTATCTCAGTCTAACAGCATAAAACCAATTCCTTGTATGATGAAGAACCAAGAATAAACCAGAATTGAGCTACAATTTCATAGTGCAACATTTTGTGATACATTTCACAGTGCTACATACAAAAACTCCACGACATAATATTCATGACAGTCAACATAAAATGTAGGAAAATTTCCTCAGGTACCCCCCCTAGTTTGGGAATTACCTCAGGTACCTTGAGGTTCAGATTATTGGACAAACTACCCTTCCTTAGAACAACATTGTAACACCGTTAGATTTTTTAGCCATTATCACTATATCCTTCCTCCAGCCTCCCTCCCTCTCCTCCTCTGCATTCCTCTCTCTACTACCTTTTCTTCTTCCTCCAATTACTCCATCCGACCACAAACAAAAGGCAGGATTTTTGTCCATTGAAATTTATATATCATTGTTATCAACATCTAAAATGATGTTTTTGGAAAAAAAATCTCAAGAATTTGCTTTGACTAGATTTGGATGAAAGGCTCCTCTATTTATGTGGTTTAAATTTGTATTTTTACAAGGATTCAATTGCTTGGGATTAAAATTCCAGAAAAAAATATAAAAGAAAGCATTTGTATTTGTGCAAAACCACACCATTTAATTGGTTATATGCTTAGAGCTAATCAACTACTCTATTTGAGAGCTTTATTATTAAAATAAAGGTGGATGGAGAAAAGAGACAAAAGGAGAAAAAAAGTACAACACCATAAATTAGATTTTAAGAATAGAACTAAATTTTTAAAACTTAATTTTGCAAATTTCTAGACTTCTAATGACATTCTAAAAATTAATTAGAATATTTGACCTAATACCCACCGGTATACTACTGCCAACTCTTCCTTCCAACAAATACCCCACATTTTCATTGTTGATTTATCCATAGAATTAGATGAAAACATCCAAATTAAAGGTTTGTTAATGGTCGTCGCATCGTCGAAGTGAAAGGAGAACAATAAAAATCAAAGGGTAGAGATGGGGAGAGAAACAAACAGGAAAGAGGAGAAATCATTTGAAATTAGAAATTGAAGGGAATGCAAGAAGACAAAGACTGGGTTTTCAAATTCATGCCAACCTAAAACAGGAAGCTTGAAGTTGCTAAATAAATTAGAAAAGAGAGTGAGGTCGGGATTAGGCAGAGGTTAAATAAATTAGGGTGAATAGGAAGAATAAAAGTTGGCAGATGAGAGATGAAAACAGAATAGGACAAAAAGAGGGAAGCAGATCAAAGCAAATAGAGGGAAAAGGCTAAATACTCTAACAGTGCTAACTGCTAAGCTTCCGTAATTAGTAAGGGTATTTGTCCAATAACTCAACCTCGAAGGTATCTGTGCTAAGCTTCCGTCATTAGTACAGGTATTTGTCTAATAGCTCAACCTCAGTGGTACCTGAGGTAATTCAAAAACCACGTGGGCATTTTTGGTTATTTGGTCAAACCTCAAAGGTAACTGAGAAAATTTCCCCTCAAAACTAAAAAAGCATGCTTGAGATGAAGTAAAAATGTAAAATAACATTTTTAAATATTTTTCTGTTAGGATCTGGTGAGTCAACACTCAACACCATACCAAGATGTCATGATGTTCAAATAGCTGCTTAGAGACGGAAAAAAATGAATAAATAAATAAACAGACAAATTTCTTTTCTGCCCCTAACTGTATAGATTCATTAGGTTGGATTGAACATTGAGAAGAAAATATTTTCTCCTTTTTGTTAGGAATCAGTAGCAGATTGAAAAGGGCCAGCGGAAGATGAGAGGGTTAAGACGATAAGGCAATAAGACCAGAGAATATTACCTGAATAGGCTCAACTAAGAAAGCCAAGGAAGTTACAAACGAGATCAAGCTGCAAGTGTTGAAGGATCCCCTGGATAGAACAAGCGATCCAGCAAAAAATAAGAGCAAAGCTCCAAAGTAGATAGCTTGCACAATTTGAGGAATGAGGGCCTTCATCTTCCTCCTTTTTAATTGTCTAACAAGGTCAATATCAGCAAGCCTTTTGAACCTAATGCTTTCAGTCCACTCCATATTACTAGCTTTCACAAAAAGGATTGATGGAAGGACCTGGTCAACACTTCAGTTTGCGGTGATCCAAAAACAGCTAAAATAGCTATTACTTTAATGAATTACATCTAGCGGAAATACACAATTCATCATGCTAAAGGTTCAATAAATGGATAAGGTGAAAACTGTCCTAGCCCAAAGGCATTTACATATACCTCATTCAGGTAAGAGGAAATAGCAGCAAAACTCATATGTGCCTTCCTTGACATCCTTTGAAGTCTCGTACCAAGCCAAATAATAGCAAATGCCACAGATGGAATAACCTTGGTTTATACAAGATGTGTTAAAATCTATATTATTCATCTGGTAGCAATGAACAAGAAATAAATTTAAGTGGATTCATGACAAAATTTCTTACCAAAGCAGATATTGTTGACAGAACAGGGTTAATAACCAACATTTGTGCTGCCAAAGTTAATAGCTGCAGAGTGCTAGGAACTATAGTCTGTCACGGAAATTATTAAACATTTGTCAGTAATCATATAATTTCTAACAAAAATCAAAGATCCGCTCAAGTTAAAAAATTTCTTTACAATAATATGAACTATTTAAGGGGTGTTTGGTTAGGTTTTTTGAAATGTTAGAAACGGATTCATAAAATCCTTTCCATTACAATATGTTTGATTAGAATACAGAGTAACAAACTCCGTTACACAAGTGAAATGTTTTCCATTAGGTTGTTTCCGGTGCAAGATCCACATAAACAAAAAACGTTTCCTTTAGGAAATGAAATAAACTCATCAGATCAATTATCTCAGCTCTCTCATCTTCAAGCTCAAGGTATTTGTAAATAAAATAAAATAAAAATCTTCAAGACCTCATATCTTATTATCTCACCCTCTAATCTTCAGCTTGAACTTGTCACTCCAAGAAAAAACAAAAAGAAAAAAAATGAGCTTTCAAGATATACGCAACAATGGCGGAATCAAAATAAGATCATCATCAGCACTGTCATCTGGCATTTATTAGCAAGACACATCATCAACAATGGCGTAATGTACAATAATTTGCGCTGCTGTTTAGATTTTGGATTTGATTCAATGGGAAAATATTTCTTTGCAAAATCTTTATGCTCGTTGGATTGAAGGAGAAAATAATTATAAAAAAAAAAAAACTCATGTCTTAATTGACAACGAAAATAATAAATAAATCTGTGATTCCTTTCAATTGTTGACTACTGACTATACCAAACAAGAGGTCAATCAATCGATCACTCAAAGCCTTATTCCCATAAGTGGGGTCGGCTACATGAACCAAACTGATAAGGGAATGAATTTTAATTGTTTCCATTCCGTTAGGATACCAAACAACTAACAAATGTAACACTTATTGTTACCCTTTCCACTCTTTATCAAAATCCTTTCCATTCCGTTTATGCTTTTCATACCAAACGCTCCCTAAGTCTATAACCCCTCAGCCTTCTCAACCAAAAATAGGAACTAGAGCGGAGAACCTCACAAGATCAATTGACTTAATAGCATAAATATGTTATGTGATACTCCCATTAGGGTTGGCCTTTTTTTATTAAACAAAAGTCCAAGTAGACTGATCTTCTTTGAATTTTACTCTTGTTCTTACAGAAATCCCAAAAAAAGCCATAATCTTGTGTCCAATACTTCAATGTTGATACCAGAAATGATATTAGATCTTATATATCAAGTCTTATATTTTTATTACCAAAAAAAGAGTCTTGTATTTTCAGCAATATCTCTTACAACAAAACATGAGGGTAACATCATAATTTGGAGTTATTCCAAAATTGCAACAATTTGCACGGGTAGGATTCCAGAGTATTTTTTTGTTGGAAAAATGGCTTTAAGGCCTTAATTAATTTTCCTCTTTATGGCTTTTTCATGGGATTCTCTTTTGGTGGTTATGGACAACATGTGATTGAATATATGCTTGTAAGCTCTTCTATATAAATAGAGGTTGTCTATTATTATGAGGGGTATGATTCTTTCAATCGTCCATCAAATAAATTGTCTCCTTCATTCTTGAGCAAAGCTTATGTGTCTCTAATCCCTTACACTAAGTACATGAGTACGTGGGAGTGATGTTAACCTTGGGGAACGAATCGAACATAACGTTTTGTACCTAAGACAGGCCGAATCTCGTTTTCAAAGCAGTGGATTAAGTTCCACGACATCGCATACCTAATTCCAAAATCATTCTTCTAGTTACCCTCTTATTATTTCTAACATTTTTCGACCGTTTATTGAAGTATAAGCTACCATGCTATTCAGAAAGAATGGCCTTGACATCAAGATGATTTTACTACTTCAATCACTATTCACTAACAAGATTAAACAATAATTTTGATGGAATCTCCAAACATCAAATAAAAATCCCAACTAATGGAATAATTGAGCTACTACCGGAGCTAATTTTCCCCAAAAGTATTAGATGATGAAATTTTCCTGCATTCGACACATTTGAGAAAAAAGCAAAAAATATACTAGCAGCATAAGTTATGAAAAGTGAAACCAACTAACCCAGAAATCCAAAATAACAATAAAACACGATCCTCACAAAGGAAAAAGAGTTATAACCTATAGGCAATATGGATTATAAGTGAAACTCACATTTAAAAGAGCGAAAACAGTATCAGCAACATCAGAAGCCTCAGAAGTGATTCGATGCGATATATCTCCAGGTGACACCGAAAGACCATAATGATCTCCCCCTTCAAAAAATCCTAAATCACGCTCCAAAACCCTCGTGAAAACATACGCCCTAATCTTATAAGTGGAATTCAAAGCCGCCTCCCATAGGAAAGCTTGTTGCATGTAATTTGCAACCAATCGAACAACAAAACATACAGCAAGTATTGTACCATCGCATTTAATCGCATGAATATCGTCCAAAAAAGAAGATAATTTCCCAGCTTTAGAGACAATTTTGGATAGAGAAAACACGGAAATTGCACTACAAGCCCAACCCTGAAAAATTAACTTCCATTCAGATTGAATGTAGGGTTTGATGAACGAGATTGAAGAGGAGTGAGAATCTTCATAGTCACAGGATGGCGATGATGATGTATTTGAAGAGACCTTGAGAAAAATCGAGGATCGTAATGGAGATTTTGGGGAGATTTTTAAGTTAAAATTGAGATGACTACGGTTTGATATTATTATAGGGTTAAAATTGATGTTAAGAAATTGAGGGAGAAGAGGTTGAAGTTGAATGAGCGACATTGAAACTAGATGCCAAGAATTCAAAATGGTGAGAATTTAAAGTGGTTTCTCAGCATCAAATCAATGGACTATGGTAAAGACTTGGCGCGCCTTTTCTCTCACTAATTACTATTATGGTCCGTTTGATAGCCAGTTATAAATAGAGGTAATGAGAATGAATTTATAACTAAATTTGAAACGAAAATCAAAATTCATTTTCATGGTGATGCTAGCTTAACTTCAATTTATCTATGTGAAAGTATTGGGTCAGACGGTCTGACCAGACAATCTGGTTAGACGGCTGACCCATACAATCAATTATAATAGTGTAAAACTTTGGAAGGCTATAACTTTGCGCTCGGGTGTCGGATCGGGGCATATAATATGTCGAAATTGATTAATTTTTCGAGACGAACGCAGTTGCAAATACCCAAAGGGGATTTGGCCACCGGAAATCGCCAAACAAGACCTCTAAAGGCCTCAAAATGCAAAAAAAATGTATTTTGTCCAAGTTAGTTACAAAATGTGTCCATGTTTTACAATATGTGTCCATGTTTAAACAATATGTGTCCAGGTTTACAAATAGGTATCCAGGGTTAAAAATATGTGTCAGACCGGTAATATCCATTCCCATTTAATATCATCCTTCCACATGGTAATGGACGGTAATGGAAAATAAGAAGAAATTTCAAGTTTGGGAATGAAAAATATGTTTCCCATGAGAATTTTGAAGTTTTTCCTTAACAAATTATACTTTAAGGGTCCATTTACTTTGGTGTAAAACGTTTTCGATGTAAAATGATTTTCCATGAAAAACATTTTACATTGGAAAACTCATTTTCATAGAAGTTTTTCAATGTTTACTTGCATGGAAAATACGTTTTACTCCCAGATTTGAGGGAAAATGTTTGCACTATGGTGTAAAATGAGTTTTCGCTCCAAATTTTACATTTTATTTTTTCACCCAAAGTAAACGATGTAAAATGGGAAAACATTTTACGCTCTAGTAAACGGAGCCTAAATCCATTACCATTACCACAAGTTATTACCAGCAACCAAAGGGGCCGTTTGGTTGTCAAACAGGAAAGATAATCACTTTAGGAATGGGAATGAGAGAAAAATGGAAAGCAAAAGTGTTAAATTTAATTAGTTGATTGTTTAAAAGAAAGGGATGAATACACCACCACCACCCCAAACCCACCTCCACTACACAAGTTCAAAGACAACCCCACCACCACCAGTCCACTACCCACTCTGTCGCCGCCCCTCCCCAACTCCCGTCGCTGCCCCTCTCCCACTCCTGGCGCCGCTTCATTACCCCAAACCATTGTCCCCACCCTGTAATTTTTTTTTCAAAAAACCCTAACCACCTCCCTCCACCACCGAACACCCTACCACCACTCCCCACCACCCTCAAAACCCTAATTTGGTTGCCGCTTCATCAACCCAAACCACCTTCCCCACCCCGTAACCCCCCATCTGGGTTTTTTTTGAAAAACCCTAACCACCCCTCCCCCACCGAAAACACCCTGCCACCCCTCCCCACCATCGAAAATTCGAAACCCTAGCATGGTTACTATTCATGTAAGAGGGGGGAGGGGTGCCAAAATCAATTTTTCTGTGCCAAAATCACCACACACTTCCTCTGCTTTCAAAATGTAGCAACAAATTTTTTTTTTTTTGAGATATAAAATATTAATTTGTTGCAATTTTTTAAAAACGGTGGAAGTAGACCAAGTAGTTGTTAGTCGACATTACAAAATATACAGGGATTTGAATTACTTAGGAAACAATTTTTAGGTCCAATTGGTTGAAACATGTATGTGCAAAAACTTGGTGATTAGTTCTAAGTACTAAACGAATCAATTTAGCGAGATGCAAGAATCGAATGACACTGATGACAATAAAGCAACTTGAAAAACTAAAGTAAGGGTGCTCATTTGAATGAAGGTAATGAAATAAAAATCATCATTTGCACTATGATGATTCTATTGTAGTTTTATGACTGCCGATTCATAATGGATGGCTAATATTGCTTGATTTTTGAATTATTTTTAATTCGTAAACCTAACTAAAAATCCTTTTTTTTATTATTTAAAAAACATTTCTGACTACATATCTTTTTTTTAATTACTTAAAAAAATTCTTATTTTTGAAAAACATTTTCCTAAAATAAGAAAATAATAATAAAAATATATTTTTCGCTTGATTTAGGCTCCGTTTATTTGGACTGAATTAAACTAAACTGAAAATTACTAAATTGAACTAAACTGAAGTAAATAATAGTAGTGAAAACTACTAAACTGATTGAATTGAATTGAAAATTACTGAACTGAAATAAAGTATTTAGGCTCTGTTTCTTTGGACTTATAAGTACTTTACTTCAGTTCAGTTCAATTCATTAATTTTCAATTCAGTTCACTTCAGTTAAGTTAAGTTCAGTTCAGTTCAATCAGTAGTTTTTACTACTATTATTCAGTTCAATTTAGTCTAAAGAAACGAAGTCTTATAAGTCCAAAGAAGCAGAACCTTACTAAATAAAAATAAATTTATAATCAAACATCTTAAGCTCTGTTTCTTTAGACTGAATGGAACTGAACTAAATTCAACTGAACTAAACTAAAGTGAATAACAATAATAGTAAAAACTATTGAACTGAACTGAATTGAATTGAAAATTACTGAACTGAATTGAAGTAAAATACTTATAAGTTCAAAGAAACAGAGTCTAGTCCTCTATTATGATAGTCCATAGTCATAAAACCAAACCTCTAAAAGGGTTATAGGAAGTTTTCAAGTGTTACCACTAAATGATGCACTTTTTGAGGGTGCAGATGCTATATGTTTAATGACAAGAGCACAAGAGTTTCTCCCCCCAAATATCGATTTCCTACATATATCCCGCCATTAATTAATGAGACATCCTCCCTATGTTTTTGATTTCACTGGAAGCTAGAAAAAGGTGCTAAATCGTTATTAGAACTGCTGGGCAAGTAGATTGGAGAGCAATATTTCTGAGCACAATAATGCAAATATGTTTTGACATCAATTGCTTTTAGGCAAGCATCATCCTCATCCCATTCAATCACCTTCCCTTTTATGGGACTATGAATAAAATCCTTGATACAAAAGGCATGTCGAGTATCAAGATAAGTTAGATTCGGTCGGCCTTGCAATATTATTATAGATAAAGCATTCGGTCGGCCTTCCAATATTATAGATAAAGCATTTGCAATAGTATCGAGTCGAGTTTGAGCTCGAGCCGAGCTTTAACCGAGCCGAGTTCGAGCTGCTCACGATCGACTCAACTCGATAAGCACCCCTAGTCGGAGCCACAAACCATGATTTGCAATGCTAATTAAGTACCTAAAAATACGTTTAACAATAGCAAGAAAAGTAGTACATACGGGGAGCATGCATAAATAGAAAATAATGAAGATCCCCCAAGTCCTTCATATCAAATTTTGCAGCAAGTAAGGAAATACAGCGATGAACTTAGTCTAGGGAATTACATGTGTTGTAATGACAATATCATCGACATAGAGAAGAAGAAACAAAGTATCCTTGCCACAGCGAAAGATAAAAAGAGATCGAGGTGTCGCTTTGACTATAGAAGAAGCTCTGTCGTAAAAGAACTTCCTAAACCTGGCCTATTAAACCAAGCCTGGTGAGCTTGTTTAAGACCATAAAATGCTTTGCGAAGGTGACATAAATGATCAGGATAATTGGGATGAGAAAAGCTAGGAGGTTATTTCATATAAATTTCCTCTGTGAGAAAACCCAAGTAAAAATGCATTTTTAACTTCTAGCTGATGGACCCAACCATAAGTAAGAGTAATCGATAAAACAAGACGAATAGTTAATGTTAATGTTTTAACAAGAGGGATAAAAGTTTATTAAAAATTTAAACGACCTTCTTGTTGTTACTCCCTTGGACAACCAATCTTGGCCTTTTTCCACTCAACACTCCCATCCGAATTGAATATACACTACAAAATAAAATGAAATTAGTCGCAAATTTGAGACTGATTTAAAATTTTTGTCTCAAAACGAAAGAAATCCATCTACTTAAATTTGATCAAATTTAAGACGTTTGCGTCTCAAAAAATTTGCAACGCCTTTTATGGAGACGGATGGGTAAAATCCGTCTCAAAATCACTATTTGGGATGGATTTTCCCCATCCATCTCATAGTTGGTGTCATCAATTTTTTGAACGAAAAATTCGCTATTTCGTCTAAAATTTGAGACGGATATCTTTGGTTTTAAGACGATTTTTCTAAAATCCGTCTCAAAATTGCGACGTAATTATTATTTCGTTGCTAAATTTATTTTATTTTGTAGTGATATATATGTTTTTTTTATAAACGCATTTAATTTGGACCCAATCACATTTTTTGCTTTATCATATGAAACCAAATCCCATGTATTATTAGAAATCAATGCATTAAACTTTTCGACCATTGTAGCTCTCCATTCAGAATCTTCATTATTTGCTTTTGAAAAACATGTAAGATCAAGAGGATTAACAATTGCACTTAAGAAGACAAAGCTTGTAAAAAAATTGTGTTTGATAATACCATACTTGGACCGAGTTTGCATTTGAGGAGATAATGGTGCAGTGGATGCATGGTATATTTCTAGTGTGATGGGTTAATGGAAGTGACACAAAGGTCACATAAATTTACTAAATGCTAATACTTAAAAAAAAAACCAAAACGGTAAAATTTTGAAAAAAACAATATAGTATAATTAACTCATGCATGATGCATCATATATAAGGTTATTGTTCAGTTCTCAAACAAATCAATTTTGAATGAACTAAATATGTCTAATTTCTCCACGTTATGTGGGAAAAAACCTTAAACACAAAGAATCCTAGTGATTCTCTTGAGGTACAAGATAATCCATAATAATTGGGAAAAAAATTAGCTTGATGATCTAATAACAATAACACTAATAATAAAAAAAAATATAATAATAATAATAATATTAATAATATTAATATTAATAATAACAACAAGGACAAATAATGCTAAGATCCAAAGAAAAAAAAAAAAAACTAAAAATGTAAATTATTCCCTAACGAGAGTATTTCTTTAAATTTAAGAAAGTTGTTCATTTCTCCTTCATCTTCTTCGTTATAACAAAGAAAGCTCCGACAACGGCCAAAATCACCCCAGAAACTACGAAACTGGTTTTTAGTGTTTGTATTGGATCAACTTTTGCGCATTGCTTCTTTCCTTTGGGCTTTCGTGGTTTTGTTGGTCCCTTCATGCCATCAAAAAATCAAGAAAATGACATTAGACATTATTATTATTAGAGAAGCTATTGTGTTAGATCAGTCTGACAGTAACGTTTCTGTTAGACCATTTCACCGGACCTGGACACATATTGTTGAATCTGGACACATATGTGTTAAACATGAACACATGTTGTTAAATCTGGACATGTATTGGTAGACCTGGACACATATTGTTAAATCTGGACATATATTATTGAACCTGGACACAAATTTGTAAACCTGATATAAACTTGTTTAACCTGAACACATATTGTTAAACCTGGACATAAATTTGTAAACCTGATAAAAAATTGTTTAACCTGGAAACATATTGTTAAAACTAGACACATATTGTTAAATCTGAACATATATTGTTGAATCTGAACATAATTATGAAAGAATGAAGTGTATATAATGGGTGGTAAATGTTTATTACAGTACTTTTTCCCTTCTATTGAAATTATAACATTTCCATTTTTCTACTATTCATATGTTACATTTTGGAAAAATAATTGAGTGTTCTTGAGGTTTGTCAAACTAACCTTTTAAATACATAACATTAAAATATTAATATATTTAAAATAAATTAAAGAGAAAAGTATATTAAAATGGCCAACGAAAATTTGATTATAAGAGGGTGACAACCTTTGGGTTGGGTAAAAATATCATCCATTTCTTACAAGTAATATAGGGAGATCGATCGAGAGGAAGATAACTTAGCTTACCCTATTTACCTTTCATTTTCAACATATATTTTTATTATATAAGCCAAGGGGGAGCTACGGTGTCCCCCTTCGAAAAGTCTTAAACACCCTCTAAAACATTCTAATTATTCAAACTATATCAATATGAACTATAAAGGAAAGTTTTTGTATTTTTAAAATGTAAATATTACAAAATATATAATTTTAAAAAATAAAATATAAACACCAAAATTCATATTTTTAAATTCTCTACAATTAGACACCCATATTGGTATAATTTTTCACAAGAATATTTCAGAGTTTTGGTTTTGATATTTTTTTTAACTACCGATAACAATTAAGCTTAAAATTTGGTGCACGCATAGCGTGCATAGAAAGCTAGTATATATACACATGGAGATCGAGTATGTCCCCAAATTGTTGTATCCACGTACACATTCAATGTATTAGTATGCATCTTCTAAATTACTAATGGATGAAAAATCAATTAATACAATTAATAATCTATACACCATATATTAAAATTTGTTGTTTGCACATAAGATTGTCCACGTGTGCTATTAATACCGTATCATATTACACCACATAAGGAAAAATATAAATGTTTTAAATCTCAATTAAAATTGGATGAAAATCAAACTACTACTTTAATTTGTTAGTTTAATATTTAAAAATAAAGTATGATAAAGCCTTGTAAATTATTGCAGCTAAAAAAGTGTACATTTCAAACAAAATTACTTGGCTAACAACATAAAACTATTGTTATACATCCTTATATCTCAGAACTTTTAATGTTATTCACTTTTAATTCCAAACTCTTTAAGGTAGTGTTTGGATATGTTGAATTCATTTCAAATTGATGAATTCAATTTTGATAATTGAAATTTTATAATTCAAATGACAATTATTTGTTTGGGTTGTTTTTAGAATTTGAAATGTCATGGTTTTATAAAGTATTTGAAATACACAATATTTGCTTGTAAAGCATTTGGGTTGGGAATTGGGCCAAATCTAATTCCAAATTTTTTTACTTGCCAAACATGTAATTTGACCCAAATCCATCATTTCAAATGAAATGCTTGTATCCAAATCTAGCATAAGAGTTTTTCAAACTTATTATTATATTAATTATCACATCATCATCACTATTTTCTATATCAATTCAGATTAGACAAAAAAAATAGAATAAAAGCAAAATCAATTACGAAATTTTTGGAAAATAATACAAAATATAATTGATAATTATAACTGACTCGAGGCATTGCCCGGGCCAAAATATTAGTGTTTTATCTAATACAAGTAACATTTTCCACTTATGAAAATATGCAAAATTGCAAACCTTAGATAGTCTAACGTCGAAGATATAAGCAAAGAGAAAACTACGAATGTATGTTCTATAATTGTGTGTGAAATTGTATCTGAAAATAAAAATATTTGCATCAATGAAATTAAAGAAAAAGGTAAGTAAAATAAAATGATATGAGTTAATTACCTTAGCCACCTGAGAGGATACAGGATCAACTCTAAAAACTATGTTATTACCAGGCTTTAATTCTCTATCTACATCGACTGCTGGAAATGTTACATTATTATTTGTAGCATCAACCAAATTTTCTTCATTTGACATCTTCTTGCAATTGATTCAATTTTTTAATTTTTATTAACAAAATTAACTTTTGATTATTTGTGATATTAATTTTTTTACTGAGTTGCTAGCAGAAAATATAAAAGCATAAAAAGATTGATTATTAGTAAATTCATACATATCAATGTGAATATTATTATTATATAAATCTTTCTTTTTGTCTTGCAAAACAAGCCTTGAACGAATTTATCTCTGACTCTGACAATAAACTATTATCTTGGGAGAACAACTTACTAATTTTGAAGTCCTCATTTTGTGCCTAGTTAAATTTAAGCCACATGTTTCTTTCCCAATTTCACGTACAGCTTTATAAAAAATAATTCTTGTATTTATGTGTGACAAATAAAATTATGATGTGAGAAATTAGCATTAGTTAAAATGAAATACTATGTATTAGATATATAAAATACATTATTTGGCCTACCTTGTCATCTTATAAAGTTTCATACTCTACTTTGTTGTTATCATATATATAATGACAATCCTACCAATAGTAAATTACGCAATGATAGAGTATAATCCCTTGATTATTATATTTATTATTATGTGAATATGCTTGATAATATATTTACAAAATACTATAATTAAGGGATTATATTATATATCCTATCATGTAACATCACAAATTTATAACTTTTCGCTATAGGCCGACCAGGTGACAATATAGATATCAAGCATGTATATTTTGGATATTTGCTTAAGCCTTAGTAGTATTAGTATACCATGCCATGCCATGATGCAAAATCCTACTTGACCCTATCCCAGGCCAAAATCCAAGCCAACATCCAACTTTAGTCCGAAATGATAATCTAAACCATGATCCAAAATTTTAATTAATCCAATCCGAAGCAACTCAAAATTATTAAGTTAAGTTATATAATATAATATAATGTTATAACTCAAAATAGTAATAAAAATTGCACACTTAAATATATACATATCAACACAATGTATACATGCATGTATATGAAGGGTTTATTATTTTAGTTTCAACCTATCCAAAACCATTTGATCCGATTTCAGTGCAAAACATTGAACCGAAAGCTGATCTTGTTCGAAAGCAAGCATAATGATTCGAACAAAATCTAGTTTGATCCCAAAGCGCCTTAAAAATAAATTGATTAAAAATGATCTAACCTAAAAAGGTCTGATAGGTTTGAATCCAATCTGAGCAATCCTAATTAGTAATTAGTAATTACAGTTCTACCTTGGTATTAAGTTGATTACTGATTTGAAACCTAATGATAGTACAAAAATGACATGACTGAATTGTACGCACATCTAACATTGTTTATAGAATGAAGGCGAACAATACAGCTAACTACTTACTTGTCCAGGCTAGGCCAGGCCAGGCCAAGCAGGAAAATGATCTTGCATATGGATGGACGCGTATTAATTAGGGTATAAAAATTAATTAAGGTGATGGATGAAGTGCAAGAATTGTTTTGTTTATACTCTAGCAATGCACTCGTTTACAGTTTGTTCCACACACCTGACACCTCTGCCTACTCATGAGAGAATAAAATTAGGTTACTCTTCAATTTTAATTTAATTACAAGTTAACCGAGCACTTTGAAGCAGAAATATCTACCCTATACCATACCTTACAGGCAACAGATGATATTTGTTTTTGATTGGCATACATTTGTGTTTACAACTGCACCTAAAGGCTGGATTTGCAATCAGTTGCTTGCCCCAAAACCACGAGGACTAGGTCTATTTGAACCCGAATCTGCATATTGCTTTCTCGACACTGATCTTTTCTTTCTCCTTGCAGTTCCGGGAGGAGCCTGCCAAAAAGGAGAGACACCAAACCAATTAGTACACTACATTTCAGATTCAGACAGACTAAAACATCTTACTCACTAGGACTAGCTCGTTGAGTCATATTTCAATCTACTTGGAAAAAAAAAAAAACAAATACTTATAAAATACTGTACTCAACAGCAGTGAATACTAATGAAATAATCCATCACATCTCATTTTTTAAGATGTATTTTTTATCCCAATGCTCATGGTAATGATGTAATCTCATGGTATTGGCAATACCTATGTCAATCAAAGGAATGAATGGAAGGAATTTTTTTTGAAGAGATTTCTTAGAGGTGTTGATAGTAAACAAGTATGGTCATTGAATCTTTACTTGCAAAATCTACCCCCCTTTGTCCATTTTTCTTTGCCTCTTTGGGGTTTTACATATCTTATTTAAGAGAGTGAAAAAGCGAGGAGAAAAATGTTTTTTTTTTTTTTTTTTTTTTTTTGGCAAAGTGGAGAAAAAATGTTAGTATGTTGGTGTGGGCTACTTCACTATGGGAGTAAAAAAAAAAAATAGAGACAAAATTTATTATAATAGAAAATACAGTATAAACAGGGACAGCCCCCCAAAAAAGAAAATGAGGCAAAGGTTAAGGAGTGGCAGGAGTTTAATGCAGCTTACAAAATTCATTTCCATCCTGTTCTGCATATTAATGTGCAACTCTGGGAACACACAACATCAAGGGCTCAAGGCAACAAGTCTTGAAATTATTTGAGTGGTTATGACCCTCAAAAGGCCTTACCAAATGAGATGTTAACATGACAAAATGGATGAATTCAAGAGCATACAAAAATCAGCGGCATTAGAATAAAGATTTTACTGAACCTCTTGTTCGGCTTTAAGTGACTCTTCAAGGTTGCCAAGGGCAGGTATAGATCCACCTTCCATAGCACCCATTAGATTCTTCATACGGACACGCATTTGGAAAAGTTGAGCCACAAGCTGACTAACCTGTATCATGGTATAAATCCAATTCAGATTGCTAATTTAGACAAAAATCTGTTGCTCCCATGGATAACTTGTTTTGCAGTTTATCAATATCATGTTAATAGGAGAATCATACCTGCTGTTCAGTTTTCCCTGAATCTTTGGCAATCCTTTTTCTCCTTTCAGTAGATTCAGCCAAAAGTTCTGGCTTCTCTCTTTCTTCTGTGAAAACAGAAGGCACCAGAAAACATCAAAAAAGACAGGAAGATCAAACGGACAAGTGATAAGAAGGAATTTTCTAACAGGTTAAACAGGTGATTGTTAGATAGGGGACTCAAATAATTATATACAACAGTATTCCGCCACTACAAACATGACAAAACAAAACATCCATCATCCTCACAATTGAATGAATGGACCCCTAATCACCATGAAATATTTATGCTTACAGCTCATTTTTACAGCAAGTGAAACAGATAGGGTATTATAAAATGGCTTAGTTACTGGGATTTTTAAAAAAATATTTCTAACTTATCAGGAGCAACTTAATACAGAGACCAAAGAGTGGGACCAGCTCAAATAATATGCATCCCTCCCTAGTATGTAAATGAGAAACCTCTAGTAACAAATAAAAATAATACCAATGCCCAAGATTCTTGCTCCAAACAAAAAAAAACCATTTTGTCTAACAAGCAGGATTATCTCAATTGTTTTGGATGCCCTGTGCTACGTCTTAAAAAGAGCCCACAGATTAATAAAAAAAAGGCATAATCTTTTGAAAAGAAAAAAAAAAATCCAATCGTATCATTAATGATAGTCAACTTCCAGCTAATACACTGTTTAAGCTTATGAGCCTGGTTATTTTATTGACAATAATTATGAGCTTATGATGTCTATGAGACTGTGACAAAACATCATATGCATTCTTGTGATTTTATCTGTACATTCACATTGGATTAACGAATAAATAATCAACACTCAAGCTTTTGACACTAATTATAAGAATTATTGGAGGAATTGATAAAAAGAAATCATGTTAAAGTAAAGTAAAATAAATTAAACTATTTTTTAATCTTACTTGCCAAAGCCAATGGGTCTGATGGATAGAAAATATGAACATGACCGTAAAAAGTTAGGAAAGTGGAAGACATGACAAACTGAAGTGTTTACAAGAAGCAAATAGGAGTATTAAACTTGTTAGAGTATCAATCCTACTTCAACGAGCAATAAAATGCTCATTATTACGCTAAGCCATTCCTGGTAAAGCCACCTTGAGTCGACATTTACATTTGTGCTACAACAAAGTATTTTTATTTAATCCTTGAGGCCACCCTTTTGTTTTGGGCCCTGTTTGACTGCACCTGGTAAAGCCAGGCCAGCTGACAGAATATCAAGAAAGAACATAAGCTAAGCCCCCTGTACAAGTCGAAAGCAACCAATGGGCAAACTAACCCAACTCCCAAGTAAAGCACTAATCAGGGGCATGGGCATACAAATGCAGCTTTAATGGATCAGTTGAAGCAAGTTCACACAGACAAAAACCAAAGATCAACAAGGGCAATTCTGGCAGGGCTATTTAACAGAGCATATGGCACAAAAATATGAGTGAATGAAGATGTGAGGAACAAATAAAGCTTGAACAGAATAACTCCATGGCAAAATGAATTAGGACCTGCGGTCATTGCTTCAATCATTCCTTCCATTATCTTCAAGCTCTTTTCTGCTTCACGAATTTGTGCAGGTGTAACCTAAATTCATATTAAACAAGAAAGTGGAAAAAACAAAGTAAAAGGCTTAGTTAGATAAATTTTAACATGCCATCTAGGAAGTGAAAATTAACAAAATATTTAATGCATGGATGCAAGAACTAGAATAATTCTTACCTTAGCCATGCCTGGAATCATCCCGATAACACGACTCACAGAACCCATCTGGGCAACTGCTCGAGTTTGCTTGAGGAAGTCATTAAAGTCAAACTTTGCACTCATTATCTTCTTTTGAAGTTGTTCAGCATCTTCTTGTTGCATCTGAAGAAAGTTTGTGAAGACATGTTGAGCAACTAAGAACTAACATTAAAAAATTATACTAGAATGAAACTTACAACTTCTTGTGCTTTCTCCACAAATGAGAGAACATCTCCCATCCCTAATATGCGTCCTGCCATCCGATCAGGGTAAAAGGGTTCGAGATCTTCCATTCGCTCTCCTCTACCTACAAGCTTGATTGGCTTTCCTGATACCTGAAATCAAAGGAAAATTAAAAAAAGAGTAGCAGCAAATGCAGCCTGCAGAAGATCTATACAAGAATAAAACACTGTAAGTATGTTACATTAATTATGAGCGAAAAAAGATATAAACCTTGTATGTCTGCATACTAATATAATCTGTAAACATAGAAGTGAAATTTCCTTGGTTACACACACATGCAATTGTATTACAGTTAATTCCCTTATAACAGCTGAAGTATGAACATATGCAGAATAGTATAAACGAAAATTTAAAGTTGTCCCAACACACTTTCAAGACCTTAATTACTGAAGAGTCCAGCTTTAATTAACTTCACAAAAATTCTTTGCAGAATTCAGCTGAGCTAATGGGATGCATGTGCATCCACTTAAAAGATCCTTATCAGGGTTTATTGCAAGTTAAAAGCTTTGAATTGGAACTCTTGAAGCATTTGGTGATACTATACATGTCCCAAGTACTTGTTCAAAGAAAAACCAAAAGCCCAATTATACTTTTCCGATGATTCAGAGAAGTATTGACCCAAGCAAGTTCACTGTGAATCTAAACAATGTTCTATTCTAACAAACGATCAGATACGGAATGAGTGTATTAAGAGATCAGATCTTTTAACCCTGAGAAAACACAAGCTCAAGCTTAGCTAATACTTCAATTTGGAAGAGTTGAGCATCATTTACTTCAAACCCAAATCAGCATACTGCAAGATGGAGGAAAAAAAACCCAAAAAGCACAGCCACCTAATTTACGAAGTAAGGGCAGATCTTGATGGTTGATGCCATTTTATAGCATATAAATAATCAGCATAGATGTTATATAATAAGATTCTATGCATACACTCAATAAGTATCAATACCTCCTTGACACTGAGAGCTGCTCCACCTCTAGAATCTCCATCTAGTTTTGTTAAGATAGCACCAGTAATATTGATCTCTAGATTAAAAGTGGTGACTAAGGCTGCATTTTCATAACCAACCCACAAAAGGCTTAAAAAGGTTAGTTGTAATCAGGAAACAGCTTCTGATTATGGCTTCACTATTGTAGATTCACAATAGTGGAATTGATAACCATAAATTTTGGGAAATTATCAATGCTAACCGTACTTTTTAAGTTTCTCATTGGTAACCCTTAATTATTTTCATTCTCATTGGTAACCCTTAATTATTTTCATTCTCATTGGTAACCCTTAATTATTGTCATACTTTCAAAAGTGATCTAATTAAACAAAACGATAGTTACTTTCATTAGAATTGAGAGAAAATTTGACCCTTAGGACAAAAGTGACCTCCAAATCTTGATTGGGCAATTTTCTTGTTACAAAAATCGAGACACGGAAATCAAGACGTTTTCTAACATACAAACCGATGTGTTTTGGTCCAATTTTGCTGATTTTAACCACAAATTTGACCCTTAAGAACCAAAATGATCCCGAAAACTTTGACACTGATTTTTCAGACCAACAAATCGAGTAATATTTTGGGCTCGCAAAATGGGACGTTAATTCTAACAAATTGTTACTCATAGTAATGATTTTCTCCTTCATAAGGTCACATTTGAGAAAGATACAATAGTGGAAATAAAAAATATTCAGGGTTAACAACGAGAAACTTAAAAAGTATAGAGTTACCATTGAGAATTTCCCTAAATTTTTTCCGCCTAGATATGCAACAAATGATTTCAAAATAGAATACACAAATAAAGCAAGGAAAAGATGTTTCCACACCTGCAGCTTCTTGACCAGTCATTGCATCTACAACTAGCAAGACTTCAGTAGGATTTACTGCACGTTTTACTTCTTTCAATTCATCCATCATCGCCTTGTCAATCTGCCAAATCATGGTAACCTTACAAGTCCAGTTAATGAAGATAAACATGCAACATCAACCATGGAAGTGCATAATATGCAATGTCACCTGAAGTCTACCAGCAGTATCCACTATGACTACATCAACATTCTTCTTTTTGGCCTCAGCTAAACCTTGCTTAGCTATCTCTGAAGGTTGAACATCAGTACCTGCTGTATAAACAGGCACATCCACCTGTCACAAGCTTGATGATAAACATGAGAGTGAATTTACTTTAAAGAGGGAAAAAGCACAGCTGCTGCACAAGGATACTGTAGGTCATAACCTGTTGTCCTAGAATCACAAGTTGGTCAATTGCTGCTGGTCTGTAAACATCTCCAGCAACAAGCATGCAGCTCTTCCCCTGAATTATATAATAGATCCGGAAAGTTTCATAAGTTGCAAAGCAGATGAAAATTTATCAAGAAAGAAGAAGTCAGCATCATGAAGAAAATTCATCTACAATTCTACATACCAGCTTCTTAAGATAAAAGGCGAGCTTTGCAGAAACAGTTGTCTTTCCAACTCCTTGTAATCCAGCCAATAATATAACAGTGGGGCCAGATTTTGAAAAAACAAGCTCAGAAACTTCTCCACCCATTAGTTTTACTAGTTCATCCCGCACAATCTGCAGCAAGAATTACAATCAGTGTATTTCAATATAGGGTTGGTACAAGTCCTGCAGCTAATCCTCCAACAAACGGAAGAACCAGAAAGAAGCCTTCTATTTTTCTAGATATTGTTTATAGAATACATGATGAATACCTCGGGGCATAGTAGGTGTCAAGGTAATACCACGAAGAACAGGGCGAGAAAGAGGAAAATACAAGTAAAAAAATGCACTACATTAATAAACTATGGCTTTAACAAAACAAGTTCACCAGATTTTACTTTGACTAATTGCTGATCAGGCTTCACTCCTCGAATCAATTCAACTCCAACAGCTTGATCAGTTACAGACTGAACAAACCTTCTTACAACTGGAAGGCTCACCTGTCAACATAAATGCAAGTTATCCTGAATCCATTAATCTATCAGTGAATAATTAAACAAATGACTAGAGACTCACATCTGCTTCCAACAGAGCTCTTCTGATATCTCGCATAGGTTCCGCAATGTTATCTTTGGTGAGCACCTCTGCAAGGATAAAAACACAACTCTTCTCAATCATGCTCTCTACTCACAGGAAGTTAGAGGAAATAATAAATCTCTCAGGCTGCTGTAAACCTAGTTTTTATTTTATCTGCTATAGGAATATTGGAAGACAGACCAAAATGAGTTTGCTCCTCCCACACGTACAATTTGGAGATATGAAGTCCATACCTTTGACATCCATATTCAACTAATCTATAGGTTGGAAATCAAAGACCTTGATCAAACTTATATTAGAGCATTAGTTGACATCCACGAAAAATTGACTACCTTTAACAATAACCTTTTCCTAGTTTTTTTTCTTCTTCAAGTAATTGCTTCAAAATCCATGAGTTACATATTAACATTACATCAACCAAAAAAGGAAGCGGATTTAAATGAGGACCGATTCCTTGCTTCTTCTTTTTTTTTTTGGCAAGGCCTTGCTTCTTGTAACTATATACAAGTAATTGTTAAAATGGAAATATCATACTGGTTGTTACATTAACTATACAACACATTCCACCACTTTTTTTATAAAATAAAAATAGTACACTACCCTCACTTTGCTCCCACTTCTTAATATGTTTCCAACATTACCCTCAATTTACCTAAAAAAAGGTGGTTCTCATTCTCTCTCTCTCTCTCTCTCTCTCTCTCTCTCTCTCTCTACTTCTATTGAAATCCTCCCGTTTTTTCTATGTTTCATCTATCAAAAACAGAGGATGTAACCTATGCAGGTGTAAATTAAAATATTACAATTTAGCTCAAGTATAATCAAGAGTATGCACAATTTGAAGGCAATGTGCCAATGTGATGTGTGTCAACTGTCAAGCTGAGAGGAAACAGAGCTGCATGTTTTGCGTGATTATATCATAGCTAGGCTAATTTGGGATGCAAGTGGTACGGGAAATGTGGTGGAGGGGGTGTGAATTTCCGAGCTCTTGTGGATGCTTGTTTTGATGGAGCGCATATGTAGGAAAGGTGTTGCTTCATAGTTATTGTGCTAGGTGACATGGGGAGCTTAGAATGTGGAGCTTAGAATAGGCAGCTCTTTAGGGGGAGCCAACAGTCCACACTACAGTGATGACCAATGTGGATAAGCTTCTGATGGGCGTGGGGCACGATAAGGTCTCTATCATGAGCTTTTGATGGAGTGCAGGAAGGAGCATTGAGATGGTGTCCAGCACCGGAGGGGTTGGTTCTTAAGCAAACTGTAATCCATTGGATCATGAGTTTGCTCATTCTACTCCTGGGGTACTTGGGACAGTTGGGAGTTGTTGGAGTTTATGTTCTTGTCAACTTATACTTTCTTGAAAATGGCCCAAGATTTCATGGGCTAATATTTAACTTGCCTAACTTAATCTTGATTAATCTAGACTCATGTGGAAGCTTAGCAAATGGATGGGTGCCTCAAGGTTGGTTATACAGGCATTAGTAATGGAGGAATGTTCTAGAAAAAATCCTTGAAGACCTTGCCGAGATAAATCAACCGCCATAATATCTATATACATAGGATATGCTAGGCTGCTAGCAACCATTTGTACAACAAAAATTAGACACATACAAAAATCAATCCACAAATACTTAAGCCTTTCACATTTACCTCCTACAATCTTCGTAGTCCACTATTCTACTTAAATACTTCTTTGTAAGTTTAACCTAATTATTTTGGGAGTTGTACCTTATTCTACCCTAATAATATTAGGGTCCTTGTACTCTCACAAATTTAATATAGTGGATTTTGGTGCTTGTCGTCGTGGGTTTTTATCTCTATTTAAGGATCTTTCCCATCTTAAATATTGTGTCCCTTTTATTGCTCAGCTTGCATTTTTTTTCCCACTAAATACCTCAGACTCCTTTTACTTTTCTGCTTGCGCTCTTACCTTAACATATTTGACTAAGTTTGTTAGTTTAGGCTCAAGTAGAGTAACTATTAGTTAATGCAATTTTGCAATGATATGTATACAACGCTACAATACTTGATAATACAATACTTTTCCTCTCATCCTCTCTCTCTCCTACATTGTCTTCAACCTCAAATTTCTTCCAGGGCTCCCTATGATTTACTTCCTCCCTAATCAAGATCTCTAACGGGAGGAGAGTGTGGGATACATATTTCATTTGCTCTACTTTGTCATTGGTTATGTCAGATGTTTCTATTAATACAAGAATAGTGACCTTTCTGGGATTTCTCTCTCATAACCAAAAAAGGGGTAAGGATTCAAAACTCTGACACCTAATACATCTAACTACTATAAGTCCCAAATTGCTCCAACACTATTACATGGTGAGTAAATCATAATAAAATGGAGGATACTGATGATTTGATATGATTAAACTAACTAAAAAGGCCCATTTATATCAGCTGTAACATACCTCTAGTGAATGTAAACAATTATATATTTCCACGCAAAAGTAGACAACCAAAGATGAAAATTAAAAAGAAGCAGGTGACAAAAGAAGAGTAGTTGAATTAAGAAAAGCAATAATGTTTGTACCTTGGCCAGAGAGTTTGGACCAAGCAGCTTCAAGACCAGAGGAGAGTTGGCCAAACATCTCAGCCCTAATAACCCATCGCATATCTCTAGGTGCTGCTCTACTTGCACACTTCAGATTCACACTAGTCCACAACTCTCGCTGCCATAATCACAGAATTATTCATCATCATCATCATCCATAACAGTAAATTATATTATATGTTCAAAATTAGAGAGAGAAAGAGAGAGAGTGCTTACAGCAAAGGAGTTTCGGGAACCAAAGCCAAGAGCGAAGGTAGAACCAGTCCATGAAGAGGAAGGGCAGCTGGTAGAGGTGGGAAAATGGCGTGAAGGTGGAGTTAGAGTTGTGAAATGTAGTGCACCTTCCATTCTTTCTTTTCTTCTTCTAAACTGCTTATCTTTGATTATAATGGTGATGCCGGAAAAGTGAACACAAGACCATCTTATCCACCTCAATAATAATTAAATAATTACAAAGATATATCTGGGACGATTCCTTATTAGTTATTACACCCACGTGTGTTGGCTAAAATTGGGCCGAGTGACCTGCGGTAGGTACAGTTTCAAGGTCTGGTATTCCACACATTATCTTATTAAAAAAAAAAAAAATTACAAGATATGTTTTTATTACTTCCTCCGTTTCAAAAAAACGCAACAATTGGAGTATCACGCACTCCTAGTCAATTTTTTGTTATGAGGGTAAAAGGGATAGAGAGAGAAAGTGGGGTACGTGATGATGTGAGAGATAGAAAGAAAAAACTTACAAAAATGAAAGATTTAAATTGTTGCATGTATTTTAAAACATCCAAAAATAAAAATTGTTGCGTTTTTTTCGAAACGGAGGAAGTATATCTTTTTCTATACTACTAAAAAATTATGCCACTAAAAAAAAGTTAATTTCCCTCCTCCCATCTTCCTTCCTCAACAATTATTATATGTTGTTTTCAAAAAAAAAAAATGCATTGAAATAGGGAAATACATAATTAGTCAGTCCATCTCACCCAAAAAAAAAATCAGTCCAATAGCTACATTAATTAATGCACATTCATTGCTTGGTCTAAATTAATCACCAACTTATGTTATTCTGGAAATTATCAGCCTGGAAATGGGTTGAATTGAAAATAAATGGGCTGAATTGAAAATAAATGGGTTGAATACCCAAAATCAGTTTGTACGCCGGCTTATTTTTATACACTAAGATGCAACAATGTATTTTTTTTGACAAGAAAACAAGCAACAATGTATTAGTAACGAACTAAGTGATTTGGCGGGCATTACATTACATTACATTTTTTTTTTGAGCAACATTACATTATTTTTTTTTTAGCAACATTACATTACATTATTAGTTACTCCCTACGTCCACAAATAAGTGCTCTACTTTGATCAAAATTGTGAGAGCTTTTTGGTCAAAATGATCACTTATTTGTGGACATCGAGTATTACTATATTACATTGTTGGTTAGTTAGTTGGCATGATCAAACAAAGAAACATTTGCCGCCAAGAACGATTCAAATGACATCTTCCTACCATTGAAATTGTTCAAAAGCCACCGAATTACACACCACTCACCAACTCTCACAAATGGAAAATTCAGTTAAAGAGCTTTCAAAGCAAAACCAATTTCTAAATGCCCTTCAATTATACCTCCAAATGCTGCGTTCTAGGCATTCCCCAAATTCCTTCACTTTCCCCTTCATCCTTAAATCATGCACCTCTTTCTCTCCTCTCTTCACCGGCCAACAAATTCACTCCCATGTCATACAGACTGGGTGTCTCGAAGATACCTTTGTCATCACCTCTTTGATCTCCTTCTACTCTAAATGCTCTCTTGTCGATAATGCACGCCCAAGTGTTTGACGAAATTCCCCATCCATTTCAGCACCACCCCACTGTCTGTTACAATGCTCTTCTTTCTGGGTATTCGATGATATCACGCATTTTTGACGTGGCGTCTTTGTTTGGTAAAATGAGGTTGATGGGTCTTCCTTATGATGTTGTTACCATTCTTGGATTGGTTTCCCGTCTGTAATTTGAGGCTGCATCTGAGGTTTGGGATGTCTCTACATGCTCTTAATGTTAGGTGTGGACTGGTTGATGATCCGATGTGGCCGTTGCAAACTGCTTGTTAAATGCCAGAGAAGCGTTGATTCTGCTAGGAGAAGGGTTGATGATCTGATGTGGCCGTTCCATGTGGGGCGGTTGATTCTGCTAGGAGATTATTCGAAAAAATGCCAGAGAAGGTTTGATTACATGGAACTCAATGATAAATGGGTATGCACAACATGGCCTTCCTGCTCGTGTTTTGGAAATTTACCACAAGATGGAAAAGATGATGATTTCTCTAGATGCTATAACATTAGTTGGGGTTTTATCTTCTTGTTCAAACCTTGGTGCTCGTAGCATTGGCTGTAAGGTGGAGAAGTGAATTGAAGCTTTAGGGTATGCTTCGAATGTGTTCTTAAAGAGTGCATTGATCAATATGCATGCAAAGTGCGGAAACTTAGTAAAGGCTCGAGCCATTTTCAATGAGACACTAAACAAGAGCTTGGTCATGTGGATAGTTATAGTAAATGGTTATGGCTTGCACGGACAAGGGGTGATTGCAATAGAGTTGTTTGATGAGATGATCAACAACGAGGTTCAACCTAATAAGGCAGTGTTTGTTAGTGTTTTATCTGCTTGTAGTCATGCAGGGTTAACTGATAAAGGCTTGGCATGCTTTTATTCAATGGAGGAAGATTACAGTATAGGGTCTGGCAGGGAACACTATGCTTGTGTGGTTGATCTTTTAGGAAGAGCCGGTAATCTAGGGAAAGCTCATGACCTCATCATGTCTATGCCAATGCAACTTAATGTAGTTGTATGGGGAGTTCTTTTGGGTGCTTGTAAGATTCATGAAAACAACATTGAATTTGCAGGATATGCTTTTAGGAGAATTGTTGAGGTTGAACCAGAGAATGTCGGATATTATATCTTATTATCAAATTTATACTTGGATGTTGGTAAGAGTGAAGATGTAAACAAAATTAGAGAAATGATGAGAGGGTTAAAATTTGGAAATGATAATCCGGGGTATAGTTGCATTGAGTATGAAGAAAGAATTCATATGTTCCTGTCGAGAGACAAATCTCACCCTCAAGTGAACGAGATTTACACATTGTTGGAAAAACTAAAAAGCTTGATAAAAGATAATTGTGAATCCCAGAATTTGAGTATTAGTAGTAGGTTGCATAGTGAAAGGTTAGCAATCACATTTGGGTTGCTAAGCACCATACATGGTGCTCAGATCGTTGTGATGAAGAACCTTCGAGTATGTGAAGACTACCATTTGTTTCTCAAATTAGTTAGCTCAATTGTGGACCGCCAATTCGTTGTTAAAGATGCAATTCCCTTCCATCACTTCAAAAATGGTGCCTATTCCTGCAAAGATTATTGGTAGCAACTCATTTGTGAACAATTGGTCATATTATAGCACAAATAAATCAACAAGATGATCACTATATACATATAGAAGTGAGGAGGTAGCGGCACTCTGAGTTGAATGGATAAGGGTATAGAAATAGGGACTGTTACAGAGCGGATAAAAGATAGGTTTGTTTGAAAAATACAATATGAGTTTGAAAAACAAGCATTATTAATTTGATTCTAAAAAATATGATTTTGTTATTAAATTTTCAATATCATTCGAAATGTTGTGATTCAATTACTTCTAAGAAATAAGAATATGAATATATGAGAAAAGAGTAAAACATGTAAAAAAACAATGCTGAGTGGAGTAAAGTATCGGCTATTCTAAAAGTACATGTATCCAATACAAATACAACTATCTCAGTGAAGTATTTATGTTACCTAGTTGGTATTAAACTTTAACATTGTATACAGTCCACAATTAATCGTTTAAACTGTAACGAAGCTTTGTGTACTACCATTACAAATTCAATTAGATGGACAGATTTTCTGAGGAATAAGCAAGGATTTTTTTGTTCAAATTCTCCTGCGTGAAGTTAAGAAAATTTTCCAAGCTCCTTACATGTTAATCTCATGACAATACACAGGGTGGGAAATTGGAGTAAGAAAATTGAATTGTCCTCTTGTATAAATTACAACAAATAAAAGAAGAGCAAGCAATATCCCTATTTTCTACATGTCAATTACCTACAGGAACTAATACGTTGATTTCAGCTTCTCTGTCCAATAATCAGATCCACCATTAAACTAAACTAAAACTAATTTTACAAGTATCTATGACCTCTTTCTTGAGCCTCGAGCTTACTTCTTATGTTGCCCATTTGGCCGTCCGAATAATTTTGCTATTTAAATGAGCTGCTTGACAAGCCCACCAACTGTAACAACAGAACGAGTACCTGACATGTACACATCGTCCAAGAAAGGTATTGTCTTCCACACTCTCAAAGCCATATGAGATAAAATTTCTGCACAAAGTGCATCATAACATTAACAGGTGTTTCATCCTTCAAAAAAAACATTTACAGGTGTTCCGTGTTTTGAAACAGATAATCTGATACCACCATGCCTCACCTTTACTAGAGCTATCATTTTCCGTGCAAATAGCAGCAAAATGAGTATCAGCCAACTCAATGAGAGCAAACTGCCATTGTCCAGTTGAAAAGGTAGTTGAATCAACAGCAAATTCAGATTCCTGGCATCACCATATCACAGAAAATTAACCAATATCATAGAAATCAGAATATACAAACACATAACACCTAAAGAGAAATACCTAGACACATAGCACCTAAAAAGAAATCAGAATATACCAATATCATCTTAAAGTGGTTTAAGATGCATCTTAATGGAGCTAAAATATCAATTTGCAAGTGCTAACTTACCAACAAGACAGATAACACCTAAAGAGAAATACCTTAGCAATCTCTGGAATATTGGACAGAGTTTTTGAAGAAGCTTTGAAGCAAATCCTGAATGTATTGAAAGGAGTAGCCGAAAATCCCCTTCCCAATGCTTTTACATATGCTTCCTGATATGGCAGTTTCAGGAGTCAACATTTTAACATCAAGTATGGTATCCAGTTATCCACTATCCACCTTCAATTATTATTTCAAGCCAAACTTATGAACTTTGACTGCAAAAGGTTAAATGCATGAGTTGAAACTAGCAATTTACTACGATCATTTTAGAGCTTACAGCCTCTCTAAAAGTATAGGGTGCATAATATAACAATGTTTATTTTGCAATTTCACCCTAACCAAATGCATTGAAATACAACCCAAATCCGCCAACTTAACCACTGCATCTGTTGGTTAAAAAAAAGTTTCCTTGTGCTAAGCAATATAGGGACCTAAAAGGATCTGATAGGAAGAAGAGGAAAAAGCTGGTGAAATACTTCAACTCACACATTTTATGTGTGAGAAATTTTAACAATAAAACTTATTACCTTAAGTGTCCATAATTTTATAAACTCCTGACGTTGCATTTCGGGGTCTAGAATATTAGTCAAGTGTTCAACTTCATATGGAGAGAAGAAGCGGCGAGCAAAAGAAATGACATTATTCTTTGTCGTCCTCTTTTTATCTTCCACATCGATTCCAATCTACATGGCACTTAAGATCAAATCAAAAGGTAACATCATGAGGGCAACTCTTTAGGTCATTAATAAAAAATGCAGAATGAGACTATCTCACAGGAGAATATGTTGTAACTCCACAAGCAATCAAGGATGAAGTGTGTGACAAATTAAAATGTAGTGGCGGCCAACATTTATCAGGTTCCTGTTCACAATCAACCTGAAAATATGTAGAGCAATTTTGATAAGAAAAGGCAAATGAGTGAAATGACTAACCAGGAAAATTGAGATGATAGTGAAGGAAAGGCGGCCAACACAAACCTCAGGTTTCCCATAAGAGTTTTTCTTAAACTTCACAGATTTTGGATCAATATAAGAATTTGCCTGATCTAGCATGAAAAAGCAAGTCAGCATGTCTGACATTTGCTAGATAGAATTTGCTATGACATAATACAAATGCTAGTACATCAAAAGAGATACTAAATGTGTTAAACCAAGTGCACATACTTGCAACATAATTTTTTTTTGTCTTCAAATTACTTGCTATGTACCATTTTTTTGGTAAACCATTTCTTTCTAATTGATCTCTAAAATTAGGCCGCAAACACTCCCACAGTCCCACCCTATTTCCCTCTACTTTTCAACTTTCTGTAAGAATTTTTCCGAAAGCTAGTAGCAAGTATTTTGGGACAGAAACTCACAGCTTGCAGTATTAGGAAAAGTTAAACAGTACACTAACAGCCTAACCCAAAGGTGAGGACGACATGACTATAAACATCATTGAATGTTTTAACATTGCGGGTACTGGCCTATAAGTTTTGATGATGACTTGCACAAACAAACTTGACTAATAAAATATTTGAGTTCCTAAGGAGTTTATGGAGTAACAATCTTTCCAAGCAACCAGTGGTATTAGTGAAGATTCAAGTCATATTCCAGAGTAGGAGCCATGCTGAAATTGTGACTAAGTTCCAGGAGAAATGAGTCAAGAATTCCATAGTAGCATCTTGATGTTGAGAAATGAGAAGCGAAGAATCAAGAAAGTTAAAAGTTTAATTTTCTAGGAATTATGAAGTATGTTGGAGTCATGAGTCTGACTGAAACACAAGTCTAGATACAAGTGGAACTTAGGTCATTTCCACAAGGAACTTCAAGTCTACGAGTCTAACTGAATTTATTTCATATTAAAGATTAAAGTAGGAAATGCCACGTTTTTAGGAAGAGTTTACAAAGATTCCTTTTCAAAAAAAGAAAAAAAAAACGAATTTGAACAAGTCTTTGTTTTTAATTTCTGAAAAAATATGGTTGAGATTCAGAAAATTTTTGTGGACGACCACCCGTGATAATCACTTTGGTTCATGTACCCGACCCCACTTATGAGAATAAGGCTTTGATTGATTGATTAATTATTGATGGCTGAGATTCTGAGAAAAAAGAGCATTCATGAGAATAGAGAATAGAGAGCTAAACTTTTTGAGGGAATTATTGAATTGGAAGTAAGTTTCTAGTAAAACTTGCAGAGTTGCAGGTTCGAGAGAAAATAGTGTGTAAAGATTCTGCAGGCCTATTATAAAAGTGCAGTTTTTTTTTTCCTTTGGGTCAAGGAAGTTTTTCTTGTTGAAACATCTCTTTTTGCTCTTAGTTCCTTTGAATTGTCTAAAATTCCACATAGAAGTTCCACACAACTCACCCCTTCTTGCAGTGTTCTAGTAGAATAACGGTGGGTTCAATAAGTTATTTACAAAGTACAAAAGATTAAATCCTAAAATAGAAGAAACCTCAAATGACATACCCAAGAAACCCAACAAAAGAAAATAAAATACACTGATATGTCCAATAGGCATTGGAAGTAAAAAGGTTACAAAATCACTAAAATCATAAAACCCCCTCCAAAAGCCACAACATTGATCAAGCGACCAACTAATTTACGTAAAAGTGACAAGAACATAAAAGGCAAATGGACAAAAGAACTCACATCTAGCGATGGTAGTCCGGACCAGAGCACGAGCTAAGAGGGCTTTCTTCTTGAGCTCGTCCTCACGAAATCTAACTACATTATGTTTCTCACAAGGTGAAAGGATTTCTAGATAGTGGCTCAAGAGTGAAGGGTCCTTCACTTCATCAGGAATCACATACCACAAATGGGTTTCCCTATCATTAAAGTCCAACAACATTGAAATGAACAAGCCAAGCAAGATATATATATATATATATATATATATATATATAAAACAATAACAATAATACCGCAAGTTATACAACAAACTTACCCCGGGGGTGGAGGTGGAACAGGACGCAAAAGTTGGCTGGACATGGAAAAATATCTATTGCAACAACGCATGAGTTAATTCCTAGGAAGAACCTAGGGCCAAAATACAAAACAATTGAAATCTAAAATGCATAACTAAATATTGGAATTTAGAGAAATGTCATAATCCAATTCTATTTACAGATACACATCCAGTGGCGGATCCAAGATTTCTGTCAAGGGAGTTCGAACTTAATCAAAGACCGGATAATTGGATGCTTGGATACAAATTGGTTGTTCATATAATGGGTTCTCTAGAGTTTGGAGAGGAAAAGTTTGATGATTTTTTAGATTTGTTCCAAAAATGCTCCAAACTTTTCATGGTTACACTAACACTCACACAATCCTAACATTTTGCAAAAAGAATTAATCAGTTTAACAATTAACAAAACAAAAAAAATGTATATAACATATAATTAACAAAAAAAATTAAAATATAATTAAAAAAAAAAATCAAACAAAACTTTGCTTAACAGGAAATCAGGAGATAAAATTTTTAAAAAAAAACATTTAAATGACAACTAAACAAATTAACATATAATCATTACAAAACAAACGAACAGTTGAACATTCTCAATTTCTCAAAGCACTATATCAAAACAAACAAAATAGTAAAAAAAAACTCTAAGACTTAAACAATTAACATATAAATATATAATCAACAAAACAAATTAACACTAACTTTTTATTAGGGAAATAAACACTTTGAGTCTTTAATGAGATTTTTTTTATATATAAAAACGTCACTTACCTTACCATTAGAATGGGGGGTGGGTCAGTGGGGATGATGGTCGATGGCTCCCCTTTCCGGCGCTCACGGCAGGACGGCTGTCGGCAGGTCAGGGGTATGCCGGAAGTTAGGGTTTCAGAGTTACTCAAATCAGGGTGTCAAAAGGTTTTTTTAGAGAAATGAGAGAGGAACATAAATTCTTATATGTGATTGGCCACATGGTGTGGCAAGGTTAGTGTTACAGTGGTTAAAACCATTAAAAATTTAAAACCCTTACCCACTTAGCTGCTTCTTGCACTGAACCCATGAACCCCCTCGGATCCATCACTGTACACATCACCAATTGAAGAATGTTCAAAATTAAAATTCAAAGTTACAATAGTAGTACCTGCTTTTATTTGATTAACTCCAGCAATTCGATGTCATTTTGTCTGTAGCCTTCACACACAATCAACAGCTAAAATCTAATTAGTAATTAAAATTAAACTAATTCAAGAAATAGTAATTCAGTGACTGAAGGCAAAATTTTGCAGGAGGTGCTGAATTGATTACACAAAATAATCTTGTTGTAACTTATTACTAACTGCTCGCATCACCAATAATAACTATGAATCTGAAATTTTCAATTACGAACAAATTTCCTCACTGAAATTCAAACTTAAACTTGACCAACAATAATTATCTCACAAAACTACACTTACAACAATAAGGATAAGGGAAAAATATACCGATAGGATTATAGGAAAAAAATATATATAAATTTAGAGTATTTTTACCATTAAAAAATGAAGATTGAACGAACTAGATTTGCAACTGCTATGCCGATTATGCGATTAGTGGTTGGAGGTTGAGGGAGAATTGTGAGAGGATGGCCTAAGAATGTGTTTGACAACCTCGCCTACAGCTAAAGAGAATTCGAGTTTTGAAAAGACGCAACCTCCAGCAAAACAAAAAGGCTAATCCCTACAACTTTAGTTCGTTGCCTTATTGCATTGATATGATATGATTGATACTTCAAGATTATAACTGCTCTCTCCGAATTGGTGGTTTTATGAAATTATTGAGCCTAACCTATAGATGGCACTGGGTCATGCCGTGCAAAAATTGTAATTCAATTCAATTCAACAATAAAATAAAAAGAGTTAATTTTCTAATTGATATATAAATCAATTCAACAATAACAACACTTAAACATCTAATTTTACTAATTAATGTATAAATCAGTTCAACAAGAAAATCACACTTCTAATCTACCCAAAACAACAGAGAAAAAGAACAAACTTAAGTTTCGTTTGGCGGCAGAACAACGGTAGCAGCAGCGACTGAGACAGCGGAGCAGTGGCAGCGGCAGCGGCAGCGGGACAAGCCAAGTGTAGATTAGAGCAGTGAGACAGAATAAGGGTTTTTTTCGGGTTTACTTTTAGTTGGGAATTCAATTTCCACCTTCTAGTATAGTACTAGTATAAAATAAACTAGAGTTGTCATTATTGGCCTGGCCCGCTAGTCCGGTCCAATCGGCAAAAGTTTAGGTAAAGAATACTTTAGGAAGAGGCAAAAGTTTATGCATAGTGTTGGGGGGTGTCATATCCGCTATCTCCATCACGGCATCACCACCTCGCCACTGCCACGGGTGGAACGCAGCAGTGGTGCTGCAACAACGCGGCAGCAAGGAGCCACTGCGGTGGCAGTAGCATTATTAAAGCAGCATCATGTGGCATCACAGCCACTACAGCAGCAGCACAGTGGCATCCCGAGTCTGCAGCATCCTTCCCCCTCTGTCTGCGGCAGCAACGAGCCACCCCAGGCAGTGGAAGGTGGACACAGTGGCCCAAAAACAGCGAGCGAACAACCCTGTTTGTGGCCCTGTTCAACTCATTCTTTTGGTTCTAGTTCACTTAAAACATGGTCTACGCAACTATCAATCCACTCTACTTTTTGGCATAAGTTTAAAAAACAATTGTTTAGCAAATTCAGCACATAATATGCCCCCAAATTCTCCATAATACAATATCAACAAACAACCAACTTCAATTCAATCATTGTAAAAATTCAGAATTTATCACACAAGTATTCATAAACATAGGCTAAAAGCCCTTCCACACACTTCCAAGTATTTCATGAAAAATCTTCCTCTAATTCTCATCAAAACAAAATTGGCATAATCCACACATCTCATCAACAATTTATGAGGGTAAACTTTAAGTAATTTCAGCATAAACATTTTAAATAAACCATTTACTCAAGTAAAATCAGCCAAGTTACTTACAAAAAAAAAAAAAAAAAGTCAAGTTTAATACCAGATCTGGACACGTGGTGGGCGATGGTCGACGGCCGGCGGTGCTCCCTCGACAACTGGCAGGCGAGAATTGGGGGTTGAATTTCGAAAATTACGGGTTGAATTCCAACGGGTTCTCCGTCGCATAGGGCTGAAGCGTCGACAACAGCTTACAGCTATAGTGGTGTGGGCTAGTGCATCGACATCAGGGTGGTGTGGGCTGATGCGTTGCCGAGAAGGATGGTGGGCTGGTGCGTCGCCGTGGGCTGCTGTGAGAGGAGAAGTCGTGGGTTGAAGTTGAGAGGACAAAGGGTTTAGGGTTTATTTGTTTTTGATTTAAGGGTCTGGCTTTTTTTTAAAGCTATGTTAGGTTTTTTTTCCAAACACTAGATTTAGGAAACGAACTTTTGCCTTACACAAATTCTTATCTGCGAAACCATGTGACCAGCTACATTGTTTCAAATGGTTCGGCTATTTTTAGGGGTTACAAAGTGTTTTTTGGGTTATAAAGTGTTTAATTAAGGTTACAATGTATTTTTTAGGGTTATAAAGTGTTATTTTGGATTTACAGTGGGGTTACAAAGTATTTTTTGGGGTTATAAAGTAAGGTTACAAAGGTTTTTTTTTTTTAGTTTAAGTGGGGTTACAAAGTGTTTTTTTTGGAGTCATAAAGTGCTTTTGAGGTTACGAAATGATTTTTTGAGTTATAAAGTGTTTTTTTTAGTTTACAAAGTTTAAGTGGGGTACAAAGTGTTTTAGTAATGTTACAAAGTAGGGTTACAAAGTGTTTTTTAGGTTTAGAAAGTATTTAAGTAGGGTTACAAAGTGTTAAATGAGTTACAAAATATTTAAATGGGGTTACAAGTTGGGTTTACAAAGTATATGTATGGGGTTACAAAGACTTCATACAAAAATCAACTTTGTAACCCCTGTCTATCAGCGCGCCGCACCATTACTTAATAGTGCAGCCAGTTGCACCAAAAACGCGTTGCTTGCCTTAAGTTTTGAGAATATTTCGCAACGACATCGGTTGTTGCAAAAACTGATGATGTTTTATTGCAACGACTTTCCTAAAATTATTGTGTTATATGGTAATTTTTTTGGCAATGTTATATGGTGTCTTATTTATTGCAGCAACTCTTATTGTTGCAAAACATAAGCCCATTTTTCAACTGCTCCCGCGCACTATTTCAGGAGGAAGGAAATGAAATTTTGATATATTGCAACAGGTATTGCAACGACTATTTATTGGCGTTGCTAAAACATTGTATTGCAACGACAAAAATTAGGTCATTGCAAAAATTCGTTGCAATAAATGTTTTTTCTTGTAGTGTCTATATCATTTTCTAAAATTAATTTTTATTTTAACCCGTCCTTGCACGGGATCAAAAACATTTAGGCCTTGTTTGGTGATTAGAGTTTAGAGTTTAGAGTTTGTGGTTAGATGATTACTTTTTGTTTAGAGGATTTGACTGTTGATTTAAATAGTTGATTGTTTAAAGTGTTTGGTAACACATAGCTGATTGCTTAGAGTTTTGTTGTGTAAAATGACATTTATGGACATTTAAAAATAACTTGTTAGGTTTTAATATGTGGATAAATTAGTCAATTAATATTTCTCTCTCAAAAACTCTGAAGAAAAAGCTGTATAACCCAGCTTTTTCTAAAGAGAGTTTTGATCAGAGTTTTTGGTACAAAACTCTCTTTTAAACTCTATTTTACCAAACACCTAAATTAGCGTTTTGTTTGGTCAAAACTCTAAACCTAAATTAGAGTTTTGTTTGGTCAAAACTCTAAACTCTCTCAAAAACTCTAAACTCTCATCAAAACTCTTTCAACCAAACAAGTCCTTAATCTTAGATTCTTGAGGCTCTCAAATGATGTGTATGGCAGGAGCTTCAAAAATCAACAATAATTAATTGCCCTTCAGACGACTTCCTTGAGATCATAACGTACCAAGGCCTTGTTCTTTTATTAATTTATATTAAATAGGAATAATAGAATCTAATAATCCTACCTTTAGTCGGCCTGAAAGTAACAAACCTACTTTTTGATTTAAAAATAACAAACCCACCTTTAAGATTTATTTGTTTTCGTTGAACCCCATTGATTTGTGACTTATTGTAAGAAATTGAATTGCAACGTGACAATCCTCGTTGGTTTTAAAAAATTAATAGGTTAATTAAACTAAAAAAATTCAACCAATGAGGGATTGTCATGTCGCAATTCAACCTCTTAAATCAAGTTACAAACCGGTAGGGTGCACCGAAAATAAATAAACCTTAAAAGTGGGTTTGTTATTTTTTAATCAAAAAATAGGTTTGTTACTTTCAGGCCGACTAAAGGTGGGATTATTAGATTCCATTATTCCTATTTAATATAAGTAAAATTCATTTTACTTTAGTTTAGTTTTAGAATAATTGAGTCCAAAAGAAAGGGTCTTTTAACACATATATACGATGCTTAAAAAACATGCAACTGTTAAGCTAGTTCATCTAAATTGAGTTTCAGAACAAGTTAACATCACATCGTTCCATTCATACATACAATACAATAACACATATTGAAATCATTAAAGAAAAACCAATATCCATACTAGATAGGTACGTACATATGTATATATATGTATATATTCCAAAGTGAAACTGCAAATTTCAACTTGGGATTACCAACCCCAAATAAGCTAAGACAATGAAATCAATGGAATCAAATCGAATAAAAAATGCGATTGATTCATATTGTATCATTCAGCTAGCTAGCTAGCTAGCGCCAAGCTTCGATTCTCTCATTCTTGAGTTTGACAGTGGTAGCAAGGATAGATCCCTTATTAGTAGTTTTGTCAGCCAACTTAGTAAGCTGAAGAACTGGTTTCTGATTACTACTCTTTTTAAGCAGCCCCTTTTTAGTTGTTGAACTCTGGCCGCTAATAATCCTACAATTATTCTTGGGCTTAATACTTTTATTGTCTTCTTGATGAGTTGATTCCTCCTCTTCTGTGATGAGATTATTATTATTGTTGTTGTTGACAGAAGAAGAAGACGACTGAGTATTTTGATCTCCTCTAGGAATAACAACATTGATGTTTTCGTTATTAAAGAGGAGTTGTTGTTGTTGTTGTTGTTGTTCATCATCATCAGGCCGCGGGTAGTGTTGCCCAACATGATCTGCTGCCTCGCTTTCATGATTCTCTTCGTGAATGGTTTGCAAAGGAGTATGGCAACCTGTATTATTATTGTCGGCTGATGGATCTCGACGACTACTGTATGAATCAAGGGCTGTGTCTAAACTTGCTTCCTCCCTTTCTTTTAGTCTCCTTTCTATCAATGTTTTTAGGAAGTTCATCACTTGTACTGCATGCATCAATGCTGTCAATGGATCTGCCATCTGCATGCATTCGTTTTTTTTGTTTTTTTTTTATTATTATTATAATATATATATATTATCATACCATCAGACAGACAGTTTGACGGGACGGGATATATAGAAAAGAAATAAAAGTTAATTAAGAAGTATATATGTAGCTAGGTAGGTTACGTTAGGTAAGGTAGACCAGGGTTAGAATGGAATGAAGGAAGTGACTCACATGGGTCATGTTAGGTGCAAAGACCATAGCAACGTTGCGTGGATTCATCTTATTAAGATGTTGGAAGTGAGCAACATCAGCCATTAAATTTACAGCCCAATCCAAAAGATCAGCTTCTGTTGGAGGAAGAAGTTTCACAAGCTGCAAGCAATCCTCTTCCGTTTGGGATTCCATCACTTGCTCCGCTGTAAGACAGTCCAGCACCCCACTCGGCAGTTCTCTGAACCATGCCTGATCCCATCCAATAAACCATGCATGCATCATTATATTAATGAACGAACAAAACCCATTCAATAACAACTAACTTAACCGACCTAATTTAAGCTTACCTCATTAAATTAATCCATCATATAGTATAACAATACTTAACCTACCTAGCTAAGCTACCATCATATAGTATAATAATACCTTAATTAGACCAGCTAAGCAATGAACATCAACATCCTCAGGAATCAATCCACGGTTTAGTTGATCTCTCACATGCTCTTCTCTCCCATTATCAGGATTGATTCTGAATACTCCTTCTGCCTGTAATCATAAAATTGATTGATTATATTATATATATATATAATAGCCACCCATTATATTATATTATATTATATTATATTATATTATATTATATTATTGAATAAAGTACGTACAATAATACATTGATTGATTATATATACAATAAAAATAAAATAAAAAAAAAAGCTGGTAAAGAATTATATTGAAGGGAATGAAGATAGAAGTCTACAACATAAGAGTACTTACTTGGAGACCTCCTAAAGCATACAACCGGTGCTGCATTAGCAAGAGTATGGTAGGCACACTATTCCCTCTAGTGTCAAACGACAGTTGCATTGAATTGGTCGATACTCCAAACACTCTGGTACTATATATATATATATATATATATATATATATTCAAAACAGTACAATATATAACCCTCTTATCAATTATTTTCCATACTTAACTTCACAACACACCAACATTCACAGCCCCGCCCCGGCCATTTTTTTTATGATAACCGCTCATAAATAAACAAATGCAATCCGAATTAATTTACATTAAAATTAAACTAATATATAATTGAACCTCAGAAATATGTTATATATAAATGAAAAATGCAAAAATGTGGGGCATTATTATTATTATTATTATTATTATTATTATTATTATTATTATTATTATTATTATTATTATTATGTTGAATACAAAAATAAAAAGGTCTCAGTGCATGCCAAAAAAATTGTAGTCAAATAGATATGAGGAATCACAAAAATCATCTATAAGACTTAGTCACTTTCAATCGTAATTTTTAGATAAGGTAAACAAACCACCACCAAATTGGGTGGTATATATGAGAATTCAAACCTCAAAACCTAAAGTATGTGAGACAATAAGGTTGGAACCACTCCCAATTGTGATAATATATACTTCGTAGTTCTTGGCAACTTAATAATTGAATTACTGTTTCAAAATTTTGAATCATTATTGTTTAAACCATATTGTAAAAAAAACAAAAGGATTAAGTGGCTTCCATCATTAATGGCCAACAAAACAAATCTTTTTTACCAAACCAAATCAACTTAGAGGTCCCGGTTGGAACTTTAAGTTGATAAAAGATATTTATAATTTCTAAAAAAAAAATTAAAAATATTTATATTTTAAATCATGCATTGATAAAACTGAAACTTCTTGGCTAACGGCTAATTTAATGTCTAATTCAAAACTACAACATTTCTAAACATTGTACAATGACAATTTTGTAAATAGAAAAAAATATACAAATGACACATGTCACACACGCAGAGAGTTGATTTTGACATACAAAATTATAAAATGTCATTGTACGTATGTGCAAAGCTAAAACATAATGTATGTACATGTTGAATTAGGCAAGCTTTAAACTCTTTAATGTTACAAGTAATATGGAACACAATAAGTATTTTTATTCCCTAATTTATTTAATTTTTAGAATGAACTTTATTTTAAACTTGAATCCAGAATCTGGGATTAATAGAAAACATCCAAAGGATATCGATAATTTTGTAATAAAGTGAAAACAAATTAGTTATAGATTGACATGTCTCAACTAAAAGCAAACTCAAAAATTAAAATGCAATAATTTTGATAAAGTGTACGTACGTGTCGGATTAGGTTAACAGAAACTATAAAAACACATGCAACCTTACCAATTCGATAATTTTTTTAATGGCTTTTTAGTATTTTTGTAAATTTCATTTTCTGTTTATATATAATATACGTATAGTAGTTCAAATTCAAAACATAGGAAAAAGGAGCACTACAAAAGTAAAAGTGCATAGAAACTCCACCACTTTTCAAAATAATGTATCGCATATTCAAAAAGATAATTTGTTAATTATAATATTCAAATAACCACTTTATCATTTTTTTTATATATATATATTAACCAAACCAATTTTGTTAAATTTTATTTATTACCTAGGTCAAATATTTCACCCAAAAAATTGTTTTGTAGATTCTAGATTTTAGGAACTTTTACTTATTAATTAGAATTGTTTGTGTCGGTGAAAAAACCTATTAAGCATAAAAACATTGTAGCATGCATGTGAGCATTGCAAGTGAATTCAAAATTTTGGAAGATAAAGTTGATATTTAAATTAAAATTTTAGACAAGGGAATTAATTCATGATTTTGAAAACTATAAAGTGGTTATTTAAAAAAGAATCATATTCAAAAATAAAAAGCAAACAATTAATGATTTAATCTTCATCATAAATCAGTTTAATTGCAAAAGAACATAAAAAATGAAGATTATATATTATTAGAATGTATACACCAATAATATTAGTAGGATAGTAGTAGTCATGTAGGCCATGTACATCCGTTCAACTCAAATAAACATTATTATTGAAATTTTAAAATTAAACCAAATAAAGGTTGGTGATGAACATTTATTTATTGCATTTATACAAACCTGTAGCTACTGTATGTACTCACTAGGGTGAGGGTGACTAAAACAAACAATTACTTAGCTAGCTAGCTAGAAAAAAGAAGGGAGAAATAATGAAAAAAACAGTAATTACGTACCTAGCACTAGGAGGCCTTGTGGGAACATGAGGCTGAAATTCAACAGGAAGACCAAGGAAGCCATTGAACCTATCAAAAGTAACATGGGCAACATGCCTCACATTTGTAGGCACTCCAATTTCCATACCACCACCACCACAAGAAGATAATAATGAAGATGAAGATGAAGATGAAGACAATGTAGTTGTTGTTTTGATAATAATATTATGACATGAAGATGAAGATGAAGAACACCCAAAAACAGATTTCCTAAAAGCAGTAAACAATAACCCCACTACTAATTTCAACTTCAGATTATTATTATTATTATCTCTCTCCCTCTCCTCTTCTTCTTCTTCTTCTTCTTCTCTTCTTCTCTTTCTCTCTCCTCCAACCACCACCTCTTCTTCTTCTGTATTATTATTATTGTTGTTGTTTGTACTTTCTACTGAACTTAAACTTGAAGATTGATGTTGTATTACTACTTGTACACTCATGATTAATTTCCCTCTAAGCTAAGCCACTAATAATTATTGTTTTTGTTTTTTAGGAAAATTATTATATATTGACTTTTTTTAGTGGGAATGAAAATGAATGGTGAAGAACAAGTGGAGTTGGATTGAAGTAAAGGATAATATGGATATATATGGTTATGGTTATGGTTATGGTTATGGTTATGGTTATGGTTATGGAAGGTGGGACTTTAACATCATCACAAATATTTTCTACTAATTTTTTTATATATATAACAACAACAGCAACTGTAAAATACAAGCAACAAATGCTAGCTGCCTCAACTCAGATCAGCTTAATTTGAGCCTTCTAGCTTAGCTTGAACAAGAAGCAAAGAAGAGATTTTGCAGTTTGATTATTGCTTGGTAATTAATATATATATACCCCCACCACAACTACTGGATCAAATATGCATTAATGCATGGGAGAAACTAAGAGAGAGAGAGAAAAAAAAAAAAAAAACCTTCCTACTGATGTGGGATTTTTTTTTTTACTAGGAATATACAAAGATTTGAAAGAGAAAACTAGAGGGGGCCGGGGTTTACTTTTGTTATTTTATGAAAATAATGCTTCAGCGGGAAGGACAAACTTGTAAATAGTTTTGAATAATTAATCATGCATGTAGATGTACTCCGTATTTCTTTAATTTTACTACATCTATCTTCCTTAGCTTCCTAATTAATTACCCTACCCTACCCTTGCTACCCTCTAGTTTGGCCTTAGCTTATTACTGATATAATTAATTAAAGAAATTAAAGATGGTACAATCCTATTAAGGAAGATGTGTTGGTGCAGTGGCACAACTTTTATGGCTTCAATCCGAGGTCAAACCGCACCCCTCATCAAAATTATTGGGGTAATATTAGACGTTTTTAATTGGGATCCGAAATGAAAAATAAAATTAGACTCTTTAAACACTGACAAAATATTTCATCAATCTAATCTTTACCAATAATTTTATTAAACGCCTAATGAATTAATCAAGACAAAAAATATATGTCTAGGATTCTAGAGTTCATAAGGAAGAATAAAAAGGATAAGGTTTATGATGCATTTTAGCTTAAATATTTAAAAAGTTATAGCTTTTGAGAAAATCAATTGAGTACTCAATAAAATGAGAGAGAAATTAGATATAAATGAGGTCATGACGAAAATAGAAAGTTACTCAAATAATTAATTTAAATTGAGCAAAAAAAATGTTTTGCTCTTTGTAAGTAACGGCTATCTATTAAAATTGTTCTTATCCTCGATCCATAATATAACCTAATGCTTGTAACAAAATAACATTTTATATATCACAAATGATACACTATTGGGCATGACCACATACTAATGGACGGATTGGAGTAGGTAATTAAACACTTTGTTAAACTTAAATTCAAAAAGGGGTTTGGAGCCGTTGCTCATGGTGCATACACCCTATTGAGCTGGCTCGATCATTTGGGTTCCCCTGGCCTTATGGTTTCCTAAGATAGAAGCTTTGGGTAGGAGCCTTTCACCTTTAACTAAGGCCATGTATGATTCAATTTATCTCAAGATAGACCTTATTATTTATTCTAGACTAGTTTAGACTTGTCAATTTTTTTATTTTTTTTTCAAAGTTTTAAATATATTTAATTGCGTAACAAAAACAAAATTGTAATAATATTGATAGTTCAAATTATAAGTAAGCATGCAGCACAATATTGCAAGTAATATGAAACATAATGAGCTGATAATAATAAATCTTGTAAGGTGTACATTGCCTTTGTGCAAAGATCGAGTTGGGAAATCTACCGAGGCTGGAAAATCAGCAAGGAGTTGAAGATCAGACGCAAAACACAAAGACAGAGCCACAGAGGGATGATTAGGAAAGTGATATGAGACTCTACAAGACAACCAGAAAACAGTTCAGATTAGTTAACCAATAACAAGTACTATATATACATATTGACATATTGTATTGTAAATTCAATTATATAACTACCAGAGTGGCCTTATTAAATTTTTTTAGTATGTTGTGTGGAATATTAGGCATAATTGAACCGACCCTACTGCAGGTCATCTGACTCAATTTAGCCAACATACGCATTTGTAAGGAAAAAAAATAAGGAATCCTCACAAATGCATGCTGTGAAAGAATTGAATTTAGATAGAATATCGACCCGAAATTTTGAATCATAATAACCACTAGGCTAAAGACCTCATTCGTCACTTGGCCTTATTTTAAATTAGAGCTAGTAACATATATAAATGTACTCCTTCCGTAACGAATTAGTAGCAACATTTGGACTAACACGGACTCATAGATTAAATAGTTTAATTGTAGTATTAGGTGGTATAATGATAAAAATAAGAGAAAGAAAAGTAAATAGGGTATTATGTGGTATCATGATAAAAGTAAGAGAGAGAAAAGTAAGAAAGAGAAAAGTAAGTGGGATATTGTGTTGTTGTTTTTTTTTTGCCAAAAAAAGGAAAAAAATAAAATTGGAAAAAAATGTTGCAAATATTTTGTTACACCTAAAAATGCCTCTCCAAAATTATCTTACACTAGCCCATGTGGAAACTAAGATTGATCAAGCTCTCAGCTCTTTCATTACAAATAATCAACCCCTTTTTGTGCAGAATGGTTCCCTTCATTTCATATTAATTAGGTTAGCCCACCAAATCTCCTGACTTTAATTATTATTATTATTATTATTATTATTATTATTATTATTATTATTATTATATTAATTTATTTTTGGTTTGTTATATATAAAATCCATTAATTTTATGCTGGTATATATATGAGGATGTGAAACTATGACTTTTGAGATCAAAGGTGGTCGGAGATGGAATCAGTGTCCTGTTCCACGTACACACATCATCTATCTATCTTACCTTATAGAATAATAATAATAACAATAACACAAACCCTGTTCATATGCATTTTTCCTAAATTTATCACTAAGGTTATATATATACTTATATATGTCCTAAATTTTATGTCTACTTGTGTAAAATTAATGGATTTCATTGTATAATTTAGACACGAGGCCAGCTTTTGAAGACTTTAACCAACAAAAATATATTACTTCCTCCGTTTCAAAAAAAACGCAACAGTCAAATTTTTGCATTATTCACGTTGTATACTTTGACCAAGTTTTAAGCTTTACACATAATAAAAAACATCGTCAAGTGGGATCTTGTTAGATTCGTCTCGTTAAATACTATATTAATATCAACTTTTTATATTTTTTAATTATTCATAGTTATAGATATTAATGGTCAAAGTTTCGTCTAGACATGTGTGAAATATTGACTGTTGCATTTTTGTTTAGAACGGAGAAAGTATTAGGTTTTCCTTGATCATATAACAAAGTAGCCCTAGCTGAAAAGGGGTAATATATTCTTGGAATTAACCAAGCGTACACATATTACGTACCTAGCTAGTAGAATATTCGTCTGGTTGTCGATTCTTTTGATACAACACATACATATATACTGACATACATATACATAAGCTTATAAAGTTATAATTAGTTGAAAGCATGTATATACTTACAAATTAATTAATGAACTTAATAATACATGGGTTCGCTCATTAGAGAAATAATTATGTTATGAATCACCTATATATTCACCTGGTCTGATCTGCTAAATTAATTATACCTCAGCCCTTTTCGGTGGTAATATGCATGCTATATATGGTGGCCCATAATGTAGCTAATATGCATCCCTTTAGCATTATATTGGTGATAGATAGAATTTGGCTTGATAATATATTGTCCTGATTCTATCTTTGAGTGGATTTCTAATGACTTATGCATGTAATTTTCAATTTAATTAATTAAAAAAATGCCTCTTTCGTTTCCAAAAAAAAATAAAATTATACCCTTTTCCACATGTAATTCCGTACGGTATGAAAAACAAGAATTAACTGGCGATAACAAATTAAGGACAAAACAATACAAGTAGAATTTTACAAATTTATCGAATTGGAAGCCTTGCATTAGCTAACAAGGAAACAAAGATCCCATCAAATAGGCTTTTATTTATATATTATAAATTCATAAATAAATTAATTATCCAATGTCAACAACTTATAATATACATATAATATAATAATATATGATTTGTCCGCTTAATTGGAGACACCCGAAAACCAGGAAAGCCAAGGATTTAGGCAGGCTAAGCGAGCGTAGTGTTTGGTGTAATGGCGTAGTGCATTAAGCTAATGGCTACCTATATATGCATTTTCTAAAATGGCATTATTAATTTCAAAAATTATGACAAATGTATTCATAAATTGATGTGATAAATATTTTTTTTTGAATATAGTAAGGTACATTGGACCTCAGTGCACAACTTCTATCATAGAATTACATACCGAGCTGTCCTAGACTCACACGGGTGTGAGACTGTCTAGATCCACAAAGTGTAATTAATCACTACAAAAAATGTGTTCAAGGAGGACAATTAAAATTGCCCTATTTGATACAAAATTTGTCTTCTTAGGTTATAATGACAATTTTAGTATTGCCCTCATGTTGCCCTTGTAACCCCGTTGTATTAGGTTTTAAAGCCAATTTTAGATGTTTTGCCCTCTTTGATTCAATTCAAAAAGGGCAAACAAAATTGCCTTCATCGATCATCAACAAAGGCAATAAATTTTGCTTTCCTTGATTTAAACACTTTATTTATTGTCAAATAGGGCAACATTTCAAAAGTCTAGAGGGCAAAATAATTATATTGTCTTCATTGTTAATATCAATGTGTGCAAAAATAATTGCCCTTGTAGGCATCATTAAATAAAACAATACTCATATTGCCTTTTTTAAACATAATAAGTTGCCCTCATTATGTGAGTTTTTTTGTAGTGAATTAATAACTAATTTTTTTAAAACTTTTTTTTTCAACTTTTTTTATGTAGCATTATATAATTTAAGAGGACTACATATAAGATTTTCCATGAAAAAAATAGAAAAAGTCCAATAAGAGATTCATTGCTTGTTCAGATAAAGTGGATGATACTTTATCGGTTTAGGCGTTTAGTGGGCTTTTTTAGACAACATAACCAGATGTTAAAGCAAGAAGCAATGCAACATCATATCATAAATTCATAAGCATAACATATAGTATAATACTCCGTATTTATTTTTGTCTCTCGCTCTGGCATGGCTAGATGGGGCATACATTGAGAATCAAGTCATAGCCCAGTGGTTAGGGCTTTAGAATTCCAGGCACGAGGTCTTAAGTTCGATTCTCACCGCACGCATTTGCGAGGATGTTGGAACATTTATGAATAAATGGGCTAAGGCATTGGGCAAAGTAGGCTAGGCAAAAGGACTCACGAGGCAGAGAGGATCTCGCACCCCGCGAGAAGTTTTTCGCACCCCGCGAAAAAGCTACTGGAAAATCTGGACAAAAGTTTGTTCAGTGGTCGCACCCCGCGACAGTGTCTCTGGAAAATTCGAATGGGTGTTCGAATTCTTGGATTCTTTTCCTAGGATTCCTTTACGTGTTTAAGTTTGTCTTTTGAGCTTCTATGCTGATGTAAAGGGAATTAAATCAGATTAAATGAGGAGATTAAGAGTTAGCCTTGTTGATGGAATAATTTTTATTTCATCCCTTATTCCATGCTAGACTTAATTTCTGATTTTAATTGGTTTAATGTGTGAATTGAACTCAGAATTTTTCTGAATTCTTCACATGCTTATGTGCCTATAAATAGGCATATATTTGTTCATTGCAAAGGATAAGATATACTAGAATAACAAAGGAAAATCTGAATTTCTTATACTACTACAACTTGTTAGCACTTGGTAATATATAGCTAATTTTACTAAGTGTGTTTAAACACAAATAAACACAAGTTCTTTTGTTTCTATACTCTTGAGATCACATAGAGTATAGGGTTATTTTCTCCATTGTATCTCACTAATCGTTCGTGGTAACCCGGTGATCTAAGGGGCGAATTCGATTAGAAGAAAAGTGTAATTTCCACGCCTTGGAGGGTTTACATCAACACCATACATCACCAACAGAGGATTCCTTATTATCCCCCTTACAGATGTGTGTGTTAGCTAAAATTGAGCCGGGTGACCTGCTGTAGGGCTCGATTCCAAGGCCTAGTATCCCACACATTATCCTATAAATAAATAAAATAAAAAAAAGATGGGACATACATAGAATGATAGAATGATACAATACAGTTTCAAATTCAATCTCAACATTAGCGGCAAAAACAATAGTGAAAAAGTTTATGGTCCCTTTTTCTCAACGGGCAAATAAACAGTACGTACAGTTGAACACTAACTTTATTTTTTTGTTTGCCATTCGCTTATTATGAGTAATCCTCTTACAAAAATGCATTATATATGAATATTTTCAAAGGAACTATTGTAGGAACTTTTGGCGTATGTATTTCAATTCAATTTTTAATTCCCTCAATTATTTTGATATATATATATATATATATATAGGGTTGGGTTCCGGTGAGAAATTTCTTATCGTGAGAAATGTGAGAAGAGATAAATACATTAACTAATACCTAGAGGTACATTGACCATCAACTATAGGTACATTCAACATATATTAAAAATACATTGAATAAAAATACATTGACTTTATGCCATAGATACATTGACTCTAAACTATAGGAGGAGTAAGAAGGGAAATTCAAATTTAATCTTAGCCATTCATTTGTTGATCAAAAGGTTGAGATTGCTTCTCACCCTTCTCACCAAAACTACATTTCTCACATGAGCCTACTTCTATATGTATATATAAAGAGAGAGAGTAACTTATTGTTTTCCTAGAGTATATTTCTTCTGCTCTGTATTAGTTGCAACATTGATAATTTGGTACTATTTATAATCACTCTTATACGCAGTATATAATTCACTTTTTGTGTTTTATACATGTAAAAAATATAGTCATGTGGGATCTCAGCTCTTTTGAACCGTCTCAATGTGTTCTTTATGTTGATCTAATTTTTATAATTTTGGTAAAATAGAATTAAAGATATTACAAATATAAATTATACATTGGCAAGCGTGAAAAAGAAAACGATAGATGCAACTAATTAATATGAAGCGGAGCAAGTATATAATAACAAAGTTTCTTTAATTTCTTCTGGATGGGTTGAATTTCATATCTGAAATTCATTTTTTATTCATAATATTATTGTATAAAATAAATTCCTAGAACTTATTGCATTGATCTTAACGAAAAGTACTTCTCTTCTAAGTTCTAATAGACTCTCCCAAATACGAAGTACAATTCTCGTGATGAACTTCTTCATTAGACTCGTCATTTTGAAATTTGAACTAGTACAGTGACACCTTTTCTAAAACCTCTCCATTTTGAACTAGTGGCACCTCATGATTTGGAGTCAATAGAGATTTAAAAAAAAAAAAAACCTTGTCTTAATTAACAACCTAAGAAAAAAGTTTGAGTGTGCTCCCACCTTGATTCATCAGCATTATTATTAATCATGGATTTGGTGACAACTAACAATAACAATTTGTGCGCTAAAACTACTGTTTATATGCGGTTCGATCTCAATTACACTGTATATTAAGTTTTATTGTTTGAGATAATAATTTAGAATTTTTTTTTTACAAATATGATTATTTATATTAAGTATTACATTTAAACCATAAAAAATAGCAGCGATTTTATATTTATAAACTCGTTGGATCGACCCAAACCTAAAGTTTTTGGATCATAAGCATGTATTTTAGTATACACTAATTAACCAGCTGGCATGTTCAATGTTCAACGCGATCCCAGAAGTATTTTATCACAACCAACTCAAACCGACATGTTTGGCATTTCTACCCAGGAGTGACCTAGGTTCGCTTCCTCACTAGTTTATGTTTGCTTATGAAAATACGAAATGTATATATGATAGGGCTCTCGTATACGGTATACTTTGTCAATTACAAAAGGAAAAAAAGTTATGTTATTGTATTGATCCTTTTAAATTCATTCAGTAGTTTTATTGTATATATTTTTCATTTGATCAATTAATTGAAATACACGTCTTGAGCATCAGATTAATCACGTCCATCCACGATTTTTTTTGGGTACAAATAAATTAATTAGTGTAGAAGGACAAATGCATGCGGTGAGATGATTATTACACATAATAAACCCACTATATATATATATATAATATACATCATATCCTCTTATTAACCAGTGGCTCCAAATCCGTTGAAAGTCGGTTTGTAAATTGTAATACTAACAATAATGTGGTAGATGCCGGGCTCCCATATGCGACGAAGATGCCCTTAGGGGCCGTTTGGTTATCAAAAGGGAAAGAGAATCACTTTAAGAATGGGAATGGGGGAGAATGAAAAGCAAAAGTGTTAGATTTAAAAGCTTGTTTGTTAAAAAAAAAATACACCACCACCACCCCAAACCCACCTCCACCACCCAAGTTCAAAAACAACCCCCACTTCCTCCACCACCAACGAAACCACCCCCCTCCCCCACCCCTTGCTGGCACCACCCCCTCCTCCACCACGGCAGCCTCCTCCCCTCCCCCAACCCTCAAAACCCTAACCCTAACCCTAACCACCCAAATACCCAAATTAAAAAAAAACAACCCCCAACCACCTCCACCATCTCCACCACCCCCAAAGCCACCCCCAGCCGCACCGCCTCCCCCCACCGCCCCTTCGCCACCCCCTCCCCACCACCCTTCAGCCCCCAACCACCCCCCCACAAACCAAAAATCCCCAAATTCGAAAACCTAGGGTTTTCGAATTTGGGGGTTTTTGGTTCGTGGGGGGTGGTTGGGGCTGAAGGGTGGTGGGGAGGGGGTGGCGAAGGGGCGGTGGGGGGAGGCGGTGCGGCTGGGGGTGGTTGGGGGTTGTTTTTTTAATTTGGTGAGGTGGGTGTCGTGTGGGGTGAGGTGGGATGGGTGGGGCGTGGGTGGGGTGGGGCTGGGCGTGGGTGGGGTGGTGCTGGGGTGGGGTGGGGTGGGGTGGGGCTGGGTGGGGTGGGGCCTGGGTGGGTGGGGTGGGTGGAGCTAGGTTGTGATGGTTGGGTGGGAAGGTGGGGAAAGGGAATGGAAAAGATAGGGGGGAGGGAGGGTTTGTAAAAGTGTTAGAATAGGGGAATGGGGAGGGGAAAGGGAATGACAAAAGTGGCATTACAAACACTATCAAAGGGAACGGGGGCAGTTGATTCCCATTCACTTTGATCAATACCTCCAAGGCTCCAACCAAACACACCCTTATATTATTGTTGGGCTCAGTCTCTTCAGACCACCTGTTACTTTGTGAAGGCTGAGAATCTTTTTATTTTTTGATTGGGTTGGTGTCAGAGTGAATGTCAAGTAAACTTGGGCTTTTTAAAGTTGGTGTCATAACGTCGTGTTTGCTATGAATTTGTGCATGTTAGAAATAAGATCAATGACTATTTCCATCTCTTACATAGCAATGATACATGGATAATTGGATACCAGGTATCCATGAATGTAATTGATACCATGGCACATTTCGTAATTATACTGAACTTTATTACACCTTAAACCCACCCACTAAATCCACCCACCCATTAGACCCAACCACCCACCCAGACCCACCCACCCACCCAGACTGACCCACCTAGACCCACCCACCCAAACCTACTAGACCCACCCACCCACTAGACCCAACCACCCAGACCCACTAGACCCACCCACCCCCTAGACCCACCCACCCACCCACCCACTAGACCCACCAACCCACCCACCTACCCGAACCCAGCCCCGTGACCCAAAACACTACCACCACTAGACCCACCCATCCCCACCCCCAATCAAACCCAGCCCCACCACAAAACCCAACCTCCCACCACCGAACCCAACCCCCCACCACCGAACCAAACCCCCACCACCAAACCAAAAGTGAAAAAGGAGATGAGAAGAGAAGGAGTGAGGAGAGAGAAAAGGGGGGAGGGAAGAGAGAGAGAAGTTGATGTTTTTTTTTGGAATGTTGTACAGGAAGAGAGGAAAGGGGGGGGAGGGAGGAGAGAAGGAGATGGCATCAAAAACAAGAAAATAAAATGTCCTCCACTTTTGCTTACAATTACAAAAGAGCCATGGTATCATTTTATTTTGTGGATACCTGGTATCCACAAAATATTTCTCTTACATATTATATATATATATATATATATATATATATATATATATATATATATATTGTTTGATATGGTTGTTTGATAACACATATCTTTTCCCAACTGTAATCATTTTCATTATTTTGCTACCTTTCACAACCCTATGGAAATAAATTAACTTCTTACTCTTAGGCCCGTTTGGTTGTAGGTAATAAATTGTGGTAATGGTAATGAATTTATAGTGTAATTTTGTTAAGGATAAACCTTATAATCTCCATGGTAAACAAATTTTCATTCTCAAGCTTCAATTTTCTTCTCATTTTTTATTTACATCCATTACCATTGGGGAGAGTGGTATTTGATGGGAATGGATATTTGTGAAGAAAATTAGATAAATTGGAGCTAAGATAACACCACCATGGGAATGGATTTTAATTTTTCTTCCAAATTTAGTTATAAATTTATTCCCATTACCATGATTTATAACCAGCTACCAAACGGGCCGTTATTTTATTTCTATTCGATCCAATTCCTTAGTTATATCAAACAAACAAAAAAAATCACTTGTTATGTGTCTTTCCCAATCTTATACCAAATAACCCCTTAATGGGTTGACATTTTGACAATATATAATTTTTTTTTTTCATACCCTAACGGCCCGTTTAATTGCTAATAATAAACTGTGTTAATAATAATCGATTTGAAGTATAATTTTATTAAGGAATAACCTTATAATCTCTACGGAAAACATAGTTTCATTCTCAATCTTGAATTTTTTTTTCATATTTTCTATTCTCATCTATTACTATTGGGATAGGTGATATTGGATGAAAATGAATATTTATGAAGAAAATTAGATAAGTGAAATTAAGCTAGCACTACCATAGAAATGAATAATAATTTTTCTTCCTATAAATTCATTCTCATTACCACCATTTACGACCGACTACCAATTAAACGGATCATAAGGAGAATAATGAAACCGCCCTACACAGGTGTCTCTAATAACATTTTCCTTACATTTTTGAGATGGTATAAAGAATCGACCTTGGATCATCATTCCCCGGTCTACAACTGTTAGTTGTGTATGTTCCTCTTTTGAGAGTACAATATATGTACTAGTATTTTATGCGCGCAATGTGTACGTTAAATAGATAAATATTAGTTATATATGCAAATACGTAACATTAATAGACATATAGGTATTAAATTAAGATAGCGTTCTTGACATGATATGGATTATTAGACATTAATAGATTAATATTTATTATTTATTATATATGTAAATATATGAGAATAATAGACATATTAGTATAATTTGTGGTGAAGGTTGTTATGTTTTCTTTTATGTACAATTGACTCTGTGTCACCTCTAGAAAAATCATGCAATTTGCTTGAATAGCAGGCCTCATGCTAGTACCACGTACAGCTAGTTAATTAGGTTGTATTTGATCTCTTTGCGGGACTAGCATCTCAATAAAATTCAATCCATTACAATTCATTCTTATTCCTTCAATCCATCTCATTCATTTCTGATCTATTTTAAACAAATCCAATTCGTTCCATTTCAATTCATTTGAATCCCGCAAAAAGAACACATCATCCTTAATGCCCTACATTTTTGTGGCTTGGATATAATAAGAAAAGGCCAAATTTTTTTAGCCACACTTTTTGCACGTTGGTTTTTTTTTTTTGAAGAAATATCATCTCCATTCTTCGGAAGATGAATATGACACATTATATATACTGAAAAGGATGTCCATAACATTATGCAGAAAAATATATCCCCATATTGAAAGCGATCGATTAAAACTGCGATCAATGTTCAATAAGTATGAAAGACAAAGAGTGATGTTAAACAGAAGTGTAATTCACATAGTTAATTAGCTAACGCGGATATTAGGATAACTCCAATACTGTTTTATTATGTCGAAGGGCTTTGGATGAGTTGGTTTCAAGTTCCCAAATGATAGAGGATTAAAAATATATGTTTTGGAAAGCCCATAAATATTTTGCATAACTATATTAAATAAACACTATTTATTTAATCCTCTATCACCAAAGATTACGGGATCAACACCCTCACTCTCTTTTGTTGTCCCCTTGCCAAAAGAAAAAAAAACTCCGCTCCGTCTGTCTATGTAATTTCCTAATATATGGGTATGTATGCATGAAGCCGGCCTGTTTAACTCATTTTGTTTTTAATTTGATTAGCATGCATGTATGTACTTGCTAATTACATTAATTCATTCCTATTTTAAATGACAAGTTAAATAGAACATTTATTAACAGCTATTTTAGAATGAGCATAAACCTAATAAGATCTCCTATTTTTTAATAAATAATGTATGTATAATTAGCTTATTCATACTATATATTAATTGTATCTTGTAATATCTATCCCTTTTTCAATTTTATGATGTTATTGTTGAGAATTAATTAAGGGTAAATTAGATATCACCTGCTTAGAAGGGTCGCCTAAATTTTTTATTTCCTACCGTTATTGTTATTATGATTATTATTATTATTATTATTATTATTATTTAAAAAAAAATACTACTAATAATAATACTCCGTGAATTGCATGTATCAAAACGTACAAGCATGCTTCAATAGTTCAATGCATGCACGCCCAGCCCAAATGTCTATTGTTGTAGATCTCCCTTGGAGTAATTTGGTACATGAATTTTGGTGGCCGTACTTGGTCGTATACTTACAAGTTACAAAGCTACAGCCCCCACGTTGTGACTTTCTGAGGCGAGGCGTCGTGGGACTCAACTCCTTTTTATTTACGGAGTACAAAATTTCTACATAGTATGACTATTACTATTAGTGCCTTAGTGGGTCTCAGATTTCCATATGAGATTTCTCCTATATATAATATCTTGCATCCCGGCCTTAACAGCAATAGGAGCGTTTTATATGGTACTTCAATGCAACTAGTAATTTAATGATGATATAATGTCACTGTCGTCTTTATCTAAACATTACAAAATTTTATTATTTTTTATGCTAAATATATATAATCACAAATAAAACTGTCACAACAACCCTCTTCAACCCACAAAATTGATACACCAACTACGTTTGAAACTCGATCAAAATTGCAACACCCACCATCTCTAAATTGCATATATAAAATCGATTGAAAAACACTATAATCCTTAGCTTGTACTGTGATAAGTAAATCATTAAATAGTACTTTTTAATAAATTTGTAATGTATGTAGCTAGTGTTCAATTGTTGTCAATCGCCATATGATGCCAGTCTATTCTAATTAATAATACATTCTTACAATCAGAGGTAATTTACAATCGGACATGTATTAATTTATTCATTTTTATTATCCCCCATATATATATATATATATATATATATATATATATATATATATATATATATATATAGTTATTATTCATCCATTTATTATGAGTAGTATTTATTATTTAATTTGGAGGAAAAATGTTGAATTGACTAGTAAAAACATCTACATATCTATCAAACAATGAGTTGTTAATTGGTCCCTTTTTTTGTTTTTATAACTTTATTATAAAATAATAACTAATTCATGCCATGATTGGAGGAGGGTATTATCTATCATATATTCAAATTCATAAGTGACGAGTTGGTGTAACATCAATGTCATATAGACTTACATACATACATTTGCTTAAGTACGTACTACTCCGTATATATATTATTGTACTACCAAACTGTGGTGGGGTGGATCAGAGCCTTTGAGTTTGAATTGAAATACTACCCATGTCCCATGTGCCTACTAGTCACCTAGCTACTGGCTAATTATATTAAAGATTATTGACTTAATCATCTACGGTACGGTGTAAATAAATTTAAATCATTAAGAATAAGTATTTCACTGTACTCTAATCACCTAACACTTAATCGGCTCTTATAAAATACTTCCTCCATAACAAAATAACTGCAATAATTTGACATAAAGTAGATAGGGAAAAAAAATGTCAAATAATTAATTAGTTACGTACAGAGGGAGTATATGTTTAATTATATGTTGGTGTTATTCGATTAACATGTTGGCCTTTTGAAACTATTTTTTTTTTGGATAAATTTTTCTAACTATATAAAAGTACGTTGATTCATCTAATTTCAATTCACATACAATGTTAGTTATGTTTAAAAATAAATAAATTACAGTGAAATAAATATATATCGAGGGAGTATATATTATAGAGTACGTATGAGCTTTAGAAATACAAAAAAAATTATCAAACTTTATATAATTTTTACAAATAAATAGCCGGAAAAAAAAGAGAGTAAAGCATAAAAAAAAAGGTGAGGAATAAAATAGTCAACAAGTCAACCAAAGAAATGCCTTGGCATTGTAATTAAGAAACAAAGGACTGAAGGAGTGAGGACCATGCACCCTAGCCTCAATCATTGATTGACTGATTTAAAACAAAATATCGAATGAAATTTTGCCTTCTCTTTGCCGTTTCAAGTCAACAGATCGAGCACCTCCTTGCTTGAAAAGACATACATTCCCCCTTATTATATATTACAATAATTATATTATATATGATCAATATCATAATAATAATAATAATAATAATAATAATAATAATAATAATAATAATAATAATTATTATTATTATTATTATTATATATTATTATGCCACGCAATCAAATATATTACAAATATATATACCTGTTGAATTGTACGACCTTAGCTTGTTGGTCTCCAACTCCATTATTTCATTCAATTCAAACAACCCCTCAACTAACTAACTAGCTAGCTCCCCTCTCCTGGCCTATCTAATTAGTAATAGTAATAGTAAACATGTTGAAGAAGATTAAGGTAGTGAAACCTTTCGCTAATCTTGCTAAGAAAACTAATAAGGCCGGGATCAATAATAATTTCAAGCAACTTGATAAAGGTGGTCATGATGATGATGAGTATTCACACCGGCGATCTTTACTGGTCAAAGGGATAGAATCTAATTCCCCAGCAAAGACGACGACCCCAACAGGATTCTTCGCCGTTTACGTTGGGGAGGGGAGAGAAAGATTTCTCGTCCCAACGAGCTTTCTTTCTCACCCCCTCTTTAAGATTTTGTTAGAGAAGGTCCATGATGAGTTCGGGTTTGAGCAAAAGAATGGTCTTATTGTCCCGTGCACTGTTTCAACTTTTCAAGAAGTGGTTAGTGCCGTGGAGAGTAACCATGGAAGGTTTGATATGAGGAAACTCTTTGAGGAGTTTGTTTGACTTTTTTTTTTGTACTTATTAATTGTAAAAGGTGATCGAGAGAACATACATCATCATCTTCTATATATATATCTATATATGTATATATAGAATTAATGTAACTATATATATATATATATATATATATATAGTTTAATTTGATTATTACTATATATCATATATTGTAGCTAGCTAGCTAGGTAAATTAAGAAAGGCCTCAATCTTGTGTCGATCTCCTTAATTAATGCTTGTTGATATATATCATTAGAGAGTTAGAATCCAATTCTAAAGGCCGGAGAATGAAGATTACATATATACATTCCCATGGAATTGCATGCAGTTGTCATCAAATAGCTAGCAATTAAGATCGATCAACATATGTATAGTATAGTATAGTATAGTATAGTATATTTAGTATATCATGTATGGTATGATATATATGGTGTGTTCTTGCATTGGCTAATGGCTAGCTCTTTATATACGATCGATCAATTATTCAAAGGATTATTTGTGCTTAAAGGCCATAATTTGACATCTCACATACAGTACCAATTGGCATGTGGTTATTTACTATATTTGATCATCCCAAAACAATAATGAACAAAAGAAAATGTTTATTTACTACTATATATGTTTAACTGAGTAAATTTACTATATGTTACGGAAGGAGTATAACACTCACAAAATAAAAATAGCTCTTTTTATGGAAAGAAATGTATACAAGACTCACATAAGGCTAGCTATATATTTCAAGAAATAACTTTGGCAGGTGGGGACGTGGCGTTGTTGGTGATCGAGGATGAACCAGGGTCATCCACCTGAGTAACTCATCATACTATTATTATACATACATAAACATTGAATAATAATTAATATGGATGAATAGAATAAGCAAGGGGCGCAGGATTCACCTGCATTTATAGTTGTATGACTTGTATCAACTTAAGCTTCATGGCGATCAGTATATGACCTCCATTTTTCAAATAAACTAAAATACAATGATGGCTTTAATTGTTTATATATGGACAGTACCCTAAATAATTAAATTGGTGTAGTTACGTTTGAGAATCAATTAAAAACAAGCATATTTTTATTAATTATGTTTGTATTCTATTTTAGTGATCGAATTTTTCTAGATTTTTATAACCAATATTTAGTTTCATATAAATATATATATATATATATATATATATATAAAAATGGGATGTCGAAGGGTCTTGGATCGGATTAGATGGTCCAAGTGCTCCTAGTGATCTTTGAGGTCATGTGTTTGACACCCTGCACCGCCATCCAAATTAAAATTATTTTCTGAGATAAAAGCATTGTGCAAGTAATGCGCACCAACATAGAAAATTAGAGGATTGATTAGCATTGCCATTGCATATGCTAGACAGTAGTAGACATAAGAGTTGACATAAGATAGGATAATACATTGTTATTGACTATTATTATTATTATTATTTGTTAGATTGGTGCCTTGAATCTGTTGTATGTCGTACTCCCACTTCGTATAACCCTGCACGGTTATATGTTTTGTGGGCTATGGTTTTCTGTTTTGGGCCTATTTTTCGGGCTTTTCAGTTTCTGTTTTAGGAGTCATATATATATTCCTTATTTTTTCTTAACCTAGTCTACACTTTGTAATCTGTAATCCGAAATTCCTCAAAATCAATAATACTATCTCTCTCCTCTGCCTGTGGACGTAGTCGACAAACTGTCGGCGAACCACGTAAATTCCGTGTGTTGTTCTTGTCTATTGTTTGCTTTACATTGCGCATCTGTTATAAAAGTTTGTTATAACATTATTATTATTATTATTATTATTATTATTATTATTATTATTATTATTACTTAGGACATGTTCTTTCGGCCTTAATTTATGATATATCAGTTAAGCTCAGATTAATTAAGTTTCAAAGAACATGGCCTTAATTAGTACGTACCTAGTCATTGAAGAATTTGTTGGCATTGTTGCCATTTAAAATTGCAGGCACGGCAGTTGGTACCCAAACAAAGAGAAATGGCTGGCATTTGCTAGTTAATTTAAGCCATTGTTTTGGGTTTTGGTACACGAAATTAGATAAGTTAGTTATAGAAGTAATGATAAATAAATATGATACAGGCCGGTACCAAACTTGCATTGTCTTGTAAATTAAACATTTCAAAGTTGTATTACGAAAGGTGACTATCTGAGGTGGCAAATCAGGGTGCGGTTAGGATTGTATGGGTTTGGTTGTTTGTGGTACGGAAGTGGTTGGGGTATAATGGGATTTTTAAGACCACTATATAAAAATCTAAAAAATTGAATGTTATTTTGTATAAAGAAATGTCATCACCACATGGAAAAATCTAAAGTTCATGACCACCATATAGAAATTTTCTTTTATTTTCCTATATATAAACTATAAACTTAATCAAACTAAAAACATAGTAGAAAATTCAAATTATTGTTCATTGTATAGTGTTATCTCTATATCGCAATACTCGCAACTTTTGTTATTTTAGCTAGGCTAGCTGTAACACAATACTTGCAACAATTTTTTTTTACTATATTTAATATAAAAATTACCAATGTGTAGCTTTTTTTTTTACTTGATCTGATTTTTGTTGTGGCACAATTAATTATTCAATTTTCACTCTATCTCTCTCTTTAAATCCTGTTTTTATCTAGCTAGGAGTCTGTATTGTATACTTATGTAACGATTGTTGCGATACGAAAGTAGTATGCCTGTGTTTTTATAGTATATCCAATGTTGTGAGATCTAAGACAAGACCCAATGCAGAATAGTTGCTTGTAGACTTTATCCATATATATGGATTATACGTATATGAGGTAGTATGAGGAAAGAATACTCAGAATATCCATTTTTAAGTGTGGAATATTATTGTCTCTTCACTCTTTTTTATTCTTTTCGTGACAAACAAGGTGCTACTTACTTCTGTTGTTTAACTTTAAATTGATCATTATAGACACATTAGAGATGTCCTAAAGTAATTAGTAGCACAAATTTAATTAGGGGGTGTTTCGTATTATAATCATAAATTCAAATTGGAAAAGATCGAGATATATGTTACCTTTAAATTATTAGTTGTTGTTTGATTTAAGGGCTCGTTTGTTAGGGTGTAAAACGATTTCAGATGAAATTGGTTTTTTATGGAAAATCTTTTATATTGGAATTTTGGAAAATTCATTCTCATGAAGGTTTTTCGTCCATTGTTTTGTTGCATATAAGAATTATTTTTATTTTTTATTAGGCATTTTTCCTTGTTTAGTTGGACTCAAAATTAACAGCTTCAATTGTGAGGGCCGGGAAAATGTATTTCTTACAATTGTGTTGGAAAATATTTTTCTTTCAATTTGGAGGGAAACGTTTTCAATAACGTATGATTCTCCACCCCAAATTTTACATTATTTTAATATTTTACCAAACCTAACATTCTAACAATGGAAAATGGGAAAAAAAAAAATCAAGGATGGAAAACATTTTACGACCCTAAAGGTAGATTGAAAACAGTACAACTAATTAAAGGGAAGGAAAGGAGATTTATTTCTTCAAGCTAATTAAGTTTCACAAGGAAAACAAATTAAGTGATTATGTTACTTAGCCCCTTGAGAACGGAAAGTGTTATTTATGAGATATATCAAACTAAGTTAAAAAAATAAACACTTTCATTAAATCCGTTTTCTAACTTCTAGCAAAGAACCCGAATCATCCAACACATATTCTATAGATCAAAATTTAATTACATGTAAAGTCGTTATTAATTTATTATGATGAGCTCAATGTCACTACTGCACTTTAGGTTCTATTTACTTGGGTGTAAAACGTTTTTGATGTAAAATGATTTTCCACGAAAAACATTTTACGTTGTAAAACTCATTTTCATAGAAATTTTCCAATGTTTACTTGCACGGAAAATACGTTTTACCACCCAAATTTGGGGGAAAATGTTTCCACTATGGTGTAAAATGATTTTCACTCCAAATTTTACATTTTATTTTTTCACCCTATGTAAACGATGTAAAATGGGAAAACCATTTTCAAGGAAAACATTTTACGCAATAGTAAACGGAGCCTTAATTTGAGAGTAATATAGCAATCTAGTGGCGGATCACAATATTTTTCTAAGTACATGCATTATTTTTTTTGGGGGGGGGGGGGAATGGCAACACACGTGGACTCGCAATAGTATTGATGAAAAGTTGACTACATATATATAAATTTAGAAAAGTTTATTTATATTAATAATATTATGTTGCACCAAAAAAAAAAGTTTAAAAGAAAAAGATTATTATGCTAGTCTTCAACTTCCCTTTTTTGGGGTTGTTTTTGTCTCTACATTATACAATCAATGTTTTTTTAACGATATATATATATAATGGGCCTAAGCTAGCTAGGTTATATTTAATTAGCCTAAATTTCTCTAGAACAAATACTCACAAGATGATTATAGTGAAATTAGAACACAAATTACTTGTGCAATTTAAGAGTAATATAATTTCTAAGGACGTGCAAAGCGACTGGCCAAATAAATGTAATATCATTTAGAATATTTGTTTATTTGTATATTATATATTGTCTAAAGTAAATATATTGTAATAATTTTAAGAAAAATAATATACATAACCTTTAATTAGGGCTATGTTTAAGATGCTCAAAATAATTTTAAGAAAAATTTTAATCAAACATTTATTACATTAATTTTTTTTATTTTTTTATAGGATAATGTGTGGGATACTAGGCCTTGGAACCGGCCCTACTGCAGGTCACGGGGATAATAAGGAATCCTCGCAAATGCGTGCGGTGAGAATCGAACCCAGGATCTCGTGCCTGGAATTCTAAATCCCTAACCACTGAGCTATGACTTCATACTCAATTTATTACATTAATTATTGTGTTGTTTTATCTTATTTTCATCTATAGTATTATTAGATTATATTAACATTTTATTTTATTTTATTTTTAAAAAACCATGAGGTAAAAGGCAAAAACTTTCTACACTTAGAATAATGTTGTTCGAGAGATATCCAACAAATATAGCCAAAGTTATTTGTTCACAGATCTAATTAATTAGCTACAGTGTAGTAGGTGTCATTGTCGAAGTAACCACTTTCATGGTAAGAACTTTGAAGTTTGAAGAGACCAGTAATAGCGTTGGACTTACGTTGCCAAAAGAAAAACAGAGTTGGACTTAACTCCCATCCGTAAGACCCCACGTACAGCTTGTTGATTTGTCTAAGCCTAATTTTTTCCACCGCGTTTTTTCAACAGCCCAGTAACTTTGTAATCCTAACAATAAGTAATTATTGGTAATCCATCCCCATCCATCCCCATAATAATCTTATAATCCTTACAATAATCTTATAACGCACACACACCCTCCCTATAATAACTTTATAACCGTCACAGAACAACCTTATAACCCATCACAATAACTTTGTAAATTCAAGAACCTTATAACCCACAAATTAACCTTGTAACCCCCTCCACAACAACTTTGTAACCCCCAACATACAAATATACAACAGGTCGCATGGTTCTTAAACTGTGGAACATATCGTTTTTAAGAATTTTTGATTTTTTTTAACTAAATTAACTTAAATTGAATTCAAAAATCCTACGTTTAGTTGGAGCTGAATTGAATTAAACTGAACTGAATTTGACTAAACTAAATTGAACTGAAATGTTCATAAAATAAGTCCAAAAAATATGGGGATGTATTATTCTTCCTTGTAGTTGCACTATAATTAATAATATTGTTCATTATTGTTCAATGTCATGTTCTAAACACCGTCACCTATTGAACTTTGGAAATTTTAGGTAAATTTCATACTCTTTCCATCTTTCTTCTAGGAAAATGTAATAATATACTCCCTCCGTTCTAAAAAAATTGTTCCATTTATTTTTTCACATTTGTGATCTGTTATGACACAACTTTAAATATTAATACCTATAATTATATATAAGAAAAAATAATAAAAATCACATATTTGGAAAGTACGAATTGAGACAAATCAAACCAGTTTCGCATGACTATGTTTTTCCTTACATACATAAAATTAAAAGGAGTCAAAGTTACGAAATGAATAGTATATAAAGTCAATCTGGCGGAGGGAGTAGTTGTTTTTAGTTAAATTAAACATTTTACGATGTATTATATTTGATTTTGACATGCATTTTAAAATTTATACCATTTATAAAAATATATTAAATTCTTATGCATTATTTTATTTTATTATTATGTTTTCTATCACAACATATAACTTATACTATCTCATCTCACGCATGAATAATATTTGAGGTCTATTATGTGAAAGGAGATAAAGTGCATAAATCAAAAGTGCGATGCCAAAACAAACTTCAATTCATACAATACATAAATAGGGGTAAGTACTCTATTTTTTATTATTATTGTAGGCACATCAACCTTTTGCACTTCTTGAGACAAGAGTTATAACATTTATATATTTAATTATTTATTTATAAAAATTATAAAAACTAAATACCAATAACCTACATACTATATATTAAGACGAATCTAACAAAACCCTACATGATTATTTTAATTAAGGCAAACAATTAGAAACAACCTATCAAAAAAATTGCAACGAAGAAACAATGAGAGGAACATCAATCATGGCACATCTAAGGGCACTAACAATAGAACAAACCTTTAAATTAAAGGTTTAGGGCCCATGACACATCATATTTGATAAATCTCAACTCAAACAAACCTATTACTATTTACCAACAATAGACAAACCTCTATCAAGGTTTGTGTTGGACCCAATATAAAAAAAAAATTAAAAAAAAAGGACAAATCTAGGTTACTATTTTGTAACCTTACCCAACAAACCCCATTGACAAACCCCTTATTACTAGTGCCCTAAGAGGTACGAGTAATTAGTAAACGGTGTTTCTTGGATATAGAGTTGTAGAATATAGCATCAGCATTTCTGCATTTGGCATTGTACGTAGTTCCAGCAGCATCCTGTCCTCCTTGGGCTGACACTTCATTCTCCACCTTCATAGCATCATAAGTTTCCTCAGGAACCTCCAGAATCTTCTTAATTACCATTGTTCTTCAATTCTAACATTTTTTTAATAAAAAAAAATAAAATAAAAAAAACCCTACTACTAAGGGAGAATAAAATGTAAGGTTTGAATTGAATCCAAATAGGGTGGGTTTACACCCAAGTGACCAAAAGTGAGGGCACCGTGTAATGTATCACAATTTGAATCTGAATATAATACTTCCTCCGATCCATTTTAATCACAACAAATGAATATTTTATCTCTCACAAAAAATACTCATTTGTTACGATTAAAATGAATCAGAGGAAATACAAGTATAGGACTAGGAGGGAGTAAGAAAGCTCAAAATATCCAAAATGTGCAATCCATATCAATCCAAACATGTTTGTATATTTGACGTGATATGTATTTTATTATACACCTAAATTTCCTGCTACTGAGATTAGGCATTTAATTTTTGGATGAAGTTATATGCAACTATCAACTGTATATATATAACCCATTTAATAAATTTTCTTTATGAATATTGTATAAACAACTTGTAAGTTGTAACATATCCACACGTACATTAAGGTGATGAGGATAAGCTTTAGATTTTTTCGGTTTTTCCAAAATGCTTCAAACAAAGTTTGACACAGATGAGCTCGATCTTGGTTTAATTAAGGCCCAAAACTTTAACATTGATCCATGTTGTTTATATTGCTATATTATTGTAACAACAATAACAAGTATTATGTTTTGGCCTTTGGGGCCTCTAATTTTCGAAGGCCTCATTCCTCCGCGCGCTTTGCGCTTGCCAACCATGTTCATGCTCATCTGAGCATTGGGTAGGTCTTCATTTGAGCAAGTAGATCTCTCTTCAATGTGATTGTTTAAAGTTTGCAGCAAATTTTTATTGCTTTTCTAAGCAAATCACCTCTCCAGTGAAGGGAGTGACGAATGATTAACCATTTACATTTCTTCCTTAAAATAGGTTTTATGATATCCAAGGCCTACTTCCCTAAAAAAAAAAAAAAAGAATTACAGAGATTGAATAAGAATTCTCTTCATATTATCAATCAATTCTTGCATTTGTTCTCTTGAATGCAAAGGAAAGGGGTAGACAAATGCACAGTCCAGGTTGCCCTGTCGTAGAGTATCAAAAATGGCAATGGACGGGCCCACCCCATGGGTGGAAGCACAACCCATGTAGTCCTCAACCCCGAGTTCCTCAAAGTTGTCATTTGTTTCATCAATCACTGGATCTTCAAAAACCGATATAAAGGAGGTTCTCAAGGATGATGATGGAGTCAAACCTGGATTTTCAATGGCCCGGCACATCAAAAAGTTAAGGTCTGCCATGTCTGTAAAATGCTTGTTTGAGTTCTTTGCATCTTCAAAGGATGCGCATGTTCTTTTCGCAAGTTCCCACAGCTCCTCACCTCCCTTCATGTCATGAGTGTTGAGAATGGCAGAATGGTAGAATCCTGTGCACCAACAAGCACCTAGGTTATTTACATGCAACATCTGTGATATGTGAATGAGTGAATGACAATTATTTGAATTTTTTGCGACACTCACTGCATTGTCTAACACAACCTCCTCTCTACCTGCTTGGTAACTAACCATCAACAAAACAAGTCCATTTTCCCTTACAAACCACTTTTGTCAAAACATCAACCACCAAAGGTTTTCGTCTAATCTGATATACATTTACAATTTGAATTTTGAATAAACAATTACCAAATAAGGTATCATTACATCATTGATGATATAAGTAGTTTTCAAATATGTAATTTTCATTATTTAATTTAATACAGAATTAAAGATAGTTAACGATGTTATTAAAATTGTGGTTAGGAAATGTTGATGAATACCCTCCAAGGCGTGGAATCTACACTTTCCTTCTAATCGAATTTCGCCCCTAATTCGATAACCGAGTTACTACGAAATGAATAGTGAGATAAAATGGAGAATTATAAAATCTATTTAATCCTTAGAGTGTATTTTAAAAGACCTGGGTTTATAATGTGTTTAAAAACCACACCTAGTATGATTAGCTAGAAAATACCAAATGCTAACAAGTTGTTTTTAGTGTTTGTAATTTCTGAAATTTCCTTGTACTCAACAACTGAACAGAACATGCCTATTTATATGCACAAACCTAAGAAGAAAATCAGAAAAGATGATTGAATCAGCACCATTAAACCCTTCATAAATCTGAATTCAAGAGACTTGAATTGTGTAATTAACGTGCTTAGATGTCATTCACAATGCTAGATTACTAGCTCTTAACATTCTAATTTACTCAAGTTTAATACCCTCTTAAATCAATACTGAAGCCTAATGAACAAGTTTTAATACGCAAAAACCGTAGCAGGATCCAATGGCAAATCGCGAGCCGCGACCCACCTCATGAGGTGCGACCATGCTCGTGAATCGCGACCTGGTCCTGCCTCGTTTCCCCTTTTTGCCTTATTTCTTCTTCCTTTGTTCATATGACCAAGCCACTTATGCATATATGTTCCAACAAACGATAAATAAAAATCATATAAATATATTTGGTCTGATTTTGGGTGATCTACAAACTTTGTCAATAAGCATTTAATTCCTTGCGTAGATTGAATTGAACATTCCTCTCACCCATATACTACATTTCCAAGAAAATTTGACTAAATTGAACATAGGATATCTTAAAAAGCATTGCAAGCTTAAAAGGTACTCCATCCATTTTATTTTGTTTGATATGCTTTGACCATTTTTATCTAAAAAAAAATATTCCAAATGTATCAAACAAAGTGAAACAATGGAGTATCTACTTATAAAATAAAATAAAACACACACACACACACATTATAGTTCTTGACTAGTACTGCAATAAACCTCATCGTAAGTCGTAACAAAAAGGGGTAATAAACCAGGAGGCGCCAGAAAAAAAAATACAAACAATCAACAGCAACAGTCACAGCTATGATATAGTTTCCTACTCCAGTAGAGAGGTAGTGATTGGAAAATAACATGTAGATGATCTTAATTAAGCAGGTAAATAAACATATTGATTGATTGATGATTAACAAAAGCACATGATGAGACCTGATACTAAGAGTTCAAAAAAGTATCTTTGATCTTCAGCAAAAAAAAAAAAAAAAAGAAACAGTAGGGACTTACCAACATGCTGGCTTGAAAGGCTGGGCTCAAGATGTTTACGACAATCAATCAGAGTCACAACAGCATACTTTTCCCATTCACCATCAGGAAGACATTTGGTCAATCGTGCAGCAATCAATGCCGCTGCTGACAAGGCTCCACATAATTTAATCCCTCTAACCCTGCATTGCTGCAGATCATATAAGTTAATACATGCATGAGCAGATTGTTCACAAAAGGATGGCATACTTAGTTAATTTACAACTCCTTCCTCTCGAAAATATTAAGACACCTAAGCATGAACCAATGGTTAACATTTGTGCACTAACATTTATACTGCAAATATCAGGCGGCATCATTAGCGGTTAGCCTTCAACTCCCCCCCCCAAAAAAAACAAAAAAAAGAAAGTCGAGACCAATAAGGAAAGAATAGATAATCTGTACCACCCTCTCCAGCAAAAAGAGGTTGCAGAAATATTGCATTTAATGATAGTCTAGACAATGAAGAAAAAACTGTGAAACACCATCAATTAACCATAGAATCCAACAGTCTGTAAACTGGAATTTGCAAGATAAGTAAGAAGATGACTGAGAATTAGAGAGCTAAAAGAGGAATTTGATAGATATTTAATGAGGTTTGATTACGTCATCAGCCAAGCTAATCAAATAGCTTGGCATCACACCAACAAGGTAAAATGCAAACACACTTTCTGAATCAATTATCCCTCTACTGCTCCCAATCCCTTATCGAATGTTGCAAATTCCTTAAATTCTATTTTCTCCCTTGCTAATTAACTCCGTGTCATACTTCTTGTTAGTTGGTTGTTAAGCCTTGAGTACTGGCATATGTGAATAAATGGCAGTCCTCAATTCATTCATAGCATTTTTTAAAAAATTTAAATCCCTGAGAATCTATCTTAATTAAATAGCATTAGTGGCAATGCACCAATAATTCTTCAAGAGCTCTTTATAAAGTGGGTTGTCTCTTGTTCATGGAGCTTATCAAAGATTGGATTGTTTAGACCTGTACCAAACTGCACCAAACATGGTACTTGGCTCATTTTTTAATACAGATACTTCATCACAGCACTAATAGGAATATAGGATCGTAATAGGATTACTATTAATGCAGTTGAAGCCTTATAAAGGCTACTCATATCAAAAGCACCTATTTGATCTAGTGAAGTGTCAAAAGGACACAACTTTAACAAATTTGCTTAAATAACTTCCTCAATGTCTTAAATTAACATTTACAACAATAGAATTTAGAAGCCTGACAATATGTCATCTAGCACCACAACCACGAAGAATCCTTTCTTCAAACTCTACTTATTTGACTTAAGTATGAAACCAACACAACAATTCAATCAATGTATGATGAAAGTATGAAGCCAAAACAACAATTCTATCAACGCATTATATGCATTTGAGCTATACTAAGGATTTGCCCAGGTAGTAGAATAGCACCACATTCACTTCAAAAATGATGTATACATTCTCTATGACAATAGCATTATATCATGATTAAACCAGATTTCTCTAGGTTTGACTTTTGTTGTTATTCATCATCATTTGGCCATTGTCATATTGTTCCAGTTGCATAACACTACCTACTATCTTACTACAATCTTAAATTATCTACCCTCAAATATTGATGAACAAAATAAACTAGGGAAATAATCAAAACATAGTTCTCACTATCAATACCTACAGTTCCTTTTATAAGCACATTCATAACTGATATGTTATTCATATTAATATCATTTCCTATGAATTTGCAAATATCCATTATCAATTCCTATGCTAATAGAAATGAATTTATATGTAAACCTGGAAGGAAAATTAATATCAATTTCTAGGTTGGTGTTAGCTTACCTTCAATTTATCTAATTTTCTTCACAAATATCCATTATCATCCAAAACCCTTCACAATGGTAATGGATGCACGGTAATAGAAAATGTGAACAAAATTCAATCTTGGAAATTAGAATATTGTTTCCATGGTGATTATAATGTTTCTTACTTTAATAAATTATACTCCACTTTAACTTCATTCTCATTGATTCTCATTGTCAAATTTTATTACCAACAACCAAACATGCCGTAAGGGTACAATTTATTCACCTTAAAAAAATAATAAGGTTCAATACAAACAAGTTTAGATAATCAAAACAAGTCTAATCAGTCTACTAAGTTCAATAAGCTTTAATTTGCTTCAATCTGGTATAATAATGTACTCCCTCCGTAACATAATTCTGGCAACAAGTTATTTTTCACCCATTTCAAGGAAGCAATTTAAGGGTGTAAACGAACAAATTAATCAAAATGGTTTTAATACATGTAAGATTGAGATCATAAATTACTAATCTCAAAAAAAAAAATTATCAATTTATTCGTTTACACCCTTAAATCGCTTCCTTGAAATGCGTGGAAAAAAAAAACTTGCTGCCAGAATTATGTTACGGCGGGAGTACATTATTTTCCTAGAATCCAGTCCAATTCTTATAGGTTCAATAAGGTATAATTAGATCTTATAATTTTAGATAAAACTTAAGTCAAATAAGAGTACGCCTGCTAATCTGCTATAGCAAATTCCCTCCTAAACATGAAACTTTTTTTTTTTAATAAAAAAAACTTGTATATGACAACATTTGAGACATAAATAATGAGCATTAATCTAAAAGACTAAAATGGCACTAGAATTCTGCATCTAGTATGCTGATTGAAAGGCAATATATAGTATTATATAACATATAATGATTGTTATTGAAGTAAACATACCTCAAGTAGTTTGGTGGTAGGATCAGAATCCAACAACAATCTAGCAACCCGAGAAGAGCGAGGCGAATCCGGGTGGATAAAGTCGAGATTGTTCAACCTAAAAGAATTCAATGAATAACCCAGCATATCAACCCCACGAGCCCAAAAGGGTTTATTCATCTTTGAACTTGGGATATATTCTTCTACCCCCATCAACACAATCTCTTCTCTCTGCTCCTGGGTCCCACCTTCATTCTCCATCATCAAACCCATAAATTCCTTCATCACAGAAACCGCAGCCGTCCGATCACATACCCCGGTATGAAGCTTCATCATCACCGTCCATTTAAGAGCCTCCTCAATCTCATACACAATGACGTGCATCACATCAACGCTAGACGATGTTGCGGAACGGTCGAGATCTTCCCAGGGGTTGTTGTTGAGCTCGTGCTCAAGAAGGATATGGAAAGGGGTAATGGTGGTGGTGGTGGTGGTGGTGGGACCCCCGTTTTGGATGATCTGGAGAGTTGATTGGTTATCGAAGGAATGAAGATTAATGGTGGAAGAGGAAGAAGGTGGGATGAGAAGAGAGAAGGTGGTGGAGAGAGGATCGAAGTGGAGTTGAGAGCGGAGGATAGGGTGGCAATTCTGGAGTTTTTGGAGGGCATTTCGGAGAAGATCGAGATTGGGGTGTTTGTTGAGGAGGAGAGATAGAACGGTAATTCCAGTGCCACCGGAAGCTGCTTTGCACCAACTGTTTTCAGTGCCGCCGATTGGTCGGAGTTTCGCCGGACATTGATCGGAATCCGACATTGCAAAACTCGGACTTACGTATTTATTTAAAATTAAATTAAAGAAGAAAAAAATGAGTTTATCATTCCCCAGTTTATTGTGTTTCGTTCTCGATTTGCTGCACACAACAAATGGGGAAAAAAAACTCAAAAAGAGGGTGTGTGAGACTGAGAGTGAGAAGGCCAAGGGAGTTGTTTTATTTTTATTTGTTAATTGTTAATTTTTTAAAATAATCATAATCAATCGTTGTCCTTGAACAAAGGAACGATTAGCTCGAAGTTATGGCTCAACTTCAACCAACTATCCTCATTTTTTTTTTAAATAATTGCTATATTTAACTCTGTTTATGATTGAACTGGTTTGAATTAGATTGGATTAGATTAAGATGAATTGGAATTGATTGCCAAGAGCTAATTAACTATCTTAAGAAGAATTTAATCCCTTGTAATACTGTAGGTTTTTTTTATCAAAACCATTTTGAGTTAGGTGCCTTATTTTGATTTCTGCTCTTGGTCTTTCATTAGAAGAGAAAGGGAACAAAGCTGCCCATTTAATGGCTAACTTAGTTCCTTTGGTGGAGGGGAAACGTATCTATCTAGAGGAATGACCGGAGCCTCAACTGGACCAAGCCTCGACCGATATGTGTAATTTCTTATATTTTGAGCAATAAATTGCCCCCTTTCCCGTTTGATCAAAAAAAAAATAATAATAATAATAATATGAATGGATTAAAACTAACTTTATTTAAACTAACTTTTATAGGGGGTTTTTTAAAAAAAAAAATTATAGGGGAAAAATGAAAAATTACTCTATTCGATTCTTTTTGTTGTTCTCATTTCTAATCTTAGCACTATTCATATTTTGTTGTGCAAATTTTGAGGCTTTTTTTTTTTACACAGTTATGAAATGGGATTCCACCACCCACTTTCAGGATATCAACAGTTGCTTAGATGTGTGGTTTAATAGATGTGAAAAGATAATCAAATGACCTTATTTATTGCGTGAACAGGTAAATATTATCTTGGTAGCTCTAAATATCTAATTAATACGGGATACTTGGCTTCATATCTTGAAAAAGTTGTGAGAGTTCATACTCCTTAATTTCAATGATGGCCCTCCAAAATAGTACTTTCCCGTCAAAAAATTATTCCATGCATAACATATTAATTACTACAAAAGATTATTTGACATAAAGTAGATAGAAAAATGTCAAATCGTTACAATTAATATGTTACGAAAGGAGTAGTACTTACAAAAGGTTATTCCTCGTAGTTTTTTTTTATGAGATATATAGGCAGTTATTGACTTATTGTTATAGTGGTTTGTGATGAATCGCCTTCACATTCTAGGTGTCTAACCAATTGTGACATGGTTCTCCAGGTCACATGAGAGCGACTACAAGCAATGAATCGCCTTCATTAGATAATTTTCTGGAGCCTTATTGATTCTCATTGGATATGATGGGTTCGGATTCTTGATATTTGTGGAACTTGTTTTAAAATTTCATTGGAATTGTATGAGTTTTGGAAATTATGAATGATGATTAGGGTGATTTATGAAATATATATATATTTATTGAGACTATTTTGAGAAAAAATAAATAAGTGTGATTTTTTTATTGTTTTATGGAAAAAGATTTTCGATAGTTTTTATTGTTATGACAGTATTTTAATAATGTTGTGTTGATGGTTTGAGATATAAAAAAAAAGATTTTGGATAAATGTTGATTAATGAGGTTATATGGATATTATTTATTTATTTATTATGTTTATCTTGCGTCTATTGATGATGATGATTTATATGATGATTTATAGTGGAATTATTAATGTTGTGTTCTTATGATATGAATATAACATGACGATGTGTATTATTGAACTATTGATGTTAGGTTGAAATTGTTATTACATGTTTTTCCATTTGTTCGTTGATGTAAGTCTGACCGATGATATTGAGCTTTATCCTTATTTGAAAACAACAAGTTACTCGTTATTGATGTTGTTTTATTTATATAATAACTATTGCAGATGATGATGATAGCAGAATCTAGTCTAGATGTGTGATGAGAGAATTTATGGGATGTAATGTAATTGGTGAAATTCCATTTGTAATAGAACTAGGTATCGTACACTATAGACTTATGTTGGTTTAAACTTAGATTGTTTTATGTATTGTTTAGATATGTGGACCTTCTAGACTTTAAGTTTGGATTATTTTGATATTGTTTTGTTAATAGTCTTTAATACCTTTTAGTTAATGTTACATGTTACAACACTTTTATTTGATTGGTTTTGCTTAGTTGGTAGCATTTCGTCTTGATGTTATTTTCGCTAACATTATTGTTGCTATAGGACGGAGTTTATAAATTAAGATTAAACCTGATTGTTAAATATTGAGTAATTAAATTTGATCAATTATTGTAGTTAATCATGGTACGTTGAACCCTAGGCCTTGAATATAAGCCATATAGTTACGATTTAAACATTCTATTTTTTTCTTTTATTTATTATTTAGTTTATTGTAGCTTTTTTATTTCGATCTTTTAATTCATCAATCGAATCTCTTTACATAATTTAGAAATTTTTTTTATTTAAAGATTTTTTGTACCTCTATATGAATTCGACCTTTATTTCCTTATCCACTTAGTACAATCACATTTGTTAATAGGGTGCTACAACCTTGTTAGTTGCCTTATGAGTTGGATTGACTATGTTGCTAAGCTCCATGGCATAAAGCCAAACGGATTCTCCAAAATCTTTACCCATTTTCTTAACCTTGATTCATTCACTCATTCTCAAACCTTCAAAACATGGCTCATTAGTTTAATTCCTCGATTGTTGGTGCACTCTTTGACATCACCTTTATTTTTATACACCGAAATCATGGTACTTTTCCTTTACACATAAAGTATCGCATTACTTCTCTAAATAGTGTTTAAGAAAGTTGTTAGCTATTCACTTCCCTTTTAACCCAAGCATCTCTATAACTCAATATATAGGAACTTCATCTGGCTCGATCTCTTTCTTCAATCCCGTGCTTTAATGCCCTTTCAATTTTCCCTTTCTGAATTTTCCACATAAAACCTCGATTGACCTTTGTAAGACTAATTTCATCTATCTTCAATATCTTGATCTCAATCTTCATTGAATAAGTTGTTGGAATACAATTTTCATCTCTCCTTTATCTCATTATCTTTAACTAAAACCCTTTGATTAGTTTCTCTCTAACACTTAACAGGCCTTATATCAATAGTATTTTTGTTCCTCATAAGATACAATGGAGAAGACAATTTACTTTGTTGATCTACAATTTATTTGTGTTTTTTTTCCCTTCCCCTATCTTAAAATACTAGTGATATTAAATCTTTTCATGTCATGACTACATAGAGATGGCATTGGGCCAGACTGGCATGAAGCATGACATAAGTCAGCATGGAAAAAGCACGAGTATGAGTACAAGGCACGCATGCTGTTGTGCAAGTTGAGTCATGTAACACTAAATGAAAAAATAGTTAGAAATTCCAAAGAGCAAGCAAGTGTTTTAAGGAGAGAATAATTATGATTTCCCCACACTTCTCAAGTGAACTACAATAGTATATTTATAGCCATTAACTAAGTACTCATCAATTAGTCACATACGAGTGTTCAAACAATGTATTGAGGCATACGCTAGTTGCTCAAAGTGACACCAAGGCACTAAACACGACTAGTAGCGTGCAGCTCAACGCCTTTGGCGAGTAGCATGAAAAAAGCTCTATCTCGTTTCCTCATTGCCTTTAATCGTTCTTTTATTTCATATTTTTCAAAGCCATTTATGAATAAATGCTCCAACATTTTGAGTCTAATCTAGCATAAAGTTCATGATTTGCTTATGCTCTTGCATCTCACATGACCTTTTAATTTTTTTTCCTCTTTTTGGGCCTCTTTACATTTCTCATAATTCTCCAGGCCACTCCATTTCATTAACATTATTTGGTACTATTTTTTGCTCTTTATTGTTTGTTTCGATCACCTTCTCGCCCCCACCAAAGATGCATTCTTATTTGGTGTACACTTATTCCCTTTAACTCTGCAAGGACATCTTTTGTCACCTCCTTTATGCTATGCTCCATTTTTTTTAAGTTAGGCTCCGTTTACTGGAGCGTAAAATGTTTTCCTTGAAAATATTTTTCCCATTTTACATCGTTTACTTTGGGTGAAAAAATAAAATGTAAAATTTGGAGTGAAAATTCATTTTACACCATAGTGGAAACATTTTCCCCCAAATTTGGGAGTAAAACGTATTTTTCGTGCAAGTAAAAATTGGAAAAACTTCTATGAAAATGAGTTTTCCAATGTAAAATATTTTTAATGGAAAATTATTTTACATCGAAAACGTTTTACACCAAAGTAAACGGACCCTTAAGTTAAATCTAAATCCAAATTTATGTCTACAGTCTAAATGTCCATATTAATCGATTTATCTCATTATATAAGCCAAGGGGAGCCATGGTGTCCCCCCTGGAAAAGTCCACTTTGCCCTCCAAAAAATTCCAAAAATTCAACTTGCATCACTCCTCACCATTAAGGAAAGTTATTACAAATTTTTTTTTTTTACTTTTTAAAATGAAAATATTATAAGATATAAAATTCGTAAAAATAAAATAAAAACACCAAAATTTATATTTTTGAATTATCTATAGATAGACACCTATATTAATATAGTTTCTCGCATGAAAATTTGATCTTTTAATTATCGTAAAAATTTGATAACTGCTATAATATAGTAAATAAACTTTATTTTTGTTCATTGTTTTGGGGTGGCCAAACAAAAGGAAAAAAGTTTGTTTATAATTATGTGAATGAATGTAAATTCGAAAAATATTTTAATTTTTCGAACACACCACATTCGGTTTTTTTTGTTTGTTTAACAAACTAAAAGATACATTTAAAATATCATCGCACGCAAAACGTGCATACAAGGCTAGTTCTCACATAAACAATCATTTTCACCTAATGAGGTCCATGATCTTGACCCCTATATATCTCTATTATATAAGTGAAGGAGAACAATGACGTCCCTTTCCAAAAGTCTAATATACCCCTAAAATTTTTTAGATATCAAACTACATCAATGTTAACTAAAAATATAAGTTTTGCGTTTTTAAAATGAAAATATTACTTAAGATATCAAGACTTGTTTGGGCCACAGTGTTACATATATGAACCGATTGTTTGGGCGAATGTATTAGAAATTGGAACTGATTTTAGTTATTTAAAAATAATTAAAAAAACCTAAAAAATAAAGAGTGTTTTACCAAAATAATGTTGAGGCCAAAACTATTTACCAAAATATTGTCATTGAAAAAATAATTACAAGAATGATGTCCACGTAGGAGAGAGAGTGTTTATGTTTTTTTTTTTTTTTTAATTATTTGTAGCAAAATCGCTATTTGAAATAGCGATTTTGTTATATATGATAAATCGCTATCTCAGATAGCGATTTCCCCTGTTACCTAATAACAACCCAACTTTGGTCATTATTCTCTACAATAAAGGCATTGATTGAGTTTTTTTAACCTCAACAACATCGCTATTTGAAATAACGATTTTGTTAAGAAAATCGCTATCTGAAATAGCGATTTATGCTGCGTAAAAAATTAAAAAAACAAAGCTGATGTGGACAGTATTTTGGTAAATATTGTTGGATTGGCAGTACTTTGGTAAATAATTTTGCTCCCAACATTATTTTGGTTAAACACTAAAAAATAAAACACTGGTTCTTCATCTCCTTCATCGAATAATAGTTTAATATCAAAATAAACAACAGCCGTCAGATTTTCACAGTTCAAAAAGGGTGAACGATTAGGATAGAAACAGGAAGATTATTAGCAACGAGGAGCGCACCTCCAAAATTCAAATTTTCAGACATCCCGCTTTCCTCTCATATTTCTTCAAACAAGAGAGAGAAAGTAGAGAGAGAGAGACAGACATTCATACACACACCTTCAAGCAATAGTGAATGTGCAGATCTTAAAACCTTTCTTCTTTTGCTTTTGGTTTGAAGGAGTATTGCTAAAATGTCAAATCGACATGAGAAGGAGAAAGGTGTAAATGTGCAGGTTATTCTTCGTTGCAGGTAATGCTGCTTTTACTGTATTTTTTGATTGGTTTGAGGTATTGAGTTCAGTAGGAAGAGTTAGGGTTTTGGAAATTTCCAATTTAGGAATTAAAGGTTTGAATTGATGACGGATTTGAATTTTATTGCAGGCCATTTAGCGATGAGGAGCTTCGGAATAATGCGCCGCAAGTTGTTACTTGTAATGATTATCAAAGAGAAGTTGCTGTTTCTCAGAACATTGCTGGCAAGCACTTTGATAGGGTTTTTAGTTTTGATAAGGTATTTGAAAAGGGTTTCCCATTCAAATTGATGTGATTTTTTTTTATTTGTTTGGAGTTGTGCTTAATCATTTATAATTTGGCCAAACTTATAAACACATTATTAGTATGAATTTATGATTCGAGAAGTGTAAATTTCTTCTTCAAAAGAACGCCATTTTGTATTGTAGCTTATCAACTAACAGTTAGCATATGTAGCTTTTAATCGGGCTTCCATATTGGTTACTTTGCTGGGTAGTAGTGACAATAGTTTGCAAAATTTAGACATATAATAGTGTAATAGTATTGATTTAGAATGAACGCCACAGTCCATTTATCATTTTAGAACACTAGGTATAACTTTTGAAGTGTTAAATATATTCACATAACGAGTTTGAGTTTTTGTTTATAGCAATTAATTTGAATTCATGCATCTGCTTGGTTGCGGGCAATACAATAGTATTGCACTCATCTCATATACTATCAAATCAAGGCTTTATCACTGATTTTTGTGGATTACATAGTTTTTTGGCTATTCCATTATATAAGATGTTTTTTTAATTAATATTTTTACATTAGGATTGTGTTATGCTGGCAATAGGTTGTTTCTACATTAAATTTAATTGATTGGTGTTTGCAGGTGTTTGGTCCTGCATCCTATCAAAAAGATCTCTATGATCAGGCAATTACTCCCATAGTGAATGAAGTTCTAGAAGGATTTAACTGTACCATTTTTGCATATGGTCAAACTGGTACAGGTAAAACTTACACAATGGAAGGTGATGGGAAAAAAGCAAAGGTACATGAAGTTGTGTGTGTTACTTGTTGAGGTCACTTATTTTGAATCCTTTGTAACAAATTGTTTCTTTAACATATTTGTTAAAATGGCAGTGTGGCCCTAATGGAGAGCTACCGATTGGAGCAGGAGTCATACCTAGGGCTATTAAGCAGATTTTTGATACATTGGAGAGTCAGAATGCAGAGTATAGTGTTAAGGTCACCTTTTTGGAATTGTATAACGAAGAGATTACTGATTTACTTGCACCTGAAGAAATTTCAAAAGCTGTTTTGGAGGATAGGCAGAAGAAACAGCTACCTCTTATGGAGGATGGTAAAGGAGGAGTCTTGGTCAGGGGGTTGGAGGAGGAGATTGTCACCAGTGCTACTGAGATTTTTACCCTTCTTGAAAGGGGATCTGCTAAGCGTCGCACTGCTGAAACTCTTCTAAATAAGCAATCAAGGTATATCAAGTGCTGTACTACACATTACACATTTTTGCTTGTGTCTGCATGCTAAACAGTATAAACCTCGCATCCCCAGCAAGGGAACTGAAGAATCTAAACAAAGAAACTTATTAGCTTTCTTTGTTATTTTTCAGCCGATCACATTCTTTGTTTTCTATAACAATACACATTAAAGAGGCAACACCAGAAGGAGAAGAGCTTATCAAATGTGGAAAACTCAATTTGGTTGACTTAGCAGGGTCAGAGAATATTTCCCGGTCCGGCGCTCGTGAGGTCTGGTACCTTTTATAACATGTTTTAATGTTTCATGTGCAAATGATTGAGCTTGTCTCTAAGCAACATGCGATCATATTTGACTTTGTTTTGCTGATCAAATTGGCATTTTTTTTGAACTTATCAGGGCCGTGCCAGAGAAGCTGGTGAGATCAATAAAAGTCTTCTTACACTAGGTCGAGTCATAAATGCTCTTGTGGAACATCTTGGACATGTTCCATATAGGTTAGTGCTTACTGCATAGTCAGGCGTATGAGAAATTTGTTACATGCAATATTGAATATTGAAGCTAACCTTTGAACAACTGTATTATACAGAGACAGCAAGCTAACCAGACTGTTGCGTGATTCACTTGGAGGACGCACGAAGACATGCATCATAGCAACAGTGTCACCTGCTGTCCATTGTTTGGAGGAGACCTTGAGCACTCTGGATTATGCTCACAGAGCTAAAAACATAAAAAACAAGCCAGAGGTTTGTTCTACAGGATTTTTATCTTGAAATTTACTTTATGATGCTATCACTATTTCTTAAATGTAAAACTTGTTTTATTTTTTGCCTCTTAAGCTCAAGTCCTAGATTTCTATGTTTATATTATATGATGTGATTGTGGTACAATTTTTCTCTGCCTTGTTTTTTTTTAATTTTTTATAGGGGGGTTATAAGAATTTATTTTCTATATAATTCTTGTCTTTTGGTGATCAATACATTTTTATATTTTATATTGTTCAAAGATGGTACTAAATGCTTGAACAATATGCAGATAAACCAAAAGATGATGAAAACAACTTTGATAAAGGATCTTTATGGTGAAATCGAGAGACTGAAAGGCGGTGAGAAACTAATTTTATATGGGTAATGCTTCTGTGTTTGTGTACAACATTAGCTTAATTTTCTTCCTACTTTAGAGGTATATGCGGCACGAGAAAAGAGTGGAGTATACATTCCTAAAGAGCGTTACTACCAAGAAGAAAGTGAACGGAAGGTAATGCCAATTTGTTTTGATTGTTATGTATTGATAGGTTGGAGCTTGGATAGTTTTTTTCCTTTCCTTTTTCAGCCCGGGTAGTTATTTAAATTCTAGTTTTAATGTTAACTTAAAGCTTTGTCTACATATTTTAGGCAATGGCAGATCAGATTGAGCAAATGGGAGTTACAATTGAGGATCAGCAGAAGGTGTTGTGCTCGCCGTTTTTGTTTTCAGAACGTGCATAAGTTTGATATATTGTGATGACAATTATATTTATGATTTGAATAGCATCTCGAAGAATTGCAAGGTAGATATGGTGCTAAGGTTCAAGAATGTTCTGATTTGAGCAGTAAACTTGATTCGACACAGGTGATGCATGTTTCTGCTATATGCTTTTATTGATTTTGAATGTCAATATTTTTTTTAACATTAATGAATTTCATGCAGAAGGATTTGAGTTTAACTAGAAAATTGCTTACTGGCACTGAGGAAGAACTCAAGAAATGCAAGTACACTCTTAATGAAAAAGAATTCATTATATCAGAGCAAAGAAAAGCAGGTTAACTATGTTTGGAATTTGTTAAGATATTGTGTTGACATGCGTGCTGTTTTCTAAAACCATACGGATCTTGTATTTTGTCTGAACAGAGAAAGCATTGACTCAACAAGCTTGTGACTTGCGGTCAGACTTGGAGAAAGCTCTTAATGATAATTCTTCATTGTTTTCAAAAATTGGTATTTAGCATCATCTAATTCTTGATTTGACGTATCTACATGTATATTATGTGTTCATGTATGATATCTGATTTGTTTTTTCTGTGAGGAACAGATAGGGAGGACAAGTTAAATGCAGGTAACAAATCGGTGGTGGAAAAATACCAAGCTGAGCTTGCAAAGAGACTTGGCTCCCTTTGCAATACCGTGTCTGCTTCAATGTCCCAGCAAGACAAGAACTTGCAATGTATTGACAAGATCTGTCATTCACTGATTGATAACCATAAAGATGTAGGTGATCAATGTATAATTGCATCTGTTTGTAGTGTCTCGCTTCTGCTTCTGTTCCTCCAATTTTTGATACATGAAATATATGGTATTATGTCAACTTTTCTGTTTATGTATCAGTGTATCTTATTTTTGAATTTTGTATGCCTGCAGGCAGTAGCAGAATTGAAGAAGAAAGTAGTGGCTTCAAAGACTTTGTACATTTCCCATGTTGATGCTCTGCAAAATGTTGTTCGTTTGCACAAGGCAACCACTGATGCTAGTTTGGAGGAGATGTCATCGCAGGCTTCTGCCAATGCTCAGTCTGTTGCAGAGGTAAGGTTAAAAAATAAAAAACCAATGTTCTATTATTCATACTGCTATGATATGTTTATTTTGCCCTTTTTTATTTGTGGTCCTTTGTTACTATTTGATTAGCCTTGGTTTTATCAAGCGTTATCTTGAGTACCGAGATAGTAAATTTTAAAGTAATAAATATGAAGTCTTTTCCTATATTAGTGAAAATGAACCTCTATGCTTGTGAAACAACTGCAATTTTAGACTATAACATCTTGTATATTTTATTATTAGTTTTTAGAGGGTGAGGATGGTAAAGCAATGTCTATATATGATGAACTTCAAGCAGCTCTATCAGGCCACCAAGGGGAGATGGCTGTTTTTGCTCGTGAATTGCGCAAGGTTGGTATTTTGTTTTCTACAAATTTTAAATAAGGCTTGTTTTTATGTTCCTTTGTACATATCTGAAGGTTTTTCAAGGACCTTGGTTGTTTCTTGTTTTGAAATGCAGAGGTTTCATGATAGCATTCAACACATGAAAGATATTTCAGATTCCATAAATGGTTATCTGCAAAATATGACTGAAGAATCAAGTAAACTTGGTGGTCATGCGTCCCAGATTGAGGAAATTCAGATAAAGAGTATTTCTGAATTCAAGCACGCCTTTGAGGTCCCTTGCCTTTTTTTTTTTTTTGGTGTACGGGCAGTTTCATGTTAAATTCTATTTTCTTTAATGTGATGTTTGTGGGTGATGCAGGAACAAGCGAAATCTGATGCTGAGAAGCTTCTTGCTGATGTGACCAAATTAGTAACTAGCCACGTTCACCGTCAGAAAGAAATGGTCTGTGTGCATCTTAACTTTAACATTTTTTTTTTCCAGTTTTTTTTTTTTATTTCTGAGTTCGCATGACGTTTCAAAAATTCATTCCAATGTAGGTGGATACAAGGCTCATTAATCTACGTGAAACTGCTATTGCTAACAAATCTTTCTTGGATAAGCATCTTTCCTCCGTGGAGGGTTTTTCAACTGATGCAAAACGAAAATGGCAAACATTCTCAATGCAAGCCGAGAGTAACGCAAATGATGATGCTGATTTTTCAGCAGCTCAACATTGTAGCATGGAGCTGCTTTTACAGAAAAGGTTGGTTTTTGGTTCAACAATGGATTGCATGTGTAGTGTGTAGATATAATGTGAATGAATGTGTATGTATATATATTTTGGTTTGGTTTTTTTAATTTTTTTTTTAATGTAAAGTATTTTGCTAACCTCTTCCTTATTAACATTGAACCTTTAGCGTGAGCATTGCTGAGATGGCTTCCAAGCATATGAAGACCACTCACGAGTCTGTGAATAAGACGTGCAGTGATCAAGCCTCGACAATAATTTCGTTAGCTAGGTCAGTTATCAATTATCTGAGTCTTCTTTTTATCCCCAAGACTTGAGAACTAAAATTCAGAGTGTTACATTATGTTTCTCATGTATAGGAATATGTCGGAAAGCCATGGGCAGTATGATTCTGAAATTGATTTTGGAAGAGCTGCAGCAGAGCAAGATGCTGTTAAATGCAGTGAAGAAATTGTGCATGACCTAGATAGTAAGCTTTCTGTTAAAGCTATCCTATGTCTTATTATATACTGTAGTGTTGGTGACGAATTTTGTTTTTGGGACTGAGTCCTGTAGTTATTTCTTGGTTCTTGTGTTTCTTGACATATTTGTTGGTGATTGCTCCATAGGATTGTCGGAGAGACAGAAAGGAGAAACCTCCGAAATCTTTTCTTCTGTGTCAGCCCAGGCAGAGAACCTTCAAGTTTTCAGGGAGGATCATTCTGGTCAGGTTGCATTCATCGAAAATGAATCACAGACTACTTTCCAGCAAAGATACATGGTAAAGGTTTTAGCTTGTGCTCTTGCTTGCAAAAATGTCTGTTAAGTTAATAGATATATATTTTAACCGAAACATATGAAGTACATGGAAATCATAGCGTTATGTCTCAATGAACCAAAACATACGAAGTGAATAGAAGAAAATAATGTGTTGTTGCCCTGTGAAATCATTCATTCTTTCACAAAGATGCTGGGTAGTGGAGTCGTAGGAATAGATTTTTTCCTCCTTTTCCCACTAACAGGCCCTATGCACAGGGAGGGTCAGGCAATGATGGGTTTAATTTCTTTAAATTGCTGACCCTAAGCAGTTTATTTGAATATAGGCATTATTCATAATAGTTGATACAAGGCATTCGGGGCTCCTTGATTGCTTTGTTTCTTTTCTCTATGATGTATAATTATTAAAATATAATCAGATTGTGGACATGTTTGTTGAATCTTTCATCTTTTGAGCAACTGCTAAAAAGTTTTCCTAAATCCGCCAGGACTATGAACCAACTGGAGCAACACCAATAAGATGTGAGACAGATGTTCCAAGTAAGGGCACCATCGAAGCATTGTGTACCTTGCCAATAGACGCTCTTGCAGAGGAGTTTCGAGAAAATCATCCTTATGAGTCAGTTGATAATAAGGATCTAAAACCATCTCTCATACCACGATCCCCCTTGGTTGAAAAGAACTGAAATATCTTTTTAGCAGCATGGTATGCTGCATTTTGCCTGGAAAATTATAAATACACTGCTAGCTTCAAATTCTTTACGTTGGGGGGGGGGGGGGGGTGAGGGGATGGGGTTGGGGGGTCGGGGAGCTTTGGTGCATTTTGATGAATTAAATTCCAACTCGGAATTTAGCAGCTTATATATGTAGTGGTAGATTGCAGGAAAGCTTACATATCCAAAATATTTGGATTGAATTCAATTTATCAACAAGGCCAATTCTGTGTTACAATTATACCATTTACAAGCAATGAATGTGTAATGTTTTTCAGGGTGTAATGGATTCATATTGCAGTTTATATCATTATCACTATACGATTGCGAATTTGCAACATATCCATATTTGATGTTTTTTCACAGTAGTACATGGCAAAGGTCTGTTTAGGTGACCTTTTTAATCAAAGATTGTTCCTTGTTCATCTTATTCCACAAATAGTGATAAATTGTTGATGGTAGATTACATGCATTTGAATTTGATTACCAAAAGGTTCATTTTCTTTCATTGAACATGGTATCCAAAAGGGTTTTTCCATCTTTAATTCCACCTAAGTATTAGTTACAACTTAGAATAATTATTGATTCAATTCTATTGTTATCTTATCTTCATTTTTATCTTATTTGTAATTAGATTAAGGGGTGTATGGTATAAATAATTTTGATGTAGGAAATAGATTCAAACTATTGTTTTAATTTCTTATTGTTTACTATGAGCTATAAGTAATAAATATCGTTTCTAGAGGGTAACAAAATCCCCTCATTTGTTACCCTCGTCAAACTAATGGAAACCAATTAATTTTCTTTTTTCAACCAAAACTCATAATTGTTAATCAAGTGGGTGACAACTTTGTCATTTGTGTACTAAAATTTTCCATAATGATATTTAATTTTTGAAATATTTAATAGCCTTATTTAAAATAAGTAAACAATTGTATAAGTCAATTAATCATGTACTCAATTCAATATCTTACTAGCACTGAGATATCTATATTAAATTAAAAAAAAAATCAAAAACATACTATTTAAAATTTTAAAAAACAATGTGGGAACTTGTTAATTTTTTTGACAAGCTAACATGTTAACAAATATTTTAATATTATGTGTAAAAAAACTTGTCCTTTGAGCAAAGGAGAGGTTGAAAGATATGAAAATTTAAGTGCGTGACTTATACACACAAATACACAACACTTGGAGAAAATGATAAATACACTATATTTTTACTCAATACACTCCAATTTATTATTTTATCAATTGAGAAAAAATGGACAAAAAAATGGAGTGTAATATCTAATAAGTAATAAGGGAGTATCTATATCACCATCCAACACTTGGGCCTTTGTTCTTTTGGGAATGTTTTTCTTTGACATTTTTAAGTAAATTGCTAAATTTTGCTTGCATTTTAATTATTATTGTTCCTTTTTCTCTAAGTTTCCATTTCTCTTACCGTGTAAGTTAGTAGACACTTACTTTGACGACAATTTTAAGCGCATCGGAAAACGTTAGACCCGCTGGCCGCTGATGGCAATGCCCCAAAAGTTTTATGTTTCAAGTATTTTAAGGAACATATTTAACGATGTAAACGAACAAATTAATCAAAATACTTTAAATGCAAACAACATATAATTTTGTATATTAAAATCAATTTAATTAATTTGTACGTTTACATCCTTATTTTTTTTAAATGCGTGCAAAATGACTTGTTGCATTAAATGTGAAGTTAAATTTAGTTATCAAAATTGATGTCATGTAGTCTGTAAACAAATCACGTGCAATAATTATTATATCACGCATACACTATAATTTTCGCTCAGCAATATGTTTTTAGTAGATATTTGGTCAGATTGTCTTACATTGGTCTTCCCAAGAAAATTCATGATTTTTTTTTTTTGCAAAAGCTATTGAAGATATATACAATGTAAGTTGTTATATACATATATAACTATTTATATAGTATTTTATATTGTATAACTTTTGTAATTTTTACAATTTTTTTTCTAGTGAAACTTGGTTATGGTGTTAGTGTCACCAAAGAATTTGTATACTCCATTCGTTTTTAAATTCTTCTGACAATTGTATATGGGGTCTCGTTGGATTCGTCCTACCTTTTTTTATTATTATTATTTAGTGATTATATTTTTTAAAAAAAATAATTAAAGATATTAATATTCAAAATTTTATCTCAACATGCGTAAAAAGACATTTGTCACAAGAATTTAAAAACGAAAGTTGTACTCCCTTCGATTTTTTTAATTTACACAATTGTGTTTTTATCAAAACCAAAAAAAATATTGGGAGTAAAAGAAAAAAATAAATAATGATTAGGAATAATTAAATTAATAGGTACCAAATATTGCACTTTTTATTTCATAGGTACCAACTTTTGATTATTCACCAGCAGCACGAACTATTACATAAAATTGCAATGATAGGTATATGACCTAAATATTGTTGCAACTTATAGGCCACCCATACTTATTTATAAGTCATCCATACCTATCGTTGCAACTTTATGTTATAGTTCGTGCTGCTGGTGAATAATCAAAAGTTGATACCTATATAAAATAAAAAGTGCAATAGTTGGTACCTATTAATGTAATTATTCCTAATGATTAAAAGTTGTATAAAAAGTAGAAAAGAGAAAGTATGAAAAAGAGAAAAAAAAGGTAATTTTATTGAATTTAGTAAAAAATAACAAAGAGTATGAAAAAAACACTTGAAAATCACGAATTAATAAATGTAGGACAATAAATATAAGAAATAAATAAATTTTAAAAAAAATTAAAAAAAGAAAAGTGAGTAAATTAAAAAAAAAAAAAGAAAAAAAAAGAGGGCGTAATATTTTGAAGGTTTAGAAGAAGCACAACTGCACAAGGAGTTAAGCCTAATGGAAGGTACTAAACTTTGATTAAAATTGCAGTTAGAGTACTAAACTTTCAAAACTTGCAGTTTGGGTACTAAAACATAACATCCGTTAGTTTAGGTACTAAACTTTACAATTTAGCTGTTAACTATATGAAAAAGAAATTGTAAACTAATTAACCAAAGTGATAGTTATTTTTTTACGCCAATTTGTAATTGTCAAAAAATCAAACTCACTTAACATAGATAAGCCTAATTGAAAACCCAATAACAACTACAATTCAATATTCCATAAAATCAAAATTCATTCAAAATTCTTCTAAAACACATCCTAAATCCTTCCTTAATTTGTTTAGCATATAAAAAAATTAAAAAAATAGAAGGCTACATTGAAAGAGCAATAAAAGATTATTAAATAAGACTAACTAATTAAACACGTACTGTCATAGCACTGAGAGCACCCAAGCAAGTGTTAATGAAGATTAGTATAGTAGCTCATTTGTCCCAAATCAGGTAAGATATTGATAAATTAAAGTTCGAGTAAAACCCCAATTAATTAAGTGCAATTTTAAACAAACTCCAACCAAAATTAGAAAGAAAATAAATTATTATTTATAAACCCTAACTCTTATTATGCAATGATTTCTTGATTTAAAACCTAATGTTAACCCTATTTGTCGATTTTAAGCACAATCATTAAGTAAAATTATGTTAAAATAATATGATAATACACTTTTCAACACAATTTACAACCACAAGAAAAGGTAAAATATTGGTTTATGGTTTTATACCACCAAACAAAAAAATAAAAAAAAAATATTGAAAAATATATGGAAAGTGCATAAATTGTAAAAATAAAAAGAAATGGACATACCTTATAATTTAGATTTGGCAGTGAAAATGTTAACACATTCATTCAAGGTCAAGTAAAAAAATGGAGTAAAATGGTTTTCTTTGATTTTTTTTTGGATGAAGAAAGACTCTATTCGTAAAAGAAGAAGAAATAAAAAAAGTGAGAAAATTAAAGGATCATAGTACTAACGGAATATTCCCATAAACTAACGGATGTTATCTTTTAGTACCCAAATTGCAAGTTTTGAAAGTTTGGTACTCTAATTGCAATTTTAGTTAAAGTTTAGTACCTTCCATTAGGCTTAACTCACTGCACAAGGGATGATATGAACAGCGTACCGTACCGTATAGAGCACGCAAAAGTGCAAAAGAGTTGCAGAGTTGCTTGGAGGTTGCTTGCAACAATGACCATGACATGACATTATTGCCAATTTGCCATCAAAATTTGACACTTATACATAAAAGTAAGCATTTTACTGTATAAGAGAGAGAGAGACTAATCACACACACACACACAGAGAATATATTCACCAATCACCATGCTCAAGTATGGATGCATGTGAATTTCATCTTCATCTTCATCTTGTCAATGCTCGATCTGTCTATTCATCATACTATACGAACTAAAATCATACTACTAGCTACTAAGCTAGTCTACTACCAGGCCACCACCATAGATTACATCGTCACTTCACCTGAAAGGCAAGGCTGAAACAATAATGTAATTTTAGGAAAATTGAATTTCACTATCTTAAATTAGCTGCTGGCCTGGTTTTGATGAACATACATATAAGCTTGCTTTTGACTTCGCTGTTTGCTTTCATTTCCATCTCAGGTACTCTTCTTTATCACCTTCATTCTTTTTCCACTTCTTTTTTTTTTTTTTTTTTTATGGTTCTCATTTCATATATTTTTGCCTTTTTTTTAATTAAAAAAATATGCTATATGATTATCAATTTCTGGAGCTGGTCTGATTTTCCACTTTTATTGTTCTTACATCCACTAATAATTAAAAATGCAGTTTCTGTTTGTGCGAAGATTGATTGGAAAATCAGGGTAGGATTATCTTCGAGATTAACAAAAGTACTTGTCCGTTTTCATCATTAAAGGCAATTGTCTTCCTATTAATTAAAGAAAGGAATTCCAAAAACGTAGTCGTATATTGTTTTAATTAAAACCTAGCTTATTAGCAGCCATTAGTTAGTTTAATAAATGTTTGCCCGTTTTGACCTTTAGGATTCAGGACAGCTTTGTTTTTAGCTTAGGAAATTCCAGAGGCCATACTCTTCTTTTGGACTTAATTTTTGAAATTGACCTTTAGTTTAGACAAATTGAGTTAAGCTCATTCCGACTTCTCAGCCAATGATTTAGTTTAGTTTAAATTAAAACAAGATCTTATACTATAGAAGTGCTATGGGGAGGACCACAACTTTTTAACTTGAGCGTCACCTCCTAGTTACTCACCTCCTAGTATATTATTGTGACATGAAATTTTTTTGTAAAAGTTATTATCTAATTTGTTTTGTACTCCGAGTACATATATAGTTATTTATATGTGTTCTCTAACTTTTGCTAATTTTTCTTCAACTTTTGTAGTTAGACTTGGTCTTACGATAAGACCGTATCACATACACTATCACCAAAGAATTTGTGTATTATTATTTGTCCATAAAATGACTTTTATAAGGCTAACTCAACTTTTTTGTACCTTAAAAATTGAAATTTTACAGGCTTTCCTTTGGCTTTGTAACTCTATGTGAATAGTGAAGGAAACCAAAAAAAGGTCATCTAATGTGGATTTTAACGTCCAAAGCATCATCAATGTCTCACTATGGCAAATAATTTTTTAAACAGTTTGGAATTTCTCAAGACTCTCATCTACCATACAGAATTTCCCTTTTTGTTTGTAAAATGATTAGGAGTTAGTTTGTTTAGAGGAATAAGATTTGGGTTGTTGGGATGTTGGGAAAAAGGGTTAAATAATGTAACAATGGACACTTAAAACAGAGAAATGAAACCTTCGAGGCGCGCGAATGCTTTCCTAAAGAATAGATTTCGACCCTATAGAATTGAGCAATGGTTTACCGAAAAGGACTTTGAGATACAACGAAGAACAAACAAGTTTTGTTGCTCACACAAAACTCAATAACATGTAAAAGCTTAAAATGAAGAGGAAAACTACTTTGTGAAAGTTTTATCAGAAAGAGAGAATGAACTTATGTTTTCTCTCTCCTCACATCAGAAACACCTCAAAACCACGTTCAAAATCCATAACGGACTCATTGAACGAGCATGCAAGAGAATCGGAACAAATCGTAACTGGCGAGGACGTCCAGAGACTCGCTAGTCGTGGGCTCGGGTCGCGAGTCACGATCTTGTCCTCGTGAGTCGCGGAAAGTTTCTGCCTCCTTTTGCAAATTTGGTCTGTTTTCGCGTGTCGTGCATATCATTCACGACTCGCGACTTGAGTATGTACATTTATAACACCGTATCCACACAAACGTAACATATAACCCTTATGCTCCAAATAACTTTCCAACAATCCTCCCCCATTTAGAGTATAAGCAAAGCACAAAGTAAACATTTCCACTTCAAACAATTTCATGCATATATGAAAGTGTATATGATTTGAACTTTGCATAATTATGAACTTTAAAACACATAATACTACGTCTAGTATTATAAATATTCATAACTATATACATTTATATTCTAAATCAATAAATCTCAACATTTCTTCCCCCATTTAGAATATAAACCACTTTTACATAAACCATTCCAATGTTACAAACAATCTCACGCTTACATGAAAGTGTACGAAACTTGAACTTTCACCTAGTATTCACGCTTATATGAAAGTGTACGAAACTTGAACTTTCACCTAGTATAATACACATTCCAAGTTATTGTATCCAAATAGTGTCCTAGACAATTGAACTATTTTCAATACATAATTATAACTCAAAGATATTATACGCACAAGATTAATTACTTGAACTCACTAAAAACAACACCATTATAGGGCCATGTGTTTGTATCTTTCATAAGTGCATCAAAGCTCTCCCCACAAGCTTCTTAAAGCGGCCAAACCTCGCACTCACATAGGCTTATGTCTCAGACAACATGCTATTGTGACACTAGCACACCTGAAACATACCGCCTTAAAGCCGTCACAATCTGGAACTCCGAATAGGATGAAAGAACAGTTCCCAACCATCAAGAAAGAAGATTTATCTCGTTGAACTTGTGACCTAACGTCTTATTTGGCGTCAAGTTGAGATCCTCTCAATTGTGATTAATCCGGGGCTTCAATCCCAAGCGATTGCCATCCTTTTAACCGAATCCCTAGCAAGAGCCTTTGTGAAGCAATTCTCTAGATTCATATTTGTCCGCACATAGTCAACCGTGATCACACAACCTTTGATTAAATTTTGAATATAACTATGTCTAACACCAATGTGTTTAGACTTTCCGTTATGAACTTTACACATAATACTACGTCTAGTATTATAAATATTCATAACTATATACATTTATATTCTAAATCAATAAATCTCAACAAGCCTAAGGGTGACTATGTAAAACTTTATGGTCTTTAAAATTCTTCCCAGTCCACTACACTTTTTTTTTTTTTAATCTCTTGTGCATGTTTTGAACATCATTTCCTTCATTTACATTTTGACAAAATGGGTATTATTTCTGAATTAGTTAGTTAGAACATAGGAGTCTCTTGTTCATGTTTTGAACATTATTTCCTTCAATTACGTGTTGACAAAAAGGTATTTTGTCCGAATTAGTTTGATAGAACTTAGAACATAGGGTAAGGCAGAAGGAGAGAGAGAAATCAAAAGAGGACCCATGTGATCTGATAAGGTTTTGCTAACCATAGCATAACACAATATAAAACAACCCACATTAAGTATGGATTAGTTTATAGACTACGGTGCACTCAATTTAGTAATTATAAATGTGTTGTAGAAATAAAGTATGTGGTGTACTTGTATTAAATATGTGCATTTGATTTATAAATTATTTGAGCTACAAAATTTTATGAAAATTAACACTTTGCCGTTAGTACTTATAGTAAAATATAAAAATGCAATAGTTGTATTTGAAAGTAATAAATTGAGAATAAATGAGATTGAATAATAACAAATTGTCTTATGTGTTGCACTCCATGCCAGCCAGGGCTATAAAATGTGCCACGGACCTTGCTGGTCAATTTTCATAAAAGAGTGGCCCAAGCTAGCAGGCTCGGCTTGTGTATCGTGCCATGCTTACCTTGTGCCCATGTTGAGCTAGTGCCATATGCCCATATTTAGTTTATTAAAAAAAAGGCCTAAAACTCTAAACTGATTTTTTCTAAGTTTGACTATGAATAGATTGTGGGAAGACATATAAAGAACAAAGCGAGTCATGACTAGGAACATAAGACCAAATTACTCATCTTTGGGTAATTGGGTGTAATGCATTGTTTAGTGTTTTGTTTTAGTATAATATAATCTGTAAGTAGTTTCTTATCTTTACAACTATATTAGGCTCTATTGCAGAGGGTTGATGCGGTTGAAAGGCAGATTGCATATTCATATGAATTTGAGGGTTTGTCCCTACATCCTTAATTTATAATACCCTTTTTTTTTTTAATTCCTGCTGGGAATATCACCTTGCAGAACTGTAATGCTTCAGATTTTCCCCAGTCCCACATTGAATTTTTGCAACGCTTCTTTGCTCTTTATTAAGCCTAAAATCACTAAAAACATTGTCTCTTTGGAGACATCTGATAAAATTGGAACGATACAGAGAAGATTAGCATGGCCCCTGTGGCCTGTGCAAGGATGACACGCACAAATCGAGAAATGGTCCAAATGTTTTTGACATCACAAAAGCATTGAGGATTTGAGAGTCCTGGAAGAATGTCTGAGCTAACTTCACTAATGGGGACGGGGGTGTGTGCCAGATGGTTGAATGAATTTTTTTTTTTATTTGAATCAGCTGTATAACATTAACAGTCTTGTATGACTAGCTTTCTTGCAAGGACTTCTCTTTAATGAAGTTTTTCCCTGTTATAAAGCCATGAGATGTCGTTTTCTGTCTGATGATTTGACCTTTATCCCCGTCTGGCGTCTAGTAGCCTCATTTCCAGATTTTGCACAAGTGCTAGTGCAGCTTCACTGATCTTTATCTTGAGTTCTTCTAATTTGCCTCAAAGCAATCTATTAGCATTGAAAACTAAATTTAAATCTGCATCAATAACAAGTTTCCTTTAATTCTTTGTTTCTCAAATTTCTTGTCTAACCATGAACACTGCAACAAGTTGATTTCTCTTTCCGCAGATTTTGAATAATGCTTGGTAGGATATTGAATAGAGAGAATATGTGGAGAAACATATGATATGAAAAGCATAGGTTCTCTAAGCCCTTTTCTTTTTTTACTATGATCAGCTGTATATGTTTTCTAAACAAGTTTAGTTTCTCATACTAGGGTCATCTACTAACAAAGATTTTGATATTTTCAGGGGTAGGTATCGCACACCAACTTGTCAATGGAATTGTGCATGTACATGGCTTTGGTCTGATAGTTTTAGCAAATTCTGTAAGTGATATAAAGATTAGTTCAACTCAGTACTTTTATATGTTATAAGTGTTTGATCAATGTGTGTGTGTGTGGGGGGGGGGGGGGAGGGGTGGATGGGTGCGGTACATCATGTATCTTCTGCTTATAATTTTGTTGAGTTCAGTTAAATATAGTTGTAAGGAGTATCAATGGCATATTGGTATTAATTTGCAAATTTACAATAAAATCATGTGTAGTTTGGTATCTTTTTACAGTATTTACAACTCTAGGTCCATTCCAAGCCCAAAAGCTTACAGGTTGGATGAGGCAGCACATGCTCTGGCGTGGTTAATTAAAAAAACTTGTACTTTATTTGATGGAAGCTCCTTTGGGAAGCTCCCTTTAAAAATTAACGTATGCCACTTGATGCAGCGAGCACACGGTATTCTTTAGTAAAAGGCGAAAGAATAGTTCGCTATGTGCTCACAGCATGGCTGCGTGAATTGTAAGTAATGAGGTAAAGGAATTCATACTGCTGTCGTTGTTTGAACTTTCCTTTCTTGACCAATGTGGGTTTATTCATGTAAACTTTTTTTATTGATCCATTCATCCTCGATACTCATGGGGCTTCAATTAAAAAAATCCTTATGAACTGACGGTCTAATTCATAAACTGGTGTTTAATTTGTTGGCCAATTATATTCTTTTTTTTACTGATCCAATCATCCTTGATACTCATGGGGCTTCAATTGAAGAAATCCTTATGAACTGGTGGTCTAATTCATAAACTGGTGTTTGTTGGTCAATTATATTCTATATCCAGTGTCATTGTCTAATTCATAAACTGGTGGTCTCTTTTGTTGGTCAATTGCATTCTATAGTCAGTGTCGCAGGATGACCTGTACTTTGATTATGAAGATTAGGAGACATGATAAGATTGGAATGATAATTGTGAGGACTGAGGATGGCATGTGAATGTTCCCTTCAATTCTTTTCCCACTCTCAAGTATTTTCTTTTTTTACTATCTTTTCAAATTAAGGGTAAGCCTCAAGTTGAGCGTCTCAGTGTGTAATCATTGGTCTAATAGACCAGCTAGAGTGAGCATGTGTAGAATATAAGGATAATAATTCGTCTACCAGATACATTTGTGAAATTGCTTTCTAACACTCTAACCCCTCTTATTAGTGAACTTGGGATGTATGTTTTAGGAGTGCTTCGAAGGTAGTGGCATGTGTTTGTTGACATGCTCTCATGAAGCATTCTAGAGCTCTGATTCTGTTTTTTTTTTTTTAATTTTTTTTTAATTTATTGGGTAAGTAATCCGCTCTTTGAGCATACATATGGGGGAATGGGAATGCAATTATGCAAGTAACAAGGTTTGAACCTCGTTTCATAGGGATACGAGGTGAGAGTGGGCACCACTAAGCCATTCCTCTTGACCTATAGAGCTTTGATTCTGTGTAGCATGATAAGGAAATGTGATATCCATTTGTATTGTTCACATATTTCCTAGTTCAAACTCATTTACCCTCTTAATAATTTTGGTCAGCTTTATATTAATCTTGTCTTTGTAAAAATTTTAACAAAATTTAACTTTACAGATAAGCAATTGGCTGGTATGCTACAATGCTAAGATGGACATTCACAAATTCGGGAGTAATGTCAATTCAGAGTTGGCATAATAAGGTAAGGATCAAATAGCTATTTGTTTTTTTAAAACATTTGTACAATGCTGAAATATTGCTTTGTCCTGCTGCATTAAATGAGTTAGCAATGCAAATGATAACTCTTTGCCTGAAATGTTCAATACTCAACAGGTAAAATAATGGTTTGCCTCCCTCCCCTAATTTCATTGGAGTAGCTTGGTTCTACTTTTAATATTTGAAGAGGATTTCAAGCAGTACTTGGTAGTTATCCATTATTGTTCTGCTGGATTTTGTATGGTATATGCCAAAGAGATTTCATACAGGATTATATTTGCTCAATATAGTTCTGATTGGAAGTCATTGAATAGTTGAAGTGCCAAAATATGAATAATTTTCGAATGTCGTCCCCTTAGCAGATAGGTTCCTCTTTTGTTATCAGCCAAATTGCTCAGTAGCTCCTGCTGAGAGTTAAACCACATCTCATGCCATATTAGGTTTTTACGGGTTTTGTATTTGTTTCAATAAAAGGAAAAAAAATGGCAAAGGAGTAGGGTAATCCAATGAATTGTATTGGGTTTTTACAAATCATTAGGGTACTTTAGAATTTAGCAAGATTCCAACTATTTGACTACATGAAATTGAGTGCAATTTTAAAACTGAGTTGTTGTAATGAGTCAAGAATGAACTAACCCTGTAATCCCACATCGAACATTAGTAAATGGTTTGATCTATTTATAAATTAGGACTTTCACCATAAGATCATCTCTTCGGAGACATCTGATAAAATTGGAACGATACAGAGAAGATTAGCATGGCCCCTGCGCAAGGATGACACGCACAAATTGAGAAATGGTCCAAATTTTTTTCCCCGGGAGCTTTTCCACTCAAGCACAGACATGCAACCCTACATTCTTGGTTTTTTTTGTGTGGTCAAATACCATATTATAACCATAATCACCATTTTCTTAATAAATCTGTCTGACCTTAGCATTTTTTAATTAAAGAGAATGAGCCCCTTTAAATATGAGGTAGAAGATTTGATTTGATGGATTTCATCTAGTATTATTCTTATTTTCTATTCTTCTTACATGCTTGATGCTTTGCAAAGAAGTTTAGCATTTTCTTTTTTTACTTGTATCAACTACCACATTATCAGTTTATCACCGTAGAAGTCTAGTTGCATAATAAATCTGTCTGATTGAAGTTACTGCTTCGTTTTTAAGTTTTCAGAAAGTGCAGTTATATTGACATTAGCATTTTATCAGTGTGTGAGGCACGTGAGCCTCGCTAAGTATGATGTAGAAGATTTGATTTGATAGGTTTAGTTGTCACAGTTATGGATTTATGGTCGATTCTCCATCCAGATGCATAGCCTTGATCTTCAGATTAGTAATGAGATGAACTAGTTTGTTGTATCATTATTTTCTACTCTTCTTCTATGGTTGGTACTTTGCTTCTAAATCTCCTATACATAATTGATAATAATCTGTACTTATGCAAAAAAAATGGGAAGGAAATTTTCTTCTCATCACCGGAATTTGGGTGAAGCCGGAAATGAGTTAGCCATGAAAGAGGTCGTTTCAGTTAGCCCTGGCAAGATAAATCTCTGATAAATGCGGGGCTTTTATTATCATTAGTTTATAGACTTATAGGAGATCTATGGGTCGTTGACTCGTTGCACTGCCAAACCTCCCCAGTCCCACATCGAATGTTTGCAACTAGACTATTTTCTTTATTACCTCTAGCATCTCTAAAGATATTGTCTCTTCGGAGACATCTGATAAAATTGGAACGATACAGAGAAGATTAGCATGGCCCCTGCGCAAGGATGACACGCACAAATCGAGAAATGGTCCAAATTTTTTTTGGGGATGGGGGAGTAAGCCAGTTGGTTTAATGAAAATTTGATTTTTGATTCGAATAAGTTGTATTAAAGTCTTGTTGGACAAACTTTCTACTCACTTTGATGCATTACTAGCCTGGGTGGAGGAGTGTGCTTGCAAATTTACTGATTTCTCATGGAGTTTTCCATGTCATTCTTTTGAAGCCATGAGACCAATTCTATTATCCAACTGTTTAGCATGATTTTTTTTTTGTTTTTTGCCTTTTTCTGTCTAATGATGATGTTCAGCTTTAAGATTGAGAGAGAGAGAGGGGGGGGGGGGTCCTAAATCTATTATGAGCTAGTGTCTTTTTCTTTGAATCATTCTTGCAAACCAACATGACTGTTGCGCAATAAAGGACGCAAGCATCTTGGAGCCTTTTGTAACTAATTTCCGTCTTCACCTAAATTCAATATTGTGCTTTATGTAAATTTCAATATTTTATTATGCTTTATCTTGGAGCCTAAGCATCAGCAAGAGAGCTCTTAGTTTGGAATGGCTAACTGGCCACATGCCCTTATTGTGTTTGCGTGCTTAGGACAAATTTCAATATTTTATAATGCTTTATCTTGTAGCCTAAGCATTGGCAACAGCCAACATGACATGATGACAAGTGTGTCTCATGCATGTCCCAGTACATTCTTAAGCCATCTTCTCTTACATTTACCATTTCCCCTTGTTTTTTCAAGATGAACATTATTCCTTGGAAACTTTGTTTCACATGGTGAGAACTCTTGAGACTGTAGGGAAGGCTTTAAGTTGCTTGCTATAGCTGTGTTTTGTGGTGGAATACATGACATACACCAATAGCAAGGGAGGGGCTGGGTTAATACTGAGGGGGGAGGGGGTCTTAAGTAAACACCTAAGTGGCTGAGTCACTGATTTGTAATGGTTTTCACCTCCCTGGTAGATGTGTTTGAATTTTTCTTTCTTAGCCCATCTTTCTATGCACCGACCATCACTCTTTATAACTAAGTTGTGATGTGTGATATACTGATATGCACTGCCCATCACTTTACATAACCTGAAAATTTAGTTTTGTCCTATCAATAATAATTTGCCTTTTTTGATTTGCTATGTGTCTTTGTTGTTAATGGAGAGTGAAGCAATGTTTTGTTATATCTTGCTTATATTGTCTGTAAGGGAGTGATAGCATGCTTGTAGTTTTTAACTTCATATGACTTTTCCATTGTTTTATATCTTTCTTAAGAGAAATTTAACTAAAGTGAAACGCAATGTGCATAAAAGATTAAACTGCCTTATTTTTAATTTAGCAAGAAATTCTGGATTCAACTTAAATCATTGGTTTGTAGTTGGATCCATAGAAGTAATAAAATAATCTCTCACAATTATCATTGAAGCAACCATATTTTAGTGCTAGTTAGTTACAAAAGTTAAGGCATAATGTTTCTCCATAAAAGCTTGCACTTTGTTTGATGGAAGCTCCTTTGGAAAGCTCCCGTTTAAAAATTAACGTATGCCACTTAATGCAGCGAGCACACGGTATTCTTTAGTAAAAGGCGAAAGAATAGTTCACTATGTGCTCACTGCATGGCTGCGTGAATTGTACATAATGAGGTAAAGGAATTTATATTACTGTTATTGCTTGGACCTTGCTTTCTTGACCAATGTGGGAATGTTCATGCTATATTTTAACTGATCAAGTGATCCTTGATTCGTGGGGCTTCAATCAAATGCCTATGGTTTGTATTGTGTCTAATGTATGAACCGGTGGTCTTTTTTGTTGGCGAACTGGTTTGTTGGGCTGGGCATTGCCCCGAGTGTTACTTTTTTCCGTTGATATGTATTTGTCTGATTTTGCCTTACCTTTATGTGAAAATTTTATAAAAAATTCAACCTCTAATTCACTTAAATAAAGAAGAGGAATATATAATGTTATGTGCAAATTTAAAGCTCTAATAAAAGTTGGCTGAGATGTTAAGGGGTGATTTTGAATTTGAATTGTAATAGGTAATAAGTTCAAATCCTATTTTAAGCATAATTTATTTTGTTAAATGATGTAGCAATACTTACATGGAACATGTGCTTTAGAGAGTGCCACATAGATTATATTCTATAGCCAGTGTCATTGTCTGAAACTGGTGATCTCATTTTTTATTTTTTTTAGCATTCTATAGTTTATACCCATGTCTATGTTACTCAGACTTGGATACCCATGTATGACTGTACGATTGTCAAGTATCTGGCGCAGGTATTTAAGGTAAAATAAAGAGTACAAGTACAACTTAATATAGGCCAGTGTCATAGGATGACCTGTACTTTGACTATGTATATGGGTATCATGGTGGTGATTTGTTTTCTGGTATAATACTATGTAGACATTGCAAGCTGCAAATGACAGGATAATGGGTTGCTTTATAGTTTATACTCTAGGTGAGTTCACAAAAATACCATGACATTATATTTCTACATTTACGCAGATAATGTCCTATGCTCACTGCTCAGGGATGACATTAATCAGGAAGGTTCGGGGCAACACATGGTTTGTTTGTGGCACCAAGACATCTGCTCCTCAATTGGTGAATTGCAAAACCTTCAAAAAAGTGTATGAGTTTTATTGTTGATCCTTAATCTTATCTCAATCTGTTATGACTGACTGTAAATTTCTTTACAATTTACATTATAAATTTTATTAATGCTTTCATGTGAATTGGGTAAAATTATCTTCTCAAAACGAACAAAGGTAAAATTGAATAGAATTAAGTGATGGTTATTATTATTAGGTGATGGAGTTCTAAGAAGATTATTACTGATTTTTTAACGAGTTCTGCTGTCTTTATAATTATCTAGCTGCACTGTAAAAGTGTCAATTAGGGGACATGATATGATTGGAATGATGATTGTGAGGATGGCACCCACTCCTAAGGTTTTTCTTTTTTGGTTAGTCTAATTTAAGCTTTAATGTAACCAAGCTTTTCCCCTTTTCAATCTGCAGAATAGTTAACTTATTGAACTTGGGCTATACCTTTTAGGTTGATTTGAAGGTAGTGGCTTGTTCTGTTGAGATGCTCTTTATCACTTTATGTTATGTGCGCCATTGGAATGTTAACAGACTATCAGGAAGCATGCTTCAGTTCTGATTCTCTCGTAGCACTGTAGCTTAATAAGGCAATGGGATATCTCTTTGTATATTCACATATATCCCAGTTCAAGTGTATACCCTCTTAATCATTTTGGCTAGCTTTAGTCTTAACTTTATATAAAATTTGACAAACTTGTAAATTTACAGATAAAATTAGCATTGGCTGGTAGGCTAAAATGCCAAGATGCCCATTCACAAATTGAGGAGTACTGCCAATTCAGACTTTGCATAACAAGGTAAAGATCGAATTGCTTTACGTTTTTTATATAAAAAAATTACAATCGCCGCTTTGTTTCCCTGATGCATTAAATAATAACTCTTTGCTTGAATTGGTCGATTAAAATGGTTTCCTTCCATTCTATAATCTCGTAGTAGTAGCTTCTCTGGTTTTATGCATGATTTGAAGCAGTTCTCGAACTTGATAGTTATCCATTTCGAACATTTTTTTGAGAATCAGATTGGAAGTCATTGAATACTTGAAGTGCCAAAATAATAGATATTTTGGAAAGGCTTCCCCTTAGCCCATCCTTTTTTTGGTGTCAGACAAATTTTGTCAGTAGCTCCTGTGCTTAGAGTTAAGCCACATCTCATGCCATATCAAGTTTTAAAGGTCCTCTCACGTAAGCAAAATAGTGTGGAATGGTTACATTATTATAAAGATTCACATTTTTGGAAATCCTTGGTAGTGTACTTGAAGGATTCGATAAAAGGAGAAATGGCAAGGGAGTAGAATAATCCAATGAGTCATTTTGGGATTTTACGAATCATTAGGTTACTTAAGATTAGCAAGATTGAGTCATGCAGTTTGACTGCATTTTAAGTTTTTAACACTAACCCTGGAACCTGCTACATAATCATCTCCATAAATCCTCAAAATAGGCTGAAAATTCGTAGCCCTCAAAACACTCACAAATAAGACCAACTTTCAACACCAAAATGCAAGGATATGAACCTCAAATCAATCCACATGAAATTAATAACAAGAACTAGACAATTTCATATTAAAACACTAAGTAAATGAAATAGAAAAAGACTTACAATCACCAAGTTTGTAAGATTTGTTTATCCACAAAGGCTTCACAAACAACCAAGTAGAGGGAATTTTCCTTCATATCCATTCAACAAAAGATAATTAAACTTGAAGCTTAAAGAGCTATTTATAGAGTTGTGTTAAAACCTAACTAGGTGTTTAATCTAGGCCCTTGATGAAGCAAATCAACGGCCAAGATTAATACCTCATTAGTTAAAGACAAGCAAAACTCGCATAGTCATCAGTGAACACGACACGGCCGTACTATTGTAGCTGACACGGTCGTGCAGCTGCTCAATATGGTCGTGCTATTATAATATGCGTGGTCGTGTCGAATGGAGTTGTCAACTTTCCAAATTTTCGGGAAATATTTTTGCCCAGGTATACAATCGTGCATATAGCTTGCACAGTCGTATAGAAGCTAGGACCTTTCTTAATGTAACCTAAACTTCTTGCATGGCCGTGTTGTGATGTTGCACGGTCGTGTGAGCCTCCCCAACAGCTATTACACGAGCTTCTTAATGTTCAAAAGCTAAACAAAAGAAATTAAAGCTTTAAACTACTTAATATCCTAAATAGTATCAAACTAGCCGCCTAGAAAAGTAGAGAAATAAGGAATGGTGTCATAACTTGGAGGTCCAACCAATGGCAAGCGTGGTGATCACAAACCTTGGTCCTTTATCCATATTGAACTCACACGCATCATAATCCCAAATTGAAAAACAGTAAATGTTTTGCTTTATTTATAATGCTATGACTTAACTATACAGTTGTCTCTTCGGAGACATCTGGTAAAATTGGAATGATAAATGGAAGATTAGCATGGCCGGAATGGTTTACATTTTAGTTTCCTATGATTATTACTTATGCGAGAAAAAGGGGAATGGTGACATTAACAAGATGAATAGGGATAGAAAAAGAATAATTTATGAGAGATGAATCATTTAGAACGTCACATGTTCTTTGGGAGAGCACTCTCCTCTCGATTGTGAGCCCCTTTTGTATTGAGCTAACTGCTAATCTGCTGCTTACACAATACAAGCTCTTACATTCTTTCTAATACTGCTTCTTAGTTTCCCTTTGTGTTCATTGTTTAGCACACTTGCATGGAGAATAGTTTCAAGGTCATATGAGGTTTGACCTATTTGCATGTCTTACATTCTTCTCTCTTTTACAAATAACAAAATCCTATTTGCAGGTCTTTTGTGAAAACTCTCCTCAAAAGCACAAGTTTTGACCTATTTTAGGGAAAGTGACCTTCATGAACCCTGCAAATGATGATACTTGTTTATTATTGGAGACATGGTTAAATAATTTGCTCTTTAAGTTTGCCACTTTCTGATTTCTGATGACTATGCAATCTTCAATTATTTTGGTTCATTATTTGCAACTAATGTCTTTTTTGCTAGTTAGTGTACGTACCACAGTCTAAATCTGAACCTTTTTTTTATTTTGTCAACATTAAAATCTAGATATGGTTGTTTCATTATTAATCTTATATGGCTATGCAATAAGCTTCAGAATTGTGGCTTTGAAAAGCTGAAAAAATAAACATTAAGATTGATTCCAAAACCGAGTGCTATCTTTGGCTAGAATTGTGTGATTGACAATCTCCATTTGTACATTTAAATGTTGTCAACAATCTCAATATTGGGCTTGCTTTGGTGGTAGAGGAAGTAGTGACAATGTGACTATGTGGTAGAAGGTGGTTATGCACTTCAGCTGCAGTTGATGATTCTAGTCCTCACAACTCACAAAACTTCAGTTGCAGCTGATGGGTATTTGATGATGCGACTTTATGGTGGCGAATGGGGTTGAGTACTTCAGTTACAACATATTGATTTAGGAGTTAGGACACTTGTGGATTATGCTTCATCACATTGTGTTTAGTTACATTTTGTATTCTAGGTACAATTGGATGACTGCTGCAATAAGAAGACTAGTTGTAGACTCATTGTATATAACTTCAGTGGTACATTCTATAAACATGCATTCCACATGAGTTGTTAAGCAGTACAATATTTTAACTAGTAATGGCTGTTCTTTTGTCAAAATCTATTTTGGACTTATATGTAAATGTGCCTCTATTTTGTATTATCACACTCCTTGGTGCACTTTCCTTTGCTCCATTTTCTAAGATGGTTCATTGGTCTTCTATTTTTTCTCTAGCAACAAGAAGGGAATGGAGTACCCTTATATATCTCTTTATCATTATATAGTGTAAAATGTTTAGAAAGACAATAAAGTTATACTACTTTGCTCTTTCTCTTGATAAGAAGGCTCTCTACTTTTGTCTCACAGACTTGTATTGAACTATGAAAGGAAAAATGGAAGAATAACATAGCTCTTGGTTTTCGCAAAAATGACAACACTAACTACAGTTTTAGTGCAGGGGAAATGATAAAGGCACAACTAAAATTGATATGGGCAGACCCCATTCTGAGAGCATATCTTCCTATGCTCATCTCACAAAAGGTGTGCCCATATTAATTATAATTGTGCCAATATCAATCCCACTGATCTTATAGGGAGTTTCTGCTTCCTTTAGCAGCTCTGGTTCTGTTTATTGAGGATGGTTTCACCAAGGTATTTTCTCCAACTGATCTTATCAAATATTATTATTATAATGTATATATATATATTATATCAAATATCATTATCTACTAAAGTGTTAGAATGAAATTAGGAAGGGGCCGCGCGAACGCATGCCCCACTATCACAAATTATGACGTATGCTCTCCCACTTTGGGGAGACATTAGACAGGCTCACCTCCCGAAGTGCAATGGAGACCACCTACCTAGGCCATGAGCATTCTTGATCTCCCATTGACCCCGTCCAGGTAAGTACCTTTCCTAGACTTCCATTCCATCTATTATATGTCTTTTACTTATTTTCCTTTGTGTTATTCATCGATGTGGGATCAGAATCAATTTCATCAATTCACCTCTGAAATTGGAATTGTGAACTTGTGGTCAATATTAACCTGTCAAAATCTGAAGGTTGTAAAGGGTGGCATATAATATAGGTTGCAGTATAGTTTTCCGTACGTGATATTGGGAAATATAATCTTGTATTGTAAGCAACATGATTGAATAGTTGGATCTATTTTGAAGCTCAGCCACTAGGGTTTTACAGTGATCTATAATGTGTTCATGTCATATCTCGAGGTGTATAGGAGAAATATTATCCATCCTAAGAAATTTTTTATAGAACACAACAGCGCTTGTCTCCACAACAGCCCTTGTCTCCAAGGTTTAGTATTGGCCTCATGTTTCTGCATCTTGGTTACATTATATTCTTTGTTGAGTTTGTTTTAAAAATGCTAGCAGACTTGGGCCTGTTGCACTATGCTAGTCCTTATTTTCATTCAATAAACTCATCTCTTGTCTTCTGATTTTCATTGCTAGTTTGTTAGTAGTTAATTTGCCTTGTGCCAGTGTTTGATGATAGATTTCTTATCACAGTGTGATGATAGACATATAATTCATTGAGATACTATTATGTTAAATATTCTTCAGTTCTGAACTTCTGATTCTGATTTTAAAATGCTGGAATATCGCTTTGTTGTTGACCTGCTGCATTAAATGTTCCATCAATGCAGATAATAACTCTATGCTTGAATCGGTCAAATACTCAACAGGTAAAATGGTTTGCTTCTCTATCCTAATCTCTTAGGAGTAGCTTGGTTCTGGTTTTATGATTTGAGGAGGATTTCAAGCAGTGCTTGATAGTTATCCATTTGTGTTGAGCTGGATATTGTATGGTATATGGCAAGGAAAATTCATACAAGATTAACTTTTCTTAATATAGTTCTGAAGCATCAGATTGGAATTCATTGAATTTGAATACTCGAAGTGCTAAAATATGAGGGATTTTGGAAAGGCTTCCCCTTAGGCGATAGGCTCTCCTTTTGGCATCAGACAAATTGTTCAGTATATCCTGCTGAGAGTTAAACGGCATATCAAATTTTAAAGGATTTTGAGTTTGTTTGCAAAATACTCATAATCGACTGTCACTGAGAATTGCATCAAATTGATTTCTCACGTAAGTATGTTATTTTGGAATAGTTATATTGTTATAAATAGGTGCATTTTTTTGAAATCCTTAACTGGTAAAATAAAAGTTGCTTGCTATAGATGTGTTTTGTTGTATAATAGATATTATAGCCAGGGAGGGGTTTGATTTTACTGGGATTTTAAGTAAACCAAGTCACACCCAAGTGGCTGAGTCTTTATGAAGAGGAATTTAATTAAAGAGAACCATGTATAAAAGATTAAACTGCCTCATTTTAAATTAAACTAGAAAGATTCATGATTCAACGTAGTGTCAGTACAAAGTTAGGGCAGAATACTTATTTGTTAAGTTAGAAGTTTGTACTTTGTTTGATGGGAGCTCCTTTGGAAAGCTCCCTTTAAAAAATAGACGTATGCCACTTGATACAGCGAGCACACAGTATTCTTTAGTAAAAGGCGAAAGAATAGTTCGCTATGTACTCACTGCATGGCTCCGTAAATTATAACTAATGAAGTTACAGGATTTTATATTACAGTCATTGCTTTTTTTTTTTTAAAGGAAAGGTAAACAGGGAACAGTTAGGTTGATTTCCTCTCGAAGAAACAACCCGACTTGTCAGTATTTAAAAAGTAAGAGAACTTAGCATCCAAAAAAGGATCTATATCGATGTGCGTAGGGGCCCAGTGCCCGAGAGACGCAATATAATCTGCGGATTGATTGGCTTCTCGGTAGACATGAGACGAAGAATAATCACTGAAATCGCGGAGGATGCACCGAATATCGTCCATTAAAAGCTGAATTTTCCACGGACAACAGAATTTGCCCTGCAAAACATTAATAACAGTAAGGTTATCGCCTTCAATAAAAATGGAAGAAAAATTAAACTCCCTAGCTAAAAGAAGACCATTGCGGAGAGCCACGGCTTCAGCAACCAAAGGGGAGGTGTTGCCTAAAGGGAAAGAACGGGCACCGAGGAAATTCCCTTGAGAGTCTCGAAGAACAACACCAGCGGCCGCAGAGGGCCCTTTCGAAGAGCCGTCAAAATTTAATTTAACAGTACCAGGGGAGGGGGGAACCAACGAACCCATCGAGGCGACGGGGTGGGGGAGGGGAGAGGAGGGGACCAATTAAAAGAAGCTAGAGAGTCAATGGAGAGACGGGCCTTTCACTCCTGAAAATAAGAAAACGCCCGAGAAAAGACAGAGACCGAAGAGAAAGGAGCGTTGTTAAAGACGACCTTATTTCTAGCTTTCCAAATACTCCAGAGGACATGGAAGAATTTAATTAGGGAGGGATAATGGGAAGCATGAAGATGCAAAAGGAGGGCTGGGATTGAGTACATATTAGAGAGAGGGGCTAACCAACGAATACCTTGACTAGAGATGGCAATGGATCTTGGATCCGCCCCGGATCCACGGATCCAGATCTGTTTTTGAGGATCTGGATCTTCATAGTTTGGATCCGCGCGGATCCGGGTCGGATATGGATCCTTTGGGGAAATACGGATCTGGATATGGATCTTGTTTACAGATCCGCATTACGATCCGCAAGATCCGCGGATCCGTTTTTGTAATAAAACATATACTAAATTAATGATAGCCTTATAAATTATATGACTCCAATGCTCAATACTCCAATGCTCAATACTCCAAAGCTCAAATAGTCCATTACCCAAATTGATTATGTAATTATGGATTTAGGATGCTGATTATGTAATTATGGATTTTAGGATGTTGATGATGTTAGTTTTTAAGTACTTACTACTTAGTAATGGGTTTTAATTTAAATATTAATTGTGTATGTGATGAAATGACAATTTTAATGCATTAAATTTTTTAATTATTTCATTTAATAGGTATAATATAAGAGGATCTGTTTTAGATCCGGATCCGCAATATCCGCAGGATCTGGATCTGGATCCTTATTTTGAGGATCCGCGCGAATTCGTAGCGGATCTGGATCTAGACAGAAAAACGGATCTGGATCTGGATCCATCAGGATCCGGTCCGCCGCCATCTCTAACCTTGACAGTAGGTCCAAACCGAAAGAACGCTTGGACAGTGAAGAAAGAGATGGTCCTGGGATTCTTCACTAGACAGGCAGAGGGGGCAAGTAGGAGCAATCGGGACCCCGCGTATTACAAGGTTTTGACGGACTTGAATGCCATTATGTAGGCACTGCCAAATAAAGATCTGAAGTTTAGGATTAATATCCAATTTCCAAATCAAGGCATAATTCCATTTAGGAGCATAAGCAGGGATGTTATGAGCGAGCCAGGTAGCAGACTTTACAGTAAAAGAACCATCCGAGGAGAAGCCCCAACAAGGGGCGTCTGGCAAAGGTGACGACGGGAGGGGAATACCCATAATGAGCTGGATGATTGGCGGAGGGACAAGGTCGGCCAGAAGACGAACGTCCCACTGAGCATTGCGAATGACCTGGTCAACAGTAAGATCGGGGAAAGGTACTGAGTGGGCTGCTAGACTAAGGTGCTCAAGGAGACTAACCTGGAAAACCCAATTGTCATGCCAGAAAAGAATTTGCGAACCATTTCCCACTTTCCAGCGAATCCCACGATGAAGAAGAGGGCGAATGTGCAGAATTTGCTTCCAAATCCAGGAGTCCGAGGGACGAGCTCGGTATTGGAAGAAAGAGGAGGACCGAAGATAATTTGCAGAAATAGCCTGTACCCAAATATGGTCAGGTTGGGTTAAGATTTTCCAACCTAGTTTGCAGAGAAAAGCTTTATTCACCGGTGTCGTCTTACGAAGACCAAGGTCGCCCAAAGATTTAGGTTGGTATATTTTGTCCCATGAAATCATAGGGAGACCTGGCTTATCAGGACCTTGTTTCCAAAAGAAAGACCGATTAATGCGATCTAAGGAAGTCGTAGTAGATGCGGGAAGACAAGCAGAGGACATAGCGAAGGCCGGAAGAGCCTCAAGGTTACTTTGAATGAGAACCGATTTACCGGCCTTAGACAACCATTGGGCGGACCAGATGTTAAGTTTGGCGTCCGCTTTTTGGAGCAGATGAGAGAAATTAACTTTAGAAGAGACAGAAGAATTAAAGAAGACGCCGAGGTAACAATCGAGAAAGTTTTTGGGGGTCATATTGAAAATAGCAGCTAAAGAACGTTTCTGAGGATTATCAACCTTCTTAGAGAAGACAATGGAGGATTTGTCAAAATTAATAAGCTGACCGGACAGGTTCATAAACTCTAGAAGGTGGGACCGAATTTGCTGACACCCCGACTGGGAAGCTTTACAGAAAAGAAGACTATCATCTGCAAAAAGAAGACAAGGCAAGACTGGGGCGGAGGGCGAGATGCGAAGGCCAATAGACGAGCGGGGAAGGGCAGCTGCCGAAGCTAACTTACGGGAGAGAACTTCCATGCAGATAATAAAGAGGCAAGGAGAGAGAGGGTCACCTTGGCGGATACCACATGAAGGAAAGATAAGACTTGAAGTATGACCGTTAATAGAAGGGGAGAAGGAGACCGAGGTCACACAAGCTCGAATCCAGGATACCCAAGTTTGATTAAAACCAAAACTGTGAAGAGAAGCCCATAAGAAGTCCCATTCTACACGATCATAAGCTTTTTCCATGTTTAGCTTGAGAGCAATCCAACCTATGGAGTTTTTGGATTTAGAAAACATGTTCAAAACCTCATGTGTCAGGAGGATATTATCCTGGATGGCCCGGTTTGGCGCGAAGGCATTTTGGTATGGGCTAATAATTTTGGCTAGAAAAGGCTTGAGACGATTCCTTTATAAATTTTAGTACAAAGGATAATGAGATGTGCGGGAAGGAGTATCACATTTTGGAATAAGGGTCAAAATGGTGTAATTAAGTTGTCGAAGAAGAATACCGTTGTGAAAAAAGCCTCTAATAGCGGCACATATGTCGTAAGCAATAATAATTATAATATCCCAGTATTACACTCATTGCTTGGACCTTGCTTTCTTGACCAATGTGGGAATGGTGATGCTAGATTATTTATTTTCAACTGATCCAGTGATCCTGGATTTCTTCTACCATGAAGCTTCAATTAAAGAAATCCATGTGGTTTGTCTTGTGTTTACTGTCTAGTTCATAAATTGGCGGTCACTTTTGTTGGTAAACGGTAATCTATAGCCCATGTTTATGTTACCGCTACTCGGACTCGGATACTCATGTAGGGTAGGGGTGCGTGTGACGAGTCCATGGGTATGACTTGGCTATTTTAAGAAGAAGAAAATCAAGACTTGAGCCCAAAATGAATTGTCCAAGTGTATCTGGCCAATCTGGGTCACGGTGGTGATGTGGTGATGGTCTGTTTTCTTGAATAATATTTATATATTATGCAGACATGCCACTACTCTTGTAAATAACAGATAATGGGTTGCTTAATAATCTAGGCGAGTTCATTAAAAATTCCATGACATTATATTTGTACATTGACACAAGTAATGTCAAACGCTTAGGGATGAAATGAATCAGAAAGATTTGGAGCAATATGTTGCTGATTTTTTGTTATTCTATGTCTTAACCATATATGATCTGGCACCTCAGATCATTTGTGGATCATATGGATTTCTTGCTTTATATCTGATTAAACCGCAAACCTGCAAAACATAAAGTGTCTTAGGATTTTGTTTATAAGAAAAAAGTTAAATTTTTTTGTCTAATAGACCAGCTAGAGTGAGTAATGTATGGAATAATACTGTGTATACCAAATAGGTTTGTAAAATTGCTTTCGAACGCTCATACCCTTCATCCTTGCATTAACCCACTGTTGCTCTTAAAAAGAATTGAGGTCAAATTTAAGCTTTAATGTAAATCAAGTTTTTGCCCCTTTTCAATCTGCAGAATAGTTAACTTGTTGAACATGAGCTATACCTTTTAGGTGTGTTTTGAAGGTAGTCTAGTGGTTTGTTTTGTTGGGAGCAGAATAGTTAACTTAGTTATTGAACAGACTATCACGAAGCATTGATCAGTCTGATTCTATGTAGCGTGATAAGGCAATTCAATGGGATCTATCTTCATTTGTATTATTCACATATATACCAGTTCAACCATTTACTCTCTTAATCATTTTGGTTAGCTTTATATTAATCTTGTGTTTATAGAAATTTGACAAAATTTAACTTTACAGATAAGATAAGCATTGGTTGGTATCCGTTATGCTACATGCTAAGATGCACATTCACAAACTGAGGGGTAATGCCAATTCAGAGTTTCATAACAAGGTTAGGGTCAGATTGTTTTACGTTTTTTAGTGTTATTATTAACTTTTGTACAATTCTGAAATGTTGCTTTAGCGACCTGCCACTAATTGATTCAGTAATGCAAATGATAACTCTTTGCTTGAATTGCTCAATACTCAACGGGTAAACTGGTTTCCTTCCCCCATAAAAACCTTTTGACTTAACAATCAAAGGTTTTGAGTATGATTTTTATGGTTCATGGTCAAACGAGTCTTTTTAAGTCAAAAGATTTTTTGGTTTGGAGAGGATTTCAAGCAGTACTTGAACTTGATAGTTATCCATTTGTCTTGAGCTGGATTTTGTTTGGTACCTTTGCTTATGATAGTTCTGAAACATGAGATTCGAAGTCATTGGGAATCGTTGGTAGTGTATTTGAAGGGTTTAAAAGGGAAAATGTCGAGAGAGCAGGATAATCCAATGAGTTGTTTGGGTTGTAACTTTCTACAAATCATTAGGGTGCTTTAGATTAGCAAGATTTCAACGATTTGAGTACATGCAATTTGAGTACATTTTAGCACTGAGTAATACTGGAATCCCAGTATCCCACATCGGAAAATAGTCAACTCTTTGCTTTATTCCCACATCTGACTTAACAAGTTTCCTCCATTTTCTTAGATGGTTCATGCATCCTCTATGTTCTCTACCCTTATATATCTCTTTATGGTTTTACAGTGTAATGTTTAAAAAGATAATCAAGTTATCCGAACTTATTTGTTTAACTAATTGATGTTTATCTGAACTTATAAGTATTAAAAAAATAAGTTGAAGAAAACATGACCTATGTTGAACTAATAAGATGGAACATGGAAGAATAGCATAGCTCTTAGCCTTCACCAAAATGACACCACTAACTTGAGTTTAATTACAATACTAATATTGTCCAGATGAAAAGGGACTCCCTATGTAACTTTCAATTCTTTCATTGTGTTTCGGATTTTTGACCAAGCGAGTCTTTTGTTTGCCTTCTATCAAAAAAATAAAATAATATATATATATATATATATATATATATATATATATATATATATATTCTCACTAGTATTACTGCTTTGTGTGCCTAGTTTTTAGCATACTTGTATAAGGGAGAATGTCAAGATCATTTGAGGTTTGACCAAATAATCAATTGAGATTTGCCTTTTGTAATTAGAGGATTGGATTGCCAACTTGACCTCCACAGCTCTTAACTATATATTGTTTTCCTTGAGAAATTGAGTTAACAGCTAGTAAATCAGTAAGCCATAAAACAGGTGGTTTCAGTTAGCCTGGCAAGATAAATCTCTGATAAATGTGGGGCTTTTATGATCATTAGGTTACACATGATTTAGCCATAGGGAGTTTCTGCTTCTGTTTATGGAGTTTATTTTTCCCCTAAATGATTTAGCCACCTGCAGCTTATGTGTTCTTTTCTTGGTATGAGTTCATATATTATTGAAAATTATCCATCTACAAAAGCTTATTTGGAACCATATGCATTGAGTAAAGTATGATGCTTTTAAGCAATCCTATTTCAAAATCCAAATATTATAGTGTGAAATTGTTCCAATGGGATTAGGGAAGGGGCCGCGCGAACACAGGCCCCTACTGTCACAAATTATGACGTATGCTCTCCCACTTTGGGGAGACATTAGACAGGCGCACCTCCTGAAGTGCAATGGAGACCACCTACCTAGGCCATGAGCATTCTTGATCGTCCATTGACCCCGTCCAGGTAAGTACCTTTCCTAGAGTTCCATGCCATCTTTTATATGTTTGTTGCTTATTTCCTTTGTGTTATTCATCGATGTGGGATCGAAATCAGTTTCATCAATTCGATCACCTCTGAAATTGGAATATAATATAGGTTGTAAAGGTGGCATATAATAATATAGGGTGCATTGTAGTTTTCTGTACGTGATATAGGGTATGTAATGTAATCTCATATTGTAAGTAACAATGTGATCCATGGTGAGGCTCGATCCGCCACTAGGGTTTTTATAATGATCTATCATATGTTAATGCCATATCTTGACACCCTACTTTCATATTCCTAATATTATATATAGGGGAAATATTATCCTGTCCTAAGAAATTTATATAACACGTATGGCAGCGCTTGTCAACAAGCGTTGTTGAGTTTGTTTGTAAAATGCTAGCAAGCTAGAGCCTGTTGCACTGTGTAGATGGTATGTTTTATGTTTTTTTTTTTTTTTTTTGGGGGGGGGGGGTGGGAGGGGGACATGGGAAAGAATTCAAACTTGGATGAGAATCATAAAAATAATGTAGCCAGTGTAGTGAGTCCTTTAATTTAGATAGATAATTATAGACATTGATAACAGATTATCCTTTCAAGCAAGTTATTATTTCTTATTTCAATGCTAGGATTGCTTTTAGCTAAGCCAACCGACCTCACATAAGCTTTGAAAGTCCAATTTCACACAAGCATCCATTGGTTTAGCCTGAACCTAAACTTAAATGTACCCGAAACTATTATGAACTTAAATCTTCATGAACTAAATTACACCGTACTTGCATTAAAAATAGAAATAAAAATTGTACATTCTCAATTTCTTTATGTTTACCTCATTTAGAATCTTAAAGCTATTCATAATAAAAGATAACCTTCTATAATTAATTAATGATATTATTGATAAAGTATTATAATAAGATCAAATTTTTATATTCCTTTGCTTTTTGTTAATTTCACAGGAGAGTAATTTTTAATTTTAAAAATCTTATGAATTATAATACTTTAGAGGTTGAAAGTCTTAAAATATTCATATATATCATATCATAAATTCATCATACAATACATGTATAATCTACAATACTAAAAAGCTTATACTAGTCTTGTGGGAAGCTCTTTTAGAGCTCCCTTCAAAAATAAACGTATGCCACTAAGTACGGCGAGCACACGGTATTCTTTAGTAAAAGGCGAAAGAATAGTTCGCTTTGTGCTCACCGCATGGCTGCGTGAGTTTTATGTATAGCCAAACTTTTTTAATTTATGGTCAGTGATCTTCCTAGGGTTCTGTTTTTTACCAATGTGGGACTACAAATATAGCTCCTACTGTAGAACGAGAATAGTATCACACAAATAAGGAATAATATCTTTGGTTGGTGTGCTTGAACACTCGCAAGTGGCCATGACTTTACAGAGAAAGCTCATTGGCAAGTGTTTGCTGTTGCTATTTAATTATGTATCCGATGTTTTTTAATTTTACCTCTTCTTGTGTGCCCTCTTTTAAGAGATAACCTTGCTATACTTAGAAGAATTTTTTGGACATTGCTACATTTATCCGGTGGATAGTCCACCCACGACTAATAGAGACATTAAAATATTATTAAAGTTATGAGTTGAATTTCACTACTAACATTAACCACGACACTTTATTAGTTGTGGGTAGTCAACCCGGTGGGTAGACCAAGTTTTTTCCGAATTCTTTTTACCTGGTAAATTTTTTCCAATGTCTAAGAAATTTAATGTGTCGAATTTTGTTTAAGTTGTCTTGATTAATGATTTCATAATACGGAGTAGCAGATTTTTTATGTTAATGTTACACCCCCAATTGAAGATGTTAGTAATGAAAAACATAGTTACATGAGGTCTTGTTGGATTCTTCGCAACGTGTAGTTATAATTTTTACAAACATTTAATTAAAAATATTAATATTTAATGTTTTGTTCTATTAGCATGCGTAAAAGGTGAAATGTGTAATACCCCACATTTTCACTTCTTTTAAGGGTAACTATTTTTGCGGTTTAAATAATAAAAACGTTATTTATTCATTTTCGATAACTAAATTTTGAAATAAAATATTTGAAATGAGTTTTGGGGGCCAAGTTATTTTTTTTTTAGAGCAAGGATTCTACTTTACATTATTAATCTATTTTCGTTTTCAATAAGGAGGGGGTGATTGAGAATTATCTCATTTTGCTCCTTCATTCTTATATTAAAAATAAAAAAATAAAAAAAAACCTCTCTCTCTAGTTTCTTTGGGGTTCAAAAGTGATTTCGGTGTTTTTCAAAGCAATTTTCAAGCGATTTTTCAAGCCTATCAAGTTTAATCATCCTTTTTCAAGGTAACTAACTTTAATCTTCAACCTAGAAATCATATAGTTTAGGATTATATTTTGGGGTTAAAATCATGTTAAAATGGATTAAAACAAACTAGGATGAATTTTGTTAATTTATGCCTTGTTTCTGAATTGTAGCATGATTTTATATAAAATAGTTATTCTGATTTTTCGTAGCCTATAATGTATTTCCATAATTTATTCTTGTTTATTTTTATGTGAAATTTCATTGTTTATTATTTTTGGTATTTTATGCATGGTTTTATTTATTTTGATAATTGTTGTGAGAGATTTGTCAAATTTATTTCCTGAAATTTTTGTTTGATATGTGTGATTATATAATCTGAATTTTTATATGTTTTTAGGCTAAAATAAAGGTTTATGATTTATGCTGGTAATTTATTCAATAAGTGGTTGTAAAAATTGTTTTATGAATTATTTGGCGAATTTCGCTTTAGTCCAATTTCTAGGTGAAATGCTGCCCAATTTTTTAGTGATATCATGTTATATTTCTAGCTTTAATATATTTTAGTTTTATGGGTTAATATCGTGATTTTTAAGGTTATTCATGCTTAGTTGTTGAATTAATGAATTTAGGATTTATTGAATTACTTTAGTAACTTGTAACAATTTTTGTATAACAATTTTCTGGAGTGGTGCTGCTGGCCGTGTGGTATGTGGTGGTGTATGACATGTTTTTAATTTTATTTTGGGCTTAAATTATGCTTGGTTATGTCCTTGATGAATTATAGAATTATTTGTGCAAGTTGATTAATTTTGAATATGTTTTGATGATGATATTTGATGTTGGTTAATTCTGGACAGCAATTTTGTGTGAACTAAAATGATGTATTATTGATATATTTTGACCCTTGATCATGTTTTAGATGGTTACTAATTAATAGGAATTATTTGGGTACAAATTTGGGTTGAATTGGTATTTTTATGATGAGTTTGTCTAAACAATTTGTTGCTTATTTTGAGTGTGGAAATGATTAAAATATCGTTTTTGGAATTTAAACATGTTAGTTGTGGGCGGATTATGAAAGTTGTAGTATTGAGATTTATCGGTAATTAAAGTGGGATTTGGAATGAGTAAATAAGAATGATGTATTTAATCATACATGTGTTTAGGAGGTTATTTATAATTGTTAGTTGGAGCCATTGGGCTGCGGAATCCAAGAACAATATTTATTTACTTGGGTTAATTGTTGTCGTTCGGGAGTTCGGGAGGTGTAAGACCATATTTTGGGCGTCCATCCGGCACTGGGAGATTTGGCCAATCTTAGACACAATCGACTTCGTGTTGATTGTTGGTAGTGTAAGTCCATATTTTGGGCATCTACCTGACAAACCTTAGGAAGTGGTATTGCGGGATACCACTAGCGATCATTCCATCTACAATTACAATTGAATGTGTTTATCGTTGGTAGTGTAAGTCCATATTTTGGGCATCTACCTAACGTACTTTAGGGGTGGTACTGCGAGATACCACTAGTGGACGTTATGTCTTCAGTACATGTATTGATTTGGGGAGTTGGGGATAGTTGCGATCATAACACTCATCTGGGAATTTGGGTTCCATTGTGGTATAATGGTTTTATTGAGATGTTATTGGATTTCTTATCCTTTGGATGAAGTATGTGTTTGTTGTGATGTTGTACTGTACTAATTGGTCCTGCAGGTTATGGACGAGGTTATGGTAAGTGATGGTGTTTGTATTGAATGACTTGAATGCTTCCTGTTATTTATGTATATTGATTTGACTTCCTGATCTATGGTTTTGAATTTGTGTTTTCTATGTTGGGGAGAACTGTCAGTTACTCGCCACTGACAGTGGAGTTGTATTCATTTTTCAGATGCTGATTGACCGCAGGATTGTAACGGTTTGGGCGGTGTGTGTGAGGATTGGTATTTGGGATCCTTTCCATTAGTTTAGCTATCCTAGTTTGTATAGCATGGCCAGAATTCCCTACTTTATGATTTCTGTTTAAGTAGGTTTAATTTTTAGACTTATGTATAGGTGTTTACACCTCGTACTTTTGAATTGTAATGGTATTGGACTTTCTTTAATCGGACTTTATTGATTTCTTTTGGTTTATTTTTTCTTAGAACTTAAGTGGCATTCCCGTCCAGTGCCTTATTTTCCGCTTGTATCCTCTGTTTTTAAGGACGGGGTGTTACATGTTGCATCTAACTAGAACAAGACTATACAAAAATCTAGTTTTTTCAAACTAGATATCCAACTATTTTGGATTGGATTTTAAAAGCATATTTAGATCTGGCATCAAGAGTGTTTGGATATCTATTTTCCATATTAAAAAATATTAGGTTTTTTTAACACATTATATAGGTATACCCATGATTTTGAAAGTTTTTGCATTATACCCTTAAAATTAAAATCATAAAAATTATCTACGTGATACCCGCTTTGGTTAACCACTCTTAAATGATTTTGTTAATTTGGTTGAATTTTGGATCATTTAAGTTAATACGATTTGTTGGGTATGATAAATCTACTTTAAATAACAAAACACTTAACCAAATTTGGTGAAATAAACTAATAACTGATTGATATTAAGGATGTCATATAGGCAATTTATAAAGCTCAAGAGCACAATGTAAAATTTCTCAAATCTTGGGTATAATGTAGAAATTGACAAAACATAGAGGTACGGTGTGTAAAAACCCATTTTTTTTTAAAATAAATAAATTAAGGGCCTATTTACTTTAGCTTAAATTTAATTCAGTTGAGTGCATGTCTCAATTTCATTCTCTTATAAAATATTACTTTCCATTGTATTCAGTTCAGCTTTATTTAGTTGAAGTAAACAGGCCCTAAGTCAAATAATTTGGATTTTTCAATTTGATATTTCAACCATTAGAATTTTTAGATGGGCTTTGACCGATTCGGAATGAGCACCACTAATGGGGGCCCACCCTTGACTGCTTGAGTGTAACGACCCTGATTTTATTAGTATTTCTGCCGGATGTTTATGTGTATTTGGGTGATGCTATGTATAGTTCAAATTTAGTTTTGAACTATTTATTTTGTTTTTATGTGAATAATTTCGATTTAATTCGAAATATTTTATTTTGATTAGTTATTATTTATTTTAATTATTATTTAATTAATTAGAATTTTATTATTTAATTTTCTAATTAATTATTTATTATTTTTGGGCTAAAACGGATTAAGCATGTTTAGTCATGCGGTTTTTGTAAGTTAGCCCAATTGATCACGAGAGCCCAATTTTGGCCCATGTTGCAAGCCAAAAACCGGCCCCCTCCTTGTGCATGGCAAATTTTGCCACTTGCCTTGTGTTCACACCTTAACTAACTCTATATATAGATGAGTTAGTAAGGCTTGATGATCCTTTTGCTCAATTACCCACTTAAACACATTTGCCATCTTATTCTCTTGCCATCAAAGTTTAAGACACAAAAACTCCCTCCATTGGCTCCCATTCCACACGCCATTTTTGGCTAATCATCCATCACATTTGTTCATCAATTTCTTAAGCCCAAAACTTAAAGATTCATATCCTATTGATCTTTAAGTATCAAAACACAATCTAAATCTCTTGGTTCGCATTCAAGATCGTTAGTTCGGGTTTGGGTTTAATCGTGTTCATGTTCGTGTGGGTGTTCGAGTGGTGACCGTGTGGGTGCCGTGTTGAAGCCGTGCAAGGGTGGTGGTTCGTGTGGAGCCGTGCAGTGGGCAGCCGTGCAAGTGGTGGTGCCGTGTGTTCGTGCAGTGGGCAGCTGTGCTGGGCAGTCGTGCCAAGGTGGTCCGTGGTGGTGCAGGCCGTGTGTGCGTGTGGTTGTCGTGTTGCTTGGCCGTGTGTGTCTCGTTCCGGGCAGCAATTTTTGTGTTGATTTGTGTGTTAATCTTCAACAAGGTAACATGTTTTCTCAACTTAATTGGTGTACTATGATTCATAGTATGAATTAAATGCATAGGATTAGTTTATGTTGAAGTTTGATCATGTTTTCAGGTATGATTGCAAATCTGATTTTATGTGGTTTAATGATGATTTTGGTGATTGAATATGTTAATTTGATGATTGATTATGTTGTTATTAAGTTCATGTTGATTATGTTAAAGTGTGATGAATTTTGGATACTAGTAAGTTGGTAATTTCATGGTTATATTTTGATTCATGCGTGTGGTTTATGTATGTTGGATGAGTTCTTGGTTGAAGTTCTTGAATCTTGATTGAAGTTCTTGAATCTTGGATGAGTTCTTTATGATTCTTGGTTGAGTTCTTTAAGTTCTTGATGAGTCTTGATAAGTTCTTGATTAAGTCTTTTAAGTTAAAGAAAGTTAAAGAAAGAGTTAAAGAAAACGTTAAGATGTTGTAAGATGTTTGGTTTACGCGTTATTTTCTTAAGTCAAGGCGTAAGATGCAACTTAAGAGGTAACTAAGTGAGTAAACTTCGGATTAAAGAGTTAAAGATTGTTAAAGATTAGCTTGATTTCGTAGCTAGACGCCTAAAACTTAGAGTAAGATTCTTTGTTTTTGGGTTAAGACGTTGCCCCTATCCTATCCGCGGTATTGGGATAGTTGGTGGTCTTACTATGTTGTCTTTGGATGTGGATTTCCAGTAAGATTGGTTTCACGGGACTTGGGAGTAAGATTCTCAATTCCTAACATAGTAGAAAGTTCGAATGCGTAAGATGCGTTCGTACGTGCATAGTCCGGTCTAGTTTATGAATGATTGCGCCAAAAATAAGTTTGGATAAGTTGGTTGAGTCGAGTCTGTATATTCTGGATGATTTTCGCATGATTGATGTTTTGGTTTGGATATTTGATTTTTATGCTATGTTCTTGTGTATTCCCGTTAGGGTGAGTCAGTTATGTTACTCGCCACTGATGGTGGACTGTTGTTTACTTTTCAGGTAATTCTGATGATGAGGTTCTTGCTTAGCTTTGGGTTGGGCGAGCGCAGTTATTTTGATTTAGTTGTATTTTCGTTGTTTTATGATTTTGGATAGCGTTGATCTTTAGTAGGAACTTTTGTATACTTTTGATTTAAACTCTGACATGTGTTTGGAGTTACGTTTGTTAGTGGTTGTAGTTTGACTTTTGGTTTAGTAATGTACAAACTTGTGGGTATTTGTACTTTTGGGTTATAATAATAATATCTTGAGGTTTTGTTTTGATTTTTGGAGTATTTTAGTTGTTAGTTTTGACTATTTGACTCGTCGGTTTCTTCCGCGCCGATTTAAGCGAGTCGGGTCGTCACATTGAGAGTCAACTTTCTTAAGTCTTGCAAGCATAACATGCAACTATAGGGCACATGAGGCCTTGTAGGTTGGGATTAGGGACTTATGGTTGATAAAAGTGACCCGCTTTCCTTGAGTTTTTTGGATATATATAAGGTGTTGTTTGGTTGACATCATTTAGCATGAGAATTTAAAATTCCTAGGAATTGAATCTTTTGGTGTTGTTTGGTTGACAGATTCATGGGAAATAGAACTTTCTAGGAATTTCCAATTTCTACAAAATGGAAGAATTTATTTATATAGGGGACCTAGGTAAGTAGAAATTTTCATGGAAATTTTCACCTCTCATGATACACCAAACAACATTTATTAATTCCTAGGAATTACAATTATATGGGAAAATAATCTTCCTACGAATTGTCATTGCCTACATTCAACCAAACGAGTCCTAAGATTTTGTCAAATGACTATATATGATGTGTTGTGTTGCTAGCCCTAATTTTTTAATGAGGGATTTGTGTTTTAATAATAAAGTTTATGTGATTTAAGCCTAAATTGTTTAAAGTACAAAGTTTGAACGTTTCGGAAAACGAATTATAATTTCAACCATCTTAATACTTTCTGAATTGAAGTTGTATACGCTCATTTGTTTTGTCTTAAGACTTGTCATAATAAAGGTCGGTATTGCAGAAAAATTAAGTCACACACAAAAACTCGCGCAACAAGTGATATTAGTACTTGTTGCCTTGGTGGGGGATGACTGGTGTTGTATTTGTGTGCTACCAATTTTTATTCGATTGTTAATTTTAAAATTATATTGCCCACTACTTTTGTAAAATAAAGCTAAAACCAACCAATATTAAAATTAAATGACGCACAAATGGTTATACTTTTTTTTGCCTAGAAGATTTAGATTTTAACTTAGTTCAAAGCAAGTGGTAAAGCCAAAGTTAACTACTCTAGTTCTTTTTGTTAGAGTATGATACCTAGCACGAATTAATTCCACTTAGAAGGGAGAGGGAGGAGATATTTGAACCCGTGACCTTTGTGTCACATTGGCTTTGATACCAAGTTAGAGGATCATCTCAACCAAAAATTTAAGTTAATAGTTGAGAGCCTTGAGGCCCAAGAATATGTTATATACTTTATCACTTTTAAGAATAATGTAACTTACTTTAGTTCTCACTTGCTTCAAACATACCTTAGTTCTCAGTTTCTACGTCTATATATAGCCATATAGGTACACTTTTTGTTTCCTAAAACTCTTCCCATTTTCTATGCCATCAGTCCATAACCAGTATTTAACCTTTTGTTTTTGAAGGGGCCAAAATTAAGTAGTTCTTTTTTTAAAGAATGTAATTTAAGTGAATCTTTACATTTTTCCAATTCCATGATGATAGGTACTTGACCAGTTAACCTCCGTACTCAATATAGACGAGTGATTTCAAGGGTTAATTTTAGAAGTGGTAGAAAGTCCAACTTGTTAACCTCTCGTCTGACCGTTTCACATAACTTTTAACTATAGAATTTAAACTTTTTATCATAAATATACAATTTTTTACATAAATAAACAAGTACCGTATTATGTTAAACAATTACAATGCTAGATTATGAGACGGTCTGACAGTCTAACATGAAACTTGCTCAGCAAAGTTTTAAAATCTCTGTCATCAGTAAGTCATTATATTCTTCACTGTTTGCCGCATCATTTTCTAGTTGCAATTTAGGTCGGTTCTACTTTCATGAAATGTAGAAATCATATTTATATGCTAACCATTCAACTGTAGTCATTGTTACATTTACGAACAATTCTATAGCAAAGCAAGATCGATCAAGTTGCTAAAAAGCTTGCAACATGATTATTTTACTGAATCAATCGCGCTTTTCCTCTCTTCCCATGGAATACTGCATGAAACAATTCGTATTTGAATATATACATTTAAATATTTCGTATATATGTATGTACTAGTCTTTTGTGCACGCTATGTTTGCTGATATTTAGGGCTTAGTGTTACTCGATAGTAATAAACCAAGTCCAAATTGAAAGTTTGTAACTAAGTTGACATTCATGTTAGTATAGAAGAAACATTGATTTACTTTAAAATAGTAATTAAAACACATTTTTAATTCTTTATGCTTCCATTTACACTGCTTGCAACAATAATTTATTGTTAGTGCTAAAATCAAAGTTTTGCTTGGGAGCACCATGTAAAGATTTACAAAAAATTAGTATTCATTGAATTTTTAAAAAAATAAATAAAATAATAGCAATATATTTAATAATGCTAGTCAAACTATAATAAGATATTGTATTAAAAAATACAAAATTATACAAAACATGAAAAAAATTTCTATTTTTTGCATAAAATAACTCATATTTTATTTTATAAAATAAAATAACATGTAATTGATATATTATTGAATTAATTCAAAACATTAAAATTGAATATGATAAAGGCAAGTTACCTTTTTATTGAATTAATTAAAGAATCAATTGTTTGATTGAAGCACAAATAAGGTAATTTTTTTCATAATTGTTTTAAGTTAAAGATATATAATTATTTTCGTGGGGGACATCATAACTCCTCCATTGACTTATATAATAGAGATATATATTATTTTTTTAATGCACGTTATATGTGCGGCAATAATATTTTTTATATAATTTTTATACAATACTAAAACAAACAATAAAGAAATAAGGTTTGAATATTAATTCTCATCCATTTTTTGATATTATAAAATAGGGAAATAATAATCATATTTAATTTATTTCATATCAAAAAATGAACAAAGAAAAAGTTGATCACTATATATTTTTTTTCACTACTACCAAATTTCCATTATAATCAAAAGGTAACAAATTTTATATCAAAAAATATATCAATATGGGTATCAATTTGTAGAGAATTAAAAAAATATGAATTTACAAATTTTTATTTTATTTTTTGAACAATATATTTTGTATTATATTTATTTAAAAGAATAAAAATTTTGTAAGAACTTTCCTTAATTATGTAGTTTGTGTTTTTAGAAAAAAATCAAGGGTATTTTAGACTTTTTTTAGGGGGACACAATAGCTCTGTTTGTAAGTAACCCCTCAAACATAAATCTGTAACCCCTCAGACATTTCGTATATTCCTTAATTTGTAAGTAATCCCTCAAACATGATAAATAACCCCTTAAACATGAATCTGTAACCCCTTAAACATATATTTGTAACCCCTCAAACATCAATCAGTAATCCCTCATACATGATAAGTATCTCCTTAAACATGAATTAGTAACACCTCAGACATGAATAGGTAACCTCTCAGACATGAATCGATAACCCTCATACATGAATCAGTAATCCCCTCAAACATGAATCAGTAATCCCTCAAACATGATAAGTAACCCGTCAAACATGATTAGTAACCCGTCAAACATGAATCAATACCCCTCAAATATGAATCATTAACCCCTCAAACATAAATCAGTAACCCCTCATACATGATAAGTTATCCCTCAAACATGTATTTTTAAATCTAAAAAAAAATCTGAATCATGATATCGTTTTTGATACACATATCTTCAATGACATTTTGTGCATCTCCTCCCTCATCAATTTCTTTCATTTTCCTCCTTGAAATGTAGTTGTAATGATCTTTCAAAGTGTGTCCTATTGATTGTATATCACATGCTTCATGAGCCATCAAGTTGAATGATTGTGTTGGTCTTAAACCACTATCCAACATAAGGTCTATTGCATCAGCTTTTTATGTTGTCATCTTTCGTTCCAACCTTTGAAAATGTTGCAAATATTTTCTTGTCAACTCATGATTATGTTTTGTGATATGCACATCAATCTCCCAAGTACCATCTTTAACTTAGGCCCTTAGACAAGCACCAAAACTTGTTCTAGTTACTGGTACTTGCTTCTTTTTTTTTGTTTTTTCCTTTTTTTGGTAGTTGATTCCTAATTTTTGGTGTGTTTTCCGATGATCATGGTGTACTTGTCTTGGTTTTACTAAGTGCATCGAAAGCCCTATTTCGAACACACTCACTATTTTGATCTTATTGTTCTATTAACACCTTGTGTCCATCTTGTTGTTGATTTTCTTACTCCAAAACTTTCTGCATGAGCATATGTCTTGTATGCCTCATATACTTCTTCCCATGATTCAGCGCGATTACTAGGACTAAGTTAGATAGTTAATGAGGTTACAAGTATAAGTCAGTGGGGTTACTTATCATGGGTTATCGGTTACTTTTTTATAGTGTTACTAAATTAATTATACGTAGCTATCAAATATTTATATCAGGTTAGTAAGTATATGTTTATAAGGGGTTATTGAGTTACTAAGTATTTTATGGGGTTATTAAGTGTTTTAAAAAGGCTAAAAATTTAATGTTATAAAAATATATCAATACGGGTTTCTATTTGTGGATAATAAAAAAATATAAATTTTGGTTTTTTTTTTTTTAAAGTTGTATTTTTTATAATATATGAATTTGAAAAAAATTTGAACAAAATACATTTTTTTTCTCTCTCCTAATAAGATTTGGAAAATGTGGAAAAAAATTTATATTTGCTGTAGACTTCAACTGAACGCACGCGTGATTGTTTTTTTTTTTTTTAACTAAATAACAGCCACATAGATAAGATTCGTGTGACTGGTTGTACCAGAGACCAACTGTGTTAGCAATTTGATGTGTATTTGGTGTTCCAAATATTGGGTGAGAAATGCAAAATACTTTCTTGAGGTGTAGAATGGATCTTGAACGGTTTGAATGGGGTTAGAATTCAGATTTTGTAAGACTAGACTGAAAAAGTTGAACAAAACTTGAATAGTTGAATATAACTAATTTGGTTTTTGTGACACACACTCCCACCAAAGGTTCTTGAAGCATCTAATGAGACAAACCACCAAGGACCTTGAATCCTAGTAAGTCTTATATATGACACACACTAGACTTGCTAGGGGGTTGGAGGACAAACCATCCAAGTGAGATAAACTCTCAAAGCACAAAGCTTTTTTTTTCTTCAACTTATTAGATCTTTGAGCTGAACTTATTAAAACCTGAAACTTATTTTTGTAAAGTGTATTTTTAACTTGTTAGACCTAAACTTATCTAAACATAACTATCTAAACTTATTAAAACTGAAAATATTTTTTATAAGGTGAAGAGAACGCACTCAAAATGGAACAGAGTTAGTCAATACGGATAGTGCACTATAAATAGAGATACTCTTACAACCTAACTATACTTCAATCACCCTCATTCTCACTTAGAATATACTTGGCCCCTCCAAATAGAATTAGATTAGGTTAGATATGATAAAGATTACAATTATACTAAACATTATTTTAGGAATTTTTAGTTTAGTGAGTAATCATCTCCAAGTAGAAGCGTCTCACAAGGTGTATACACAATTTCAGAATCTCAGAGTGGGCCCTCAACTTGATCGTGTTCATAGAACTTCTTTTCACTTTCAACCTCCAAGACATTGGATTAATGGTAATTAATTTTTTTTTACATATAAGTATTTTATTTCAAACTTGTACATCTTTTTGAGATTTCTTTCATCATCAATTCAAACACCTATTATTTGCGTAGGGACAACTATATTTTCATTCTTGTATCAATTTAAAATCATTTTCAAGTAGGAGCTTTAAAAGATCAACATTGAATAATAGTCTAAATATAAGAGCAGATCTATAAACTATAAGCATGGTATATATATATATATATATATATAGGGGAAGGATTGGCTAAAAACCAAAAGATGGTTGAAAACCAGACAAAAAATGGTTTAAAGAGGTACATTAGCAGTCGCAGGGGGTACATGAGATGTTTAAAGGGTACAAATGGCTTTTAGCGAAAATTACTAATATTTACAAAGATTGTCATTAGTAATCACACGTGTACCCCTTTAAGTGTAATATAGGGCTTTTTATGTTGAAAACGTTTTTAGTTGATCCTCTTCCTATATATATATATATATATATATATATAGAGGAAAGATTGGTTAAAAACCAAAAGATGGTTGAAAACTAGACAGAAAATGATTTAAAAGGGTACATTAGCAGTCGCATGGGTACATTAGACGTTTAAAGGGATACAAATGGTTTTTAGCGAAAGTTACTAATATTTACAAAGATTGTCATTAGTAATCACACGTGTACCCCTTTAACTGTCTAATATAGAGATTTTTAGGTTGAAAACGTTTTTAATTGATCCTCTTTCTCTCTCTATATATATATATATATAGAAAAGAGTTTTTGGAAATTTTTAAAAAAATTGCACTTTTATACTAGAGAAGTGTATTGACTTATACACTAGTGGAAATACGTCAAAAAAAAATCGGACCTTAGACTCTTTAATTTATTAAAGGTGGTCACACATTAACATCTAAGGCCATTAACTTTTGGATTGAAATAAACTAAAAATAACTCTAAAAGTACATGCATGGGCTATAATATATTTCTATTTTTTGTAACAAATAAGCGTCCTCAACTTCTCGTGCTGCTTGTTAAATTTTGCCCTTTTTAAAAAAAAAGTATGAAAAGTTAAAAATATCAGATCAACTATTTCATCCGTTTTCAAATAGTTACATGCAATAAATGATTTTTTTTTATCTCTCACAAGTATTCTCGTTTGTTGCAACTATTAAAAAACGTAAGAAGTAATACGATTTGTTTTAAAAATTTTGATTTAAAATTAGCCACTACGAGCAAAACTAATGTCAATGCGGACAATGCCTTTCAAGATTTCCAATAGTTATAGATTTGGAAACTAATTAATCCCTTAGCTAAGTGATTTTTTTAAAACAAATATAGAACAAAGAAAGAATAACATTTTTTAAAGGGAAAAGAAAGAATAACATGTTTATTGAGTTCTAATTGCTAATATTATTTTCAAATTATCACTGACAAATAGCTTTTTTATTAATTAATGTTTATTATCTAATCATGATTTTCAAGGCTGATATTAAACAAAAACTATAGTTTTAATGTTGGGAGCAAAAGTATTTACCAAAATATTGTCAATCCAACAATATTTACCAAAATATTGTCCACGTCAGTTTTTTTTTAATTTTTTTATGCAGCATAAATCGCTATTTCAAATAGCGATTTTCTTAACAAAATCGCTATCTCAAATAGCGATGTTGTTGAGGTTAAAAAAACTCAATCAATGCCTTTATTGTAGAGAATAATGACCAAAGTTGGGTTGTTATTAAGTTACAGGGGAAATCGCTATCTGAAATAGCGATTTACCATACGTGGACATAACAAAATCGCTATTTCAAATAGCGATTTTGCTACAAATAATTTTTTTAAAAAAAACATGAACGCTCTCTCTCCTACGTGGACATCATTCTTGTAATTATTTTTTCAATGGCAGCATTTTGGTATCAACATTATTTTGGTAAAACCGCCTAGCTAGTGCCTATTGCCTAGGCTAGCAATTGCTCCTGTTTTTTGTTTTTTTTTGTTTTTGTTTTTTTTTTTTTTTTTTTTTGGAGAGGTAGCAATAACTCCTTTGGTGAACTAATGGAAATTAATTAATCCTTATGAGAAGTTTTGATGGATGAGAAATTAGCAAATGCATTAATTAATGCATAAAAATTAGCAAATGCATTAATTAATGTGAAAAACACATTGAAACTTGTTTTACACAATGATTATATGAAAATTTTCCATTGAAATGTGAAATTATTTTCATATATTAAATTCATATTTCAATTTTCTATGTAATATTTTCATATAATAAATAAATAAAATATATTTATTTCACTTTTCAATGAATTTTTTACACATATTAAATGTAAATTTCAACTTTTAATGCATTTGTTAATTCTTATACATTGCCCTTAGGACAATGAATAGCAAAACCCTTCTCTTATTTATATCCTTAGAAAAAGTTATTTGTGTTTGAATTGGTTCAACTCGAAAATATAAAATTGACACAGAAATTTATTTTCACATAAAGAAATATTGGTTAATGATTATACTTTATGGGTTTCTCTGGCTCTCTTGTTTCACTAACCATAATTGGTTTCTCTTGGCATGCAATTGTGCAATGGTCCAACACATATGCAGATCCAAATGGTAAGTCTAAACCCTTAATTTTTAAATTTTCATTCCGGTTTAGATTTATTATTATTATTATTATTATTATTATTATTATATTATTATTATTATTATTATTATTATTATTATTATTTTTAATAATAAAACAACTATATTATTATTATTGTTATTATTATTATTATTTTGAGAAAAATTGCCTTAAAGTTAGAATTATTCTAGAATAATAAAAAATTAGGATTATTCTTATGAATAGATCCAAAAAATCATGATATCGTGCTAAAAAGTTACAATTTTTTAAGTAAACGTCAAACCGTGAGACTGTCTAACCGGAGACTTGTTATCATATTATTGTCACTAGCTTTCTATGCACGCTATGCATGCGTCACGTTTTGAGCTTAGTTGTTACTCGGTGGTATAAAAAAAATCAAAACCAAAACTCTAAAATATTCATGTGAAAAATCATGCCAATATGGGTGTCTATTCGAAAAAAAATACAAAAATATGAACTTTGGTTTTTGTATTATTTTTTTTTGAGTTATATATATTTTCTAATATTTTCATTTTAAAAAATTGAAAACTTTCTTTTTTAGTTAATATTGATATAGTTTGAGTATTTATAATGGTTTAGAGCGTCCCCTTGGCTTATATAACAAGGATTATTATTAAGTATGGAATTTAATACAAAATATAATTTAATTGGACAGGGCCCATGATTTACAAGGGTGTGTACCATCTCTTTTACCAGTATAATCCATTGGGAGCTACTTGGGGCAATATTGTTTGGGCCCATTCAGTCTCAACTGACCTCATTAACTGGGTGGCTCTTGACCCTGCCATCCACGAGTCCATGCCCTTTGACATTAACGGGGTATGGTCCGGATCCGCTACCATATTACCTGGTGACCGACCCGTTTTGCTCTATACCGGTCTTAACGCCACCTTGGATCAAGTCCAAAACATAGCAATACCCGCCAATTTATCCGACCCGTATCTCCAACAATGGGTCAAACCTGACTACAACCCGATAATAACCCCAAGCTCTGAAATGAACACGTCGTGCTTTCGGGACCCGACCACGGCATGGTGGGCCCATGGACAGTGGAAATTGTTGGTAGGTGGGAGGAGAAAGCATAGAGGGATGGCATACTTGTACAAAAGTAAGGATTTTAAAACATGGAATAAGGCTAAACACCCTTTACATTCCTCACCAAATACGGGTATGTGGGAGTGTCCGGATTTTTTCCCGGTTTCGACCCGGGATGAATACGGGTTGGACACTTCTACATTGGGACAGAATGTGAAGCACGTGTTAAAGGTGAGTCTTGATGTTACGAGGTTTGACTACTATACTATTGGAAACTATGATCCAATCAACGATATATATTATCCAAACAATGATTCCATAGATGGTTGGAATGGTTTGAGGTATGATTATGGTAATTTTTATGCCTCAAAAACTTTCTTTGATTCCCAAAAGCATCGTAGAATATTGTGGGGTTGGTCTAATGAATCTTGGACCCCTACCCCTACTGTCGCGTCCATCAAAGGATGGGCCGGAATACAGGTAATTTTTTAAACATTTATAATGCTACGTAATTCACATATTTAAGGTCTGTTTGATATCACATTATCACAAAAATTAGCCGATCATATTGAAACCAGGCCATTATAATTTTGAAAATTACGTACTCTAATGATCGATTTTGTGTTATTAGTAAGTTTGAATTGGTTTATACATATATATATATTGCATTATATTAGGCTATACCCAGGTTAGTTTGGCTGGATCCAAAGGGGAAACAATTGCTACAATGGCCTATTGAGGAAGTGGAAAGACTTAGGAGCAACAAAGTTACTTTGAACAACCATCAACTTAAGTCAGGAAATCATTATGCAATCAAAGGAATAACTCCTGCACAGGTATGTATGTGAAGTTAATTATTTACTTTCAAAATATGTGAAATATATACATGATTTTTACATGTATATTAAGGTTGAAATTAATTAATTATTTTTTTAAATAAACTCTTTTGTGATGGTGGTTGCAGGCAGACGTTGAAGTAACATTTATTATTCCAAGTTTAGAAAAGGCTAAGTCATTTGATCCCAAGTGGGTGAATCCACAAGATTTGTGTTCCCAAATGGGCTCAACTGTCCGTGGTGGAGTTGGGCCTTTTGGGCTTCTTACACTTGCTTCCTACAATTTGGAGGAATACACACCTGTGTTTTTCACAGTTTTCAAGGCCCAAACCAATCAGTATGTTGTCCTTATGTGCTCTGATACTTCAAGGTTGCCCACTTTCTCCCTTTTTTACCTTTTTTTTTTTTAAAAAAAAAAAAAAAAATTATCATAATCATTTTAAAAATGTTTTTTTTTGCAGCTCTTCAACAGAAAAGGAATTATACAAGCCAATCTTTGGTGGTTTTGTAAATGTAGATTTAAATGCTGATAAGAGACTTTCTCTTAGAACTTTGGTAAATAAACATATCTTTCACTCATCTAACTCAGTTCCTTTATTTATTTATTTACAATATATATATAGATTTGTCACCGCATGCATAATTAGTAATTATTATTATTATCAACAATATCAGATGAGGTACAAGTCAAAATATTAATTGAATTAGTCACACGTACGTACATTATCCATCCTTAGCTCCTTATTATAAGTATGCAGTTATGCACTATATTTTTATTATATATAGTATAGTTCATTTAAAGTAACTATATATATCAATTAAATTTCAAGTCTGTGCCATGCATCTTCATTTCATTCCTAATTCCAAAATCCAAACTCATACGGGTTATTTAGTACGTAAGACACAACCTAAGCTCAGCTCATAGGAATGAGATACTGAGATTCAAAACCCAAAACCACCGAACCTAGCTTATACATACTAGTATATATAAACATCACATTATGTTTTTTAATTTGAAACTCTATTCTCGATACATACAACCTTTGAAATATTATTGATAGAGTATATAACATATTCCTGGGTCTCAACTATTAACTTAAGCTTTTGGTTAGGATGGTCCTTTAACATGGTATCAGAGCCAACGTGACGCAAAGGTCACGGGTTCGAATCTCTCCTCTCTCTCACTTCTAAGTGGAATTAATTCGCACCAGGTATGGTGACGGGCCTGTGTTGCATCCACATTTCAAGCCCAAAGGGTCTTTTATGTGAGGGGGAATGATAGAGTATATAACATATTCCTGGGTCTCAATGGTAAAATAATATAATTTACAACTTATGCCTTTGAATAAGCTTTAATTTTATATATACTATAATATAATATAATGCATAAATGTTGTATGATCTATGTGATGCAGATTGATCACTCAGTTGTGGAGAGTTTTGGAGGAGGAGGGAAAACATGCATACTATCAAGAGCTTATCCCAACATAGCAATAAAGAATAAGGCTCACTTACATATATTCAACAATGGCACTGAGGATGTGATTGTGGACCATCTTAGTGCATGGACCATGAAAAAACCTCTTAAAATGAATATATAAATTCAGATATATTGTTCACTTAATTAGGATCTATCTTTTATATCAATACAACAAGCAATTAGGGATTGCACGCACCATTATGATTTAAGGACTTAAATATGAAATTAGGGTTTAATTTCATTATTATTGTATCCTCGATCTCTCTTATATATAAATATAATGTAGTTTTTAACGTCTTGTTTGAATTGAATGAAATGGAAGGAAATAGAGGGGTGTGTTCGTTATCTTTCATTTGGATAACAAATTAGAAATGAAGGAAATTGGAGGAGTGAGAAATGAAGAGATGAAATTATATAAAATTTATCTCTCCAATAAATAATGAGGGATTTGGAAGTAAAATAAAAACCAAACACATACACAACATAAAGTGGCACCCTTTCAACGGAGCATGTAAAAATTTAAAATTCTAATAACTAGCACTATATATATGATACTAGAAGTTGATGTAAACCCTAATTAAGAAAATCTTGTGCCTATGTCCAATATTTGCATATTAGCTATAGAGCTTCATTGCTTCCAAACAAGCTATATATGTTCACACTCCACCCTTGTCCTGAAACTTCTTCTTAGGCCTTAGCTGCATAAATTAATTTAATTACCAAATAGTACCATGTAAGTTGTTAAACATAAATATAATATAATAATAAACATAAACATAATATATAATATATAATTCCTAAGTACTACCAACGCAACGGTTTATGACAATTTGAAGTACAATAATATTTTTATAATACCTCATTAGAATGTCCACATTTCTTAGCTTCTTTCGGCAGTTGGTTGCTCTCAAAGGCAGTCGAGCATAGCATCTATCATCATTTTTTATTATTCATCAGTACAATTTTTTTGCACCAAAAAAATAATTATTTCTCTTATAAGTTCGTCAGAATGTCTGACACAACTATACTTATAACTTAAAAACTATAATTTTTACACAAAAATTATGATTTTATGATAAAAATTACAATTTTAAGCAAAAAGTTACATGTGTCTCACCGTCTGATAGATGATATGCTAAAAATATATAGTAGTTTCACAAACAAAAACGAAAGATATTATTTCATGTGTGGTATGGGAAAACATACTTGCGGCAAACCTTCTTGTCTTGATTAAATTTTTGAGCCAAAGCCAATAAATTTGGGGCATAGCATTTCAACGTTCCATATCCTCCTCCTCTCAACCTTAGCACAAGATGAATTCTCGATTCTAACACACCCATCAGCACCAAAAAAAATTGTTACACACAAAAAAAAAAAAAAAAAAAGACAGTACATGCATTACATGAAATTATCTCCAACCAATTGATCTTTATATACGTTACGTACTCCTTCTGTCCCTATATATTGGCTAAAATTTCCCTTTTTTCATCTTTTAAGAAATAACTACTTCAAAGGTCTTTACGACTTTACACATGTGTAACTAGATTTTTATATGCATGCGATGCATGTATGTGTTAAATAATAATCAATTTTTGAATAACAATCTAAATTACCAAATTTAATGAGTTAGCAATAAAAAAAGGTCCAATTGAATGCCTATACATGAGATGATCCATTAATAATTTTTTAAAATTTGATGAGTCGATTGCTCACTCATTAAATCTGGTTAAAATTATGTCGCTTGATTTTTTATATGACGCAATAAAATTTAATGTAGCAAATAAAAAAACCTTTTTGTATGTTGTAATCAGCTAGGGTACGATCATCTTCGAGCTGTTTTCCAGCAAAGATAAGACGTTGTTGGTCTGATTGAATGCCTATATCCAAAAAAATAAGTGAAAAATAAAAATTCACTCAAAACAAGTAAAATTAAAGCTACTTGCTTGTGTGGAAGAAGAACATAATTAATAAGTTGATAATTTTAGGTTTTATTCAAGGATTTGAACAAATCAAAGCTTGAAACCAGAATAGAAATTTAGATTAGTTAAGGGGGGAAAAATTGAAGGCTTAACAAATTAAATTCAATGTTGCCTAGCTACTATAAATGGCATAATTTCAAACCAATTCAAAATAAGTGAAAAAATATTACATTAATTACAAACAATAAAATGATCAACGAATTAAAAATTAAAATCAAATAGAAAATAATAAAGTGAGAAGTAATTACGTGTAAAAGGAAATTATATTAAGACCTTCTTTGTCTTGAATTTTGGCTTTGACATGGTTGATAGAATCGTTGATTTCAACCTCAAGTGTGATGGTTTTGCCTGTAAGTGTTTTCACAAATATCTGCATTTTCTTAAAATATTTTGTCACTTCAAATTTCAATGGAAAATGTAATTATTATATGGTTTATGAAATCAGAGTAAAATAATAACAGTTAAATTTATAGTAGGATATGTTAATAGTTTTACTTGGTGACCAAGGTTTTTTTTTAAAATAAAAAATAAAAATACTTGGTGAGCAAGGTTAATTAGAATTGAAGTTCAATTCGTCAATTTGTTAATTTTTTTTTGGTTCCCCTTCCCTTAATGGAGAAAACCATTGCCCAAGTAACGTGAAAAAGAGGTGGGGGAAAGAATGAAAAACCTAGCTCCAAGTTTTGGATTAAGGTCAATAAATTGTGCATGCATATCGCATACGTTTAGGCAAACTTCATTCCCAATTTTCCTTTCAAAATATTTACAATTTGACTACTTTATACTAGAATAATAGGGTTTTTTTTTTTAAAAAAAAAAAAAACAAAAAAAAACTAGATTAGGTTAAAAAAGTCGGACATAACGCATAAGTACATAACCAATTAAATAATTTTACTTTAAATAAAAGGATTATGTTATATGTAGCCCTAATACATTTCTATTATTGGAAACAATTTGAAAAAATAAGAAAAAAAATCATACAATAATCAAGACAATAAATGTTTAATTAATTCTATATTTACTTTCCATTTTAGACCTTTAAGGCTATGTATATCATTTTCCTAAATAAAATTCAAAATAAATAAGGATAACCATGTTCAATCACTAACAAGTAAATAATTAAAATTCTCCAGATGATTTTTTTTAATCAAACATTTGATGGCTCTAGCTCATAATAAGGAAAAAGGAATTAGGGTGCGTTTGATTTGTCTGAAATTTTCTGATCTGATCTGGTCTAGTCTAGTCTGATCTGATCTTTTCTGATCTGATCTGAAATTTTCTGATCTGGTCTGATCTGATCTTTGGTGAAATTTAATTGTACATTATTATAAATGTAAACTATTATTAATATTGTTTAAAATAGAAATAAAAATAGTAGTAAAAATAAAAAATAAAAATAATAATAGAACTAAAAAAATATTAATAATAGAAATAAAATTAAAAAGAAAAAAATAAAAATAAAAATGAAAAAAAGTAAAGAAAATAAAAAATATAAATAAAGATTAAAAAATATGAATAAAATAAAAATGAAAATACGTGTAAAAATAAAAATAAAAATGAAAATGAAAATAAATATAAATATAAAGATAAAAATAAAAATAAAAATAAAAATAAAAATAAAAATAAAAATAAAAAATAAAAATGAAAATAAAAATAAAAATAAAATGAAAATACATATAAAAATAAAGTTAAAAATAAAAAATAAAAATAAAAATAAAGATAAAGATAAAAAATGTAAATATAAATAAATATTAAATTAAAAGATAAATGAAAAGCAAAAAAATTAAAATTAAAATTAAAATAAAAAATATAAATAAAGATAAAAATATAAATATAAATATAAACTAAAAAATAAATTAAAAGCAAAAAAATAATAAATAAAAATAAAAACAAAATTAAAAAAATTAGGATAAAAACAAAATAAAATAAAAATAGTTGCTTCATACTTCTTCCATATATACAATGGTAACTAATTAATATCATCATTGTGTATTATGTATATAATTTTCTTTCAAATAAAAAATTATGTAAATAATTAATAATTAATGTTATCCTTCAAAATTGATCGTAATTTTTTTAAAAAATTTATGGCTATAGTATTACTTCCAAAATATAAGCTAAAATATCACAACAATTCAATTTTTTTTTGTCATCAATGAATATAATTAATCATTAGTATGCATAATATTATAATTATATTATTTTATTTTATTATAAAAATAGAAATAATATTAATTGAGTTGTAAGGAACAAAGAACAAATTGCTGATCTAATTTTTTCTAATCTGATCTGATATTTTCTGATCTGATCTGAATTTTTCTGATTTGATCTGATCTGATCTAAATTTTCTGAAAATAAGCACAGGAGTGCTTATATAAGTTGAATCAAACGCACCCTTAGTGACTTTCATTTAGTTCTTGATGATATTTGGTCTACATCTCATGCATTTGAGTCAATTAGTTGGTTGTTTGTAAAGAGAAGCAGAAACAAAGTTGCTCATGCTTTGGGTCACTTCTCTCCTTGGGTTGTTGGTAATCGTACGTTTTTGGTTTTTAGTTTAACATGATTGTATTTCCTCTTTAATTAGTGTTGATATATCTAATTAACTCCGAGTGGGTTTCCCTTCAAGAAATTTTTTTATGTTTCTATAAAAACGTATATAGAATTATTTCTATTATCACTATTATATAAGGGAGGGTGGTGGTTGTGTCACCTAAAATTACAATTCTATGTTGAATGAAATTTAATTTGTTCAATACACAATTAATGTATTATAGGTAACATGCATAGGGAGGGTGGTGGAATAGGATCGTGTGAGAAGAGGTGATTTAGGTGAGAAGGGTTTTTATGTGAAAAAATATCTGCACTATTGACAATTTTAGATCTAAGGACTGATGTTGTGTTTTTTTAAGTAAGGGAAAATTGGTAATTTAATTTGATTAATATATTTCTAATTTTTTTGTTAAGAAAATCTTTTTTTAAAATTTTTTACGTTTTTTTAAAATCATATATTTTTTTTGAAAAAAAACTATTTATAAAAAAAACTATTTTTTTTTTAATTCTAAGGGCTGGGTTCCAGTGAGAAAATTTTTATCGTGAGAAATGTGAGAAGAGATAAATACAACAACTATGACCTAGAGGTACATTGACCACCAAATATAGGTACATTCACCATACACTATATATATTTATATATGATATATTTAATTGATATTTTCAAATTCAATTATAATTCTAACAATGTAAAACTACCTTCATTATAAAAATTTAATTATAAGGTCAAGATGAGTGACAACTTTGTGCCCACTCCCGACACTCCCAACTTCTATCCAAGAGATACTAGGTTCAGATCTTATTAGTAGCATCCCCTCTTTCATTCTCTATATGTGTAGCTAAATAAAGCAGATCTCCTTACCCAATTAAAAAAATTTAATTATGAATCTTAATTAAAATGATGGCATTAATACAATTTTGAAATCAAATAAGCTGGGAAGCTAATTAATAATAGTGTTCTAAAAGTGATAAAATCACATTTAGTATAGAATAAAACTATACCATCCATAAGTATATTTGTAAAATAATCAATATCATACTTTACAACAAACAACAAAATCTGCATATAACAATTTTAACAACAAATTAAGATATGTCTATTATTGTCACGCATTCGCATCTATAATGAATATTAATCTATGTCAATGAGGAGCTTTTTGGGAGTTAGAGGTTTGAGGGAAAAAGAGAGGTTTGAGAGAGAAGAGAAGCTATTTTTGGGTGTTTGGTAGTTAGAGGTTTGGAAGAGAGTTTTAGGATGAAAAAACTCTTTTTAAAAAAACTCATATGAGGAGCTTTTTGACAGAGCTTATGGGGGTGTTAGGGAGTTAGAGGTTTGAGGGAAAAAGAGTGGTTTGAGAGGGAAGAGAGGTTTGACCAACTCCAAAAGCTATTTTTGGGTGTTTGGTAGTTAGATGTTTGAAAGAGAGTTTTGGGGTGAAAAAGCTCTTTTTCAAAAAGCTCATATGAGGAGCTTTTGGAAGAGCTTATAGCTTTTTAGTTCTTTTTATTCTGAAACATCTAACAGCTAACCGCTATTTACCAAACACTTTTATACAAACAACTAATATAAATCAGTTAGTCAAATCAGCTATCACAAACAGTTAGTCAAAACAACTAATTCAATTAACTAACCTCTAACAGCTATCAACTAACTCCCAAACAGGGCCGATCTAAATTCAATACTATACTTTCCAAATATATCGGCTCTGTTTGGGAGTTAGTTGTTTGTGATAGATGATTTACTATTTGTAATAAATGATTTGACTAACTGATTATATTAGATAAAAGTTATAAACTCTCCCAAAAAAAACTACTCATATAAGCTTCTAAACATCAAAAGTCTCTTCTAAAACTCTAAGTACCAAACACCAAAAATAAATACTTCGTGTCTCTTCCCCCTCAAACTTAAATTCCCAAACACACCACGATGTTCCCAGCTGCTCGTGGACGTTTTCCACTTTTCCACCGGGTATAAAAATAAGGGTCTGTAGTCTGTCCTGCGGTATACATACCCACCACCCAAGAATGTCGAATCCACTGGTCATTGCTCCTCCTTCGTCCCAATTGGTGAGCTTCTTCAATGTCACTCTCTTTAATTTCTGATTCTTAGTTTTCTTCTTTCTTAATTACTACTTTACTTGCTTTGTAATTCAGTATTTTGGTTTATAAATTTTGCAGTGGGCTCCAAAATTTGTCGCCAAAAACATTCATACTTGTTTGATTAATCGAAAAAGAGTTTCTGTTAGGGCTTTCTTTTTCAATTCCTCTGACGAACCAATTCTGAAGGAAGCAGTCAAGGTTCAACTTTTCTTCTCCTTTTGATTTTTTTTTGCTTGAATTTCAACCTTACTTAGTTATTGGATGACTTGAATTAGTTTACCCAATAATTTTTTGAACGGTTCTATTTTAATTGCTCACCAATTTACTGACCTGCTTTTTTGTCATTTAAATAAGTATTTATCCCAATTTAGTAATGCACTTCTTCTTTCTAAAACGAGATTGTTATGCTTTTTACCAATAAATTAGAAAGCTTATTTTACAATCGAAAATGTTTTACACCCAACCCAACTAAACTGCGCCTGAACCAAAAAGACCTGAAAAACAATGCAGCAACTTTGCCAACTAATTAGGTTAACTTACTAGTTACAACAATTAGGCTCCGTTTACTAGAGCGGAAAATGTTTTCCAATAAATTAGTTTTCCCATTTTACATCGTTTACGTTGGATGAAAAAATAAAATGTAAAATTTGGAATGAAAACTTATTTTACACCATAGTGAAAATATTTTCCCCCAAATTTAGGAGTAAAACGTATTTTCCATGCAAGTAAATATTGATTTTTTTTTTTTTTATGAAAATGAGTTTTCCAACATAAAATGTTTTTAATGAAAATCATTTTATATCGAAAACGTTTTATACCTAAGTAAACGGACCCTTATTATTGTAGGAAATAATGGAGTTAGGGCTGTACCTATGAGTGCTATAGGTGGTCTAGTGTGAGGAATGGGTTTTGCTGGAGCTTATGTGTGTCTAGCACCAGGCTCCGCTTAATGAAAAACTTTTACATTGGAAAAACACATTTTTATGATATTTTTCCGTTGTTTGGTTCCATCAAAAATGATTTTTCATTTTAACCATTCCCCATTGTTTGAATTGAAAATCAATTACTTCAATTTTTCGGGGAAAATATTCCCCTTCCAATCTTGAAGAAAAATGGTTTTTTTTTTTTTCCAATTTTGGAGAAAAATGTTTTCCATGATACTAAGGTGGAAAAATGAATTTTCGTTTTAAGTTATAACATTTTTTTAATCCAAACCAAATAAAGTAAAAGGAGGAAACAATTTTTAGTGAAAATGTTTTACGCTCTAACAAACGAAGCCTCAGGTCAGGAGTTGGTGTATAGTTTGGTGGAAGCGCCCTGCATCCCATGAACAAATTAAGTCATGGGTTCGATCCTTACCCCAAAACATTATGCGGGATATTTCCCCTTACCCTTTGGGCTTGTAGCCCTGTACCAGTCAGTAAACGGGTGGTTTCCTTACCTAATAATAATTTTAAAAAAAACAGAGCCTTAGGTTGTAGAATTGACGCTGCAAATTTGGTTTTGGTTTTGGTTTTGGATTTTGAATTTGTGATAAGAAATGCATGATTTTGATTTGTGACGATTGAACAAGTGAGTTTGTGATGCATATCTTCCTCAATCTTCCAAACTCCAAAGTCAATAAGTTATCTTGCGCTCTTTTATTGAAATGCTTGTTTTTCTTTGCTTGTAATGACCTGGATTGTAAGAGTGCTAGAGTCTGTAAAATCAGAAAACTCAACACATGGATGATGGATGCTTGTTGGACATTATTGGTTTGTTGATTTGGTCAAAACATTTATGAATTCCTGGTATGACATAGGTTTATCCGTGTAATTTACCGGATTATCCATTTAGACAAACCAATGATTGCCTGGGTAAAATTCAACTGATAAAGTCTGATCAAAGCTCTCTGGATCTCTTGAATGCCAAGAAACACAGTTATTTTATCAGACAAATTTTGCATTGTTTCATGGAGCAACTCTCTTATCGAACCCTTCGATAGTTTAGCTGTACAAAATCATACTTCTGCTTAATTATGTCAAATTTGTCACTTGTATATTTGCATCTTTACATATATCTTTAACTTTTTTTTTCTGTTATATGTGATGAAGTAAATCCTGTATGATGAAGTTACTCTTGTTGGACAAAATTTTGTAGATATGTAAACTACAGTTTATTTCCTTTTTTTTTCGTGCAACTATATAATTCAAGTTTGAAAAGATGCAGTTTATACTGTCATTCGTGAAAGAATGAAACAATTTGATGGGGGCAAGGCCTTAGGGCTCGTTTACATTAGCTGAGTAGAGATGAACTGAATTGAACTGAACTGAATAGAAGTGTATTAATTGAACTGAATAGAGATGAACTGAATATAATCTGAAGTAAACAAGCCCTTAAAAGGTTCCCTAATCTGGTATAATAACAGTTTATCATCTCCCCAGTTCATCTGCTCTCCCAAAGAGAAATGTAGAAAAAAGAAAAAGACAAAGAACAAACACAAGAAGTGGAGGTGTTCAGATTTCAGCTGTTGAGGTGTCTTAGTATTAGTGAAAACTTTGCTGTGAATTCTCATGTTTCATTACAATGAATCTATCCCGGCCATTATGGGGATCACCTATAGGCTATACATGAACGCCTGCCTGTTTAGCTTTTACACTATGTTTGGTTTGGGTACCAATATGGAGAAGGGAAGGGGAGGGGAAAATGATCGAGGAGCCTTTTTCCTCTAAATCGCCATAATTTTGGAGGGATGACAATTATTAAAGGGAGGAAAATGGGTCCCACACTCTCCCTAGCTTCCCTCCATTCCCTAGGCCCCAACCTATTTCCCAAATAAGGATATTTGTTCTTGTTTCATTCCTTTCTCTCATTTTCCTTGGTTAGTTGTTTCTGTTTCATCAATAGTCTGCTCAGTCAGTGCTCAGCTCACTTGGCAAGAAGTTAGTTGTTACTTTCGCTAAGATTTGAATTCTCAAATGATTTTCTCCGGAGTGCCTATAGCATTGTGCAGATACATTAGAATGATTTAGTTTTATCGTGGCATCAGCCGAGGAATCTAATTTTCAGTCCCTTAATTGTTCTTTCAGGAGCCAGTGGCGTTCATGGGTGGAATATTTGCAGGTCTTCTCAAGCTTGACTTGAAGGAGGAGCCGCTTAAGGAGTGGTTAAATAAAACAGTTGAAGCTTCTGGAATTACAGAAGAAGAAATTGATACCCAAGGACCAAACACAGAAGAAGAAGAAGAAGCTCCTCAGCAAATAAATATCGAATGACTCAATCTGGTTGCTGTTATACTGTACATGCTGCAATTGAAATCTTGAGAGTATGAATGATAGTGAGGACTGGAAGTGGTTGGTTATGTAATGTACTCCGTATTTTGTACCGTCAAGCCAATTGTATTAAACTGTTGGTTATGTAATGTATGTGAAATTTAACTGTTATTATTTTACCGCCTTTTTTGTTGTTGTTAATAAATTGTGGTAATTTAATTAATTAAAGTGTAATTTTGTTAAAGAAGAATCTTATAATCCTCATGAAAATAATTAGGTAAACCCCTAAGTCACTAACCTTATTTAACTTGTAACTAATGTTTGATTAAGAGGATGTTATGATATTATATACTGAAAATTCAAAATACAATGACACTATGTATATGTTTGATTAAGAGGATGTTATGATATTATATACTGAAAATTCAAAATACAATGACACTATGTAGAAAAAAAAAACTGGGTTCCAAATAATTAAAAAAAAACTCAAAGTACAGGACACCAATTAAAATTTTCTTATCGGTGGAGAAAATGTTTACCTTTTCTCAAACTTTTCATTTTGCCTTTTAAATGTAGCCCTATGTATCTATTAGATTTTTTTTATTTTTTATTTTTTATTTTTATAAAAAAATTGTAATAAAGGAAATACATAAATTTGCATCTAGTAATCAATAATCATTAATCAATATAATTGAATGCAAAAAGTGGGTTGTGGAGGGATATATTCTCCCACTTACTTACATGATGGAATACAAAATAGAAGGTAGTCAATGAATATGAGATAAATTATCAAAGAACATGACGTAAATTAGCAAAGAACAATTTGCATGCATAAACAATATACACTGTGCATATGCCCCTACCCACAAATTTGCATAATTGAATGTATACGCCCTTCGTAATATAAAAAATTCAACAATTATTTTTTTACGCATTTTGAGGAAGCGATTTAAAAGTGTAAAAGAATGAATTAATCAAAATCGTTTTAATACAAGTAAGAATGTGATTATAAGTTATTAATACCAAAATTATTTTGATTAACTTGATCATTTACACCCCATTTTTTTCTCAAAATACGTGAAAAAAAACAATTGATAATTTTTTTGTATTAGGAGGGGAGTATTTAACTTGTGCGATTAGTTTTATTACTTGTGGCCATAAAAATAAAAATAAAAATTGTGTGATTACTTATTATCGATATTGTGTAGTTTGTCCAAATGTGGTGGATCTTTAAAGATATCCTTGGAAGCCCAAAGTAGTTTGGTACTGGACCAGAAACCCAATATGAGAAATTCGACCTATTTATTATACCCTTGAGGCTTGAGGGTTTTCAGTGGCTGCAACTTCCTTCTAAAACCCTAATCTTTCTGTGGCTGCATCCTTTGTTTTGCGTACTTACTCTCTAACCATGGTAAGAAAGCTTCATCTTTACTTCGATTATACTGCTTTGATTTCCTTCTTAATCTTTCCTCGTTATTTACTCCGATTGAATTTCTATGTCAATGTTGATTATGATCATGATCATGATATTTACTGAGATTATGTTGATGATAGTCGAAGAGAAAGACCAGAGAGCCTAAAGAAGAGACTGTCAATCTTGGTCCTTCAGTGAGAGAAGGAGAACATGTTTTTGGTGTTGCTCACATTTTTGCCTCTTTCAATGATACTTTTATTGTAAGTGAATCTAATTTTCTTTAGAATTCGAATCTGGTATATATACCCGTTTATTAAGATTGTTTTAACATTATATCGAATTTACTTTGTCTTTGGAATTGCAGCATATCACTGATTTATCTGGAAGAGAAACTCTTGTTCGTATCACAGGTGTGATATTCTTTGGTTGATTTTGACTCTTGATTTAAAGATTAGCTTTATTATTTTTTTTAATTTAATAAAATTTAATAAAAATGTTAAATTTGCGTACTATATATTATTAAGACAATGGCTTACCTTCTCAATTGTATGAGTGATTGAATGGTGCGAATTATGAGAAATTTAAGTCGAGATTTTTTGAAATTGGATTGAGTCGTTGGTAAAATGAATTGCAATACCAGCTGTTTCGTTTTTTCATTCCACACAATCTAGTCACTCCATATATCGGTGTTTTTTTTTTCAATTTATTAGACTTGAATTTATGAATTTATATAACTTGATTGAAACTTATTGAACCTATTGACATTGATTCGACCTGATTAGCCTTGATTGTAAGAAACAACTAGTCCTTACCACACTTGATTCGACTTGATTAAACCTCCTTGAGCTTATATTACACCTGATTAGACTTGATTTCAATTTATTTGAACTGAAATTTATCTTGTTTTTTGTAAGGTGGAAAGGATGCAGTCTTAATTGAGCCATGTGTTATTGATTTGTTTCATGATGTTTATTTTTGGCGCAAATTATTAGTTGGACCCATGATCGGGCCCAAAACGAAAATCCATGCAATTTTGTTTTCAAATTTCGCCCTTTCTTCCTGCTGCTTCATTATTTCTTCTTTCTCACCATTTGCGCTATTTTTGCACCTCTATTTTCGTTCTTATTCATGAAATCTTTATCATTTTCATTTTGCATCTTCACACCATTTTTGTACCTTCATTTTTGTTCCAATGCATCAAATCTTGAGCATTTTGTTTTTTCAAATTCAATTTTTTAAAAATTTTCTATTATTTTTTTTTTCTTTTCTATTGCAATATTCACCAAAATTTTTAACATATATTTTTTGTGAATATTTGTGTTGCATGTGATGAATATAAATTATGTTGTGAATATTTGATAATTATGTTGTGAACATTTGATAATTATGTTGTGAACATTTGATAATTATGTTGTGAACATTTGATAATTTTGGTGTGAACATTTGATAATTTTACTGTGACCATTTGATAATTCTGTTATGAACATTTGATATTTGTAATATTGCCTTTTCAACTGCATTTTCATGATAATTTTGATGTTGAATTTTAAAAATTAAAAATTTGATGTTGAATTTTAAAAATTACAAATGTGATGTTGTTGAACATTTGATAATTTTGTTGTGAACATTTGATAATTTTGTTGTGCGCATGTGTTTTTTATGCATTGGGACGCGCGGAACCACATAAAGTTGGCTGGTCCCGGGTCCATCCATTAGCTATTGTATTTTTGTGTGATAGATGTTCGAAGGTTTTGTTGTGAATGGTGGAATGCTTTTAGATATGCCAATATAAAATTCTTTGTTGACAAAGTAAACTGTGCGCCCTTGTTTTTTTAAGATAATCACTACTCGTACCCTGCTTAATTTTATGATTTAGTGTGCAAGTTTGTATCATTATTGATTTGAGGAGTTTGTTGGTTTTGTCCCTCCCCCCTCTCTTATGGTTGTTTTGGCCTACTTTTCTGATTTGTGTGCTTTAATTTGTTTAGGTGGGATGAAGGTTAAGGCTGACAGGGATGAATCTTCCCCATATGCGGCTATGCTTGCAGCCCAAGATGTTTCACAGCGATGCAAGGTGTCTATTCTTCTCTGTTTTTTTTAATGTCTTGTAGAAAATTTAACTCCACTTCTGAATGCTGATGATTATGATGATGTATGCTGAATTACAGGAACTTGGTATCACCGCTCTCCATATCAAGCTCCGTGCCACTGGAGGAAACAAAACGAAGACTCCTGGTCCAGGTGCTCAGTCTGCACTCAGGGCCCTTGCGCGTTCTGGCATGAAGATTGGCCGTATTGGTATGTGACTTAAGTAAATTCTGTTTCTGTTGATTTTATCTTATCTTTTATTGTGTTGCATCAATATTTTGCTCTGAACAATGAAAGCTTGGGGATACTACAAAGTGTCGGGAATTATGTTTAATGATAATGATAGTCATGTCTCTTAGATTTACTGCGTTCGTAATCAAGTAGTTTAATCTATAATCTTCTCCGCTTAATATATGGATGGCATGGATCTACTGCTTTTCTTCATGTCACTTTTTAGGTTATTGTTACCTACAGATGGATTCTAAATTTTACACCTTTTCCTAGCTATCTCGTGTTACATGTGTCTCCCCTCGAAAGGGCAGATCTAGCTGACTGCAAGTGGGGCCAGGCACACACACACACCCCCCAAAAAAAAGAGTTCAATACTTCAGTTGGGCTTGATTTTAAAAAAAGTTCAATAATACAAATATATACTGGCTTCCTGTAAGTGAAAGTCCAATCAAAATTAAAATGAATTCCGACCCCAAATTTGGTACTTCGAATTATAATATAGAGAGAGTGAAAAGGAAATTAACTAATAGAAAGCAAAAAAAAGCACCAGTGAATCAATAATGGAAAAGGGAACTTCTGTTCTTCATCAGCTTAGAAATTTGAATTAAAACTTGAATTTCCCAAGATTCCATATTTATCTAAATTGGATGCTAACCAGAAAAAAACAAAACAATAAATCAAATTAATGACCACAACTTTCAGCAAGAATAAGGGCTTGAAACAGTTGGTCATTTCGCATTGAAAGAGATAAACATGCAATTGAGGGGAGTAATGGGAAGAGAAATGCATGTGGAGTAGCAACTACAAATCTGCAAAGGATGAAGCCATGGAATAGAAACTGTAAACCAAAGAAAGGGAATGATATGAATATATGATGAATTTGAGTGGAGCAGAATTTGTTCTATGTGACATATGGGCTTTGGGTTTGACTATTTATTACGAAGTTGACTGGAAAGTTGTATGTATTTACACAAATACTATGTGCTCATTTTTTTACACTAGCTTCTGAAACAATTTTTAGTTAAATTTTTTTGCTCATATAATATATTTTTTGTTAAACTTGATTTAAAATATTCATCTCTTAAAATTTCCTTCAATCCAAAATATTTTTTTCTAAAAAAATGTTCATAATATAATTTAGTATACTATGGAGGAGAAAATGATTTACGATGAAACTTTGGGGAGTCAGTGACCTACTATTATAAAAATCCTGGGTCCTGTTGTTCCCCTCCCCCAAAGTTCAAATGCCTTTTCTTGCTCTTTCATGGTGCAATTTCCTCAGTGACTAACAAATTTTCTAAGAATTTCTAGTTTATTTAACAAAACATTTTCTGATGCACTTGATGTTATTACATTCCAGAGGACGTGACACCAATCCCAACAGACAGTACCCGCAGAAAGGGAGGGAGAAGGGGAAGGAGACTCTGAATTTTCTATGTCTAGGCTGTTGTGGTCTAGTTGCTGAAGGCTTTCCTATGTTTTTAAGTTGAACTAATTGTAGTTTGCGTTGCTGTATGAATTGACGTTTGTTTAAAAGGCAAATTTTGATTTTGTTTAAGACGAATACAAAAAAATCAAAGCATTGAGTTTTGCTAAATATTGAGTCGTGTGAAAGTGTTGCAACAATGAGTTTTGCTGCTGGAGCCTGGAGGTAACTGGGCTACATCTGCAATATTTTCAACAGAGTTTGCTAAATATTGTAATCATTCTTCTAAGATATACATTATCTAGCCTGTTGTTTTGGAATTAGTTTTTGAGTTCAGACCATTCCACTTTAGTTTAGAAAAATTTAGTTCAGATTAGATTAATTTAGTCTTAAAAAAACAGGGACTTGGTGGCTTAATTTGATCTCCTTTTTCAGTTTTTTGTCCTTTCACGTGGTGCTTTGTGTTTATTTGATGAGACTAATCTCATGTACATCGAGTGTATTATGTACTCTGCATTAATGTAAAATAATTTTAAATTATTCTTAAAACACTAATAGTTTTTTTTTTTTTTTTTGTATACTAGTCTATTTTGGGCAACTATTTTTGGAGTAGTTTTAAATCTGTGAATACCGTGATAACTACTATTGTAGTAATTTTTAATCCATGGCAGCTATTATTGGAGTAATTTTTTAACCTGTTATATATTAATTTAATGAACTTTTAAGAATTTATAGGGGGTGATGAGCATGATTTGTGAAAATGTACTTGGGGATTGGTTAATTCAATATTTTGTACTCCATTCAGGAAGACAGTAATACTAGCCACCAGGGGGCAGGCGGGGTGTAATGGTGTGTTTCAGGGGCTCGTGGAGTTGAGGTTTTGTAACTAATAGCCTTTGAGGAGGGATAGATATGTGCTTGTTTTCCTGTTTTGTGTGATTAAATGGGTCATATTTTTTTTTAATCAATAAAATAAAATGAACATACTGGAGCCTTTTTGCCTTGAGAACGTTTGTGTTTTTATGTAATTTTTAGGTGACACAGTATTTGTTTCAATTGATATAATTCAGTTAATTTATTGTGTTTCACTACACATTATGTGTTTTAGTTAATGTATCTTGTGTTTTAGTTATATAATTAAATCCAAAATTATATAATTGAAACTCAAATACATCTAATTAAAATTTAAACATATGTAACTCAACTTAAGATATACATAACTGAAATTCAAACTTGTTCAATTGAAACCTAAAATTATATAACTGAAATCCAAATGTATTTAACTAAAATCCAAACTTATTTAAGTGAAATCCAACATATAACTTCAAATACTACATATACTCCAATTATCATATCCTAACACAACAATGTTCATCATGTAACTTCAATACTTCATATACTTCAATTATAATCATGTAGTAAGTTTCTTTGCTAGTGCCATTAGTACATTATACTATTATAGCTTTTAGTCCTTTCAGTCTTGGCCGTTTGAAGTGCCGCTGGGCCCCGTTACCGTTTTTCTTGAAATTGGGTATTAGTTGGGGGACTTAAGTCTTTTGTCACTATCAAATCACCACCGTTACACCTTACACGTTTATTTTTCAGTCACCCGAACGAATGGGTCTTATGTGCATTTTTGGCACATCAAACGGTCGCGGTTGCTTCTATTCACTTGCGTAAGGTCGTTTTATGACTCAACAAACCTCTCATATTATTTTCGTCCATTTTCATTTCGAGATCTTAGAACCCTAAAAAGTTGTGAATTATAACCTTTGTTATTTCCGATCATCTATTACAAGAGGGGGGTGAATTGTAGTATGAGACTCGCTTTCCAATTTTTGCGGAATTTAACGAATATAAAAGCAAGTAAGATAAAGTAGAGAAAAGATAAATCAACGAGGAACAACATACACAAACAAGTTAACCTATGAGGAAAACTTCCTAGGCCTAAATAGGAAGAACAACCTCGACCCCTGGGGATTTTGACTCAATTCTCCATTAATTACCACCGTTGCACCTTACACGTTCGTTTTTCTACCGCCTGAACGAACGAGTCTTATGTGAATTTTTGGCCCATCAAACGGTAACGGTTGCTCCTATCTACTTGCGTAGGTTCGTTTTATGACCCAACAATCCTCCCATATGATTTTCAACCACTTTCATTCCGGGATCCCAGAACCCTAAAAAATTATGAATTATAGTCTTCAGTTCTGCCAGTTCAGGATGCCTTTCCGAGCCTCGTCACCATTTTCCCCGAAATTCGAACACATGGTCCGATGAACCATCTGGGTGTTTTATGTCTATTTGCACCTTCAAATAACCACCGTTGCACCCTACACGCCCGTTTTTCCGCCACCCAAACGAAAGGGTCTTATGTGCATTTCCGGCCCATCAAACGGTAACGGTTGCTCCTATCCACTTGCGTAGGATCGTTTTATGACCCTAAAAACCTCCCACATGATTTTCGACCACTATCATTACTGGACCTCAGAAACCTAAAAAACCGTGAATTATACCATTTAGTTCTGGCCGTTCATTATGTCTTTTCGGGCCCCTTCACCATTTTCCTCGAAATTCGAAAACGTGCTCCGGGGTATCATCTGGGGTTTTATGTCTGTTTTAAACTTCAAATCACCACCGTTGCACCCTACACGCCATTTTCCAACCACCCAAACGAACGGGGTCTTATGTGCATATTCGACCCATCAATCGTTAATGGTTACTCCTACCACTTGCGTAGGGTTGTTTTACAACTTAACAAACCTTCCATATGATTTTTGATCACTTTCATTCCGGGACCCAGGAACCCTAAAAACCGTGAATTAAGCCTTTAGTTATGGCCGTTTGGGATGCATTTTCCGAGCCTATCACCGTTTTTCCCAAAATTCGAACACATATTCAGGGGTACCATTTGGGATTTTTATGTTTGTTTTCTTCTTCAAATCACCATCGTTGCACCCTACAAGCCCATTTTTCCACCACTGAACAAACGAGTCTTAGGTGCATTTTCGGCCCATGAAACGATATGGGTTGCCCCTTTCCACTTGCGTAGGGTCATTTTATGACCCAACAAACCCCCATATGATTTTCGGCCACTTTATTCTGGGACCCCAAAACCCTAAAAAAGCGTGAATTATAGCCTTCCGAATATCGCATATTTTGGAATCTTTTAGCCTCAAACATCCACCATATTAGCCTAAAACTTTTGGGGGCGAGTTACACGACCCAAGGAAATTCCACCCGAAACGGGCCCAGAAAGCCAAAAATAGTGACTTGTAGGATTTAACTTCGGCATTTTTGGGTGACCGAATCGGAAGCTACCCAATTGCTCAACCACATTTGACGGGTGTCCTAAAGGGGTCGCAAAATAAATTTAGCCCATAATATGCGGACAACAAAATCTTGACAAGCAACTTACCGAAAAATGTTGAACCATCCGAATTGCATTTTTTTGGGAAATTTTCACCTTCAAATGTCCGCTAGAGTGGTTGAAAACCTCTTTTAGTGTGTTGCACGACACAAGGAAACCCCAGAAAAATTTCGCTCAATTTTGTTCTGGGCTCTAGAGCCGGCTCAAAAGGCCAAAACGGTGAATTACATGCTTTAATTTCGGTATTTTGGGTGACCGGATTAGAAGCTACCAATATTTCTGCCATTTTATTCAAAAACATATCAGGTGAGCCCTAAGGGGTCCCAACAGAATTTTGCCCACAAAATGCGGACTATGAAGACCTGACAAGCAACTTAGCAAAAATACGTCGAATCATGCTGAATCGCACACATTTTAGGGATTTTGAACCACAAACATCCCTCGTAGTGATTGAAAACTGTTGTGGGCATGTTACACGACCCTAGGAAAACCCCATATTAGTTTCGAGCATTTCCGTTCCGGGGCCGGAAGACAAAAAAAAAATGGTGAATTATAGGCTTTTATTTTAGCATTTCGGGTGAACGAATCGGAAACCGCCCAAATTTTTTCCCATTATTTAACCACATGTCAGAGGTGTCCTAAGAGGGTCCAAACATAAATTTGGCCTAAAATATAGGCAATGTTGACCTGACAAGCGACTTACCCAAAAACACCGAATCATGCCGAATTGTGTATTTTTTATTTATTTTAAACCACTAACGTCCGCTAGAGTGGTCGATAACTTCTTTTGGCATGTTGCACCACCCAAGAAATCCCCCAGAAAAGTTTCAGCCATTTATGTCCTAGGATTCCAGACTGGAACCGAAACGCTTAAATCAGTGATTTGTATGCTTTGATTTCGACATATTGGGTGAACTGGTCGAAAGCCACCCAATTTTTTCCCAATAGCTCAACCACATGTCAGAGGTGTCTTAAGGGGGTTACAACAGAAATTTGGCACACAAAGTGTGGACAATGGTGTGACGACCCGACTCGCTTAAACCGGCGCGGAAGAAACCAACGACTCGAATAGTCAGATCTAACAAACTAAAATACTTAAAAATTAAAACAAAACCTCAAAATAAATATATACTAAATCCGAAAGTACAACACCTATAAGATTGTACATATCCAAACCCAAATGTCAATGTTACTACTACTAACAATATAAACTCCAAATGTATGTCAGAGTTAGAAAATTTCACAAGTACCACTACTATAGTCTATTACTAGAACTCGTAAAACAATAATGCAAAGACTAAATAACATCGGCGCTCGCCCAACCCAAAGCTAAGCAAGAACCTCATCATCAGAATTACCTGAAAAATAACAACAGTCCACTGTCAGTGGCGAGTAACATAACTGTCCCACCCTAACGGGGATACACAAGAACATAGCACAAATCAAACAATCAAATCAAACATACAACATACGAATCAAATCAAGTAACCATCCTAACTCGACTAACTTTAACCAACAATAAACATACTTTAAACTTTGGCGCAATCATTCACAACCCCATACGAACGCATCTTACGCGATCGAACTTTCTACTATGCCAGGATTGAGAATCTTACTCCCCAACCCCATGAAACCCATCTTACGGGAAATCCATATCCGAAGACAACATGGTAAGACCACCAACTATCCCAATACCGCAGATAGGATAGGGGCAACGTCTTAACCCAATTCTTAGAATCTTACTCTAAGTCTTAGGCGTCTAGTAGCAAAACAAGCATTAACTTTAATCGAAATTTATATTCTTAGTTAATTCTTAAGTTGCATCTTACGCCTTGACTCAAGAATAACATGTAAATCAACCAATCTTGAAACCTCTTTATAACATTCTTTAACTTTTCTTTAATTATTACTTTCTTTAACTTTCAAGACTCGACCAAGAACTCATAAAGAACCAACAAGACTCATAAAGAACTCATCCAAGATTCAAGAACTTCAATCAAGAACTCAATCAAGATTCAAGAACTTCAACCAAGAACTCATTCAAGATTCAAGAACTTAATCCCAAACTCATCATTGATACACGCATAACATCAACAAAGTTCAACAATAATTCCATCAACTTCCAAACATCAAAACTTCACGAAACTTGATCATGAACAACATCAAATATGAACCTAACATAATCAACCATGAAATACACATAATCAAGTAGAAATCATCACAAAACCATCACCCAAAATCAGCTATAATTCACGCATAAAAATGGGTACAAAACATCAAAACGGTCTAATCTAATCACTTAATCTATACTATGAATCAAGGTATACAAACTAGGTTGAGATAGTATGTTACCTTAATGAAGATTAAACACAAATTAACACAAACTTGCAGCCCGGAATTCAAATCACACGGCCTCAATAACCACGCAACAACACGGCCAGCACCACCACGCGAGCACGGCCACCCTTCGAACACGGTCTTCGATGCACGGCTCTACTGTACGGCTTCAACCACGACCACGGTGCACCACCACGAACACCACACGGCCACTTCACGAACACCCACTCGAACAACCCACACGAACAAAGCCCAAAACCAAACTCGAACTAGTGATCTTGAATGCAAATAATGTGGTTTAGTTTGTGTTTTGATACTTAAAGATCAATGGAAGTTAAATCTTTAAGTTTGGGTTTGAAAAGATGAAGAACAAAATTTGGTGAGTGATGAGGGCCAAAAATGGCGTGAGACTAGGAGAGCAAATGGAGGGTGTTTGGCTATTGATTTGATAACCAAGTGTTTAAATGACAAAATGATGTTTAAGCCTTACTAACTCTCCTATATATAGAAGTTAGTTAAGATGTGAATGCATGACAAGTGGCAAAAAAACTTGCCACATAACAAGGGGGGATAACCGGCCATGGCAAGGGAAAATGGGCCAAAATGGGCTTTCGATAAATAATTGGGCAAATTGCACTCATGCATGACTAATCATGCTTAAATCGATTTTGGCCCAAAAATATTAAATAATTAATTAGAAAATTAAATAATAAAAATTCCAATTAATTAAATAATAATAAAATAAATAATAATCACCCAAAAAATAAAATAATTCGAATTTAATCGAAATTATTCACATAAAATAAAATAAATAGTCCAAAATAAATTTTGGACCATACATAAAATCACATAAATAACACATAAATCGGTGACAGAAATACCGATAAATCTGGGTCGTTACAATGGAGACCTAGCAAGCGACAAAAATTTGGCCCAAAACAGAAATTGTGGGGTAGAGTGACACTCAAACGTCCGTCGGAGTGGCCGAAAACATTTGTAGGCGCGTTGCATGACTAAAAGAAATCCCCAAAAAAGGTTTGTTCCATGAAATTGAGCGAGCTGAAAGGCCATAAATGATGAATTATAGGATATGGCATTTCAGCATGCCAAGGCCCGAAAAGTCCTAGAGGCCTAGAGGGGTCCCCATAGAAATTTCGCCCAAAATATGAACAACGGAGACCTGACAAGAGACTTACCGAAAAACGCTGAATCATGTCAAATCTTGTATTGTTGGGAACTTTGAGCCTAAAACGTCTGTCAGAGTGGCCGAAAATTTCAGTGGGCGTATTGCACGACCTATGGAAACCCCTGAAAAGTTTCGGTGATTTTCGTTCATGGTCCCAAAGCGGGCCCGAAAACCAAAAAATTGTGAATTATAGGCTATGATTTCGGCATGTTTAACGGAATGTCGTTCCTAGGTTCCCCCCTATCTTCATCATGGGCTAAGAGTGGCAGTGGATGTTGAGTGCTAAAATAAAGTATCATGACTTTTCGAGGGTCTTTTCGGTGTATAGCTCTTGCATTATTTACGGACACAGAAATTCGCACCGAATACTCTCTCTCTCTATATATTTTTTTCTCATGCTTTTTATCATTGGTTAAGGGTGGCACCGAATCCTCATCCTCTTTTTTTTGAGCTAAAACGAAGTATTGTGGCCTCCAGATGGAATTTTCAATGTCTTGGGCATCCTGTGTTTAAGTCATCCGATTTTTCCACTGATGTCTAGGATAGGATAGAAAATGAATAATAGAAACTTTAGGAAAATGCCCAAAATTAGATGACAAGTTAAAAGATGGAGGACGTATGAATGGAAATGGTAACTTGAGATAAAGGAGAGAAAATTGTGAGGCTAAATATTAGCTCACGTACATGTAGCAGTAGTAAATTAAACCTAACATCCTTTCTAAGAAATGTTTCAAATCCAACCCATTAATTAGATCACCAATTATATACCTACAGCATTTGAAATTAGGCATATAAATGCCACAGAAGAAAAACCAAATGAGTTCACAATTTATTTTGTGAATTACATGGTCTTTGTGGCAATGATGACTCAAGTTGGCCTGTTCTTCCTACTTTGTTTCACACTGTTCTATTTTCAGGTAATATGCCACAATCAGCAACAAGTACACTCCGAGGTAAAAACATGCTCCCATATTATTCTCCATATAGCAAATCTCCCAATAGACCGTCTTACGATCTAACGAGATAACTTTTCGCCCAAAATTGTACTCCCTCCGTAACGAATTACTAGCAACATTTGTACTAGCACAAATTCCTAGGTGAAATAAAGTAATAGTGGTATTAGATGGTATAATGATAAAAGTAAGAGAGAGAAAAATAAGAGAAGGAAAAATAAATGGGGTATTATGTGGTAATATGATAAAAGTAAGAGAGAGAAAAGTAAGTGGGGTATTGTGTTGTTTTTTTACCAAAAAAGGAATAAAATGAAATTGGAAAAAATTGTTGCAAGTACTTTGTTACACCTAAAAATATAAATTGTTGCTAGTAATTCGTTACGGAGGGAGTACATTTTTATCATAGAATCATAACTTTTACACAAGCTATAGCAAGTTATGCAAAAAAGTTATAGTTTTTGAGTTTATGGGGTGTTTGACATGAGATTAGTATATGCAGTTGATTGCAAACAAATAGAGGGGGGGGGGGCAAAGAGTAATACATAATGTAGTATGATATCACTAAGGAATCGTATGTGATTACCATTCATAAACAGTAATTGTTTCCACTAGATTTAGGAATGTAACAATGTAAGAGAATTTCTTTCCCTTACAAATTTGTTTCCGTTTCCCACAACCCATAACAAACACATGGTAATGGTGTTGTTTTATAATTACGTTTTCTATGTTAATATTTTGGTGTACCAAACAACCTAAATGTTTTGTTTAACCGTCTGCTTGACAGAAGAATTTGTATTCTTCTTTAAGGCACTAATAAATGAAATAGAGAGCAACTTCAAAATATTTCAGTCGATTGCATATTCAACCTTTTTTGTTTTATAGGATTTGATAAAGCAGAAAGTATATACCTTGGAGTTCAATTCAGTGAGTCCAATATCAGCTTCAAAAAGAAGAAACCATAATCATAGAGCAAAGCATCATTACCATCATCGTCGTCATCATCCTCATCTTCACAATGTCTTCCATGAAAAGAGGGCTACTGAGAACTTCCCAAAAAAGGCATCAGCAATTCAACCTCCTCAAACAAATCATCACCATCGTCATCGCCATCATCATCATCTTAAGAGGCATCGCCACCATGTCCATGTCCCAAAGGCTCTATTTTCATCCAAGTCTCTTGTAAAAACTGAAGCACTTAATGAGCATCAACAACATAAAAAGCCTGGCCATGATAAACATTTTCACGATGACCATCATTCTCCAACCCCACCAAGGTTACTCACTTCCTAATGCTCCTGCATCTTATCAACTCATTCAACTGTAAGGTGTAAACCTAACCAATGTACCTCTAAGAAAGCATGTTAATTTAAGAAAAGTAATTGAAATTGTTTGCTTATATGAAGTTTCTCCAGTCCAATCATTTATACAATGCACTAACAGAACCCAGTCACTTGAATAATAACAAATCAATGAGTATATAATTAAAAATTTGGTTTCGTTATTCTGTAGTTAAAACATGCCTTCGCAGCTGATTAGAAAAAGACTAGTTGACGAAAATGATTCAAACAGGATCTCTAATGATCCTTTTTTTTCCCTTTATTCTTGGCCTCATTTCAAGGAAGCAACCCTGGGAGCAACAATCTCCAACAGTCCCTTTGGATTATCTACATGAACCCAATGTCCAGCTTTAAGAAGCACATGATGAGAAAATTTTCCCTCAGATCCATCATTTTCCTTCCTGGAAAGCGCTTCAAGTCTCTTTATGACACCGGGATCCCATCTATCACTGTTCTCAGCTTGCACAATTGAGATTTCCATTCCTGTCGGAGGGTGTTCCAGCAAAGGCCAATAATCTTTCTCTCTGAAATCATTAAGAAGCACAAATTGTGCACAAGGTAAAGGAGAAGAAAATCTAAGCAGATACAAATGGAAAAACTAAAACATGAACGCTAAAAGAGAAACGAGATGTTTTTTTTTGGTTTGTTGCAGCACCTGTAAGAATTGAACATCTGAACTGCTCCTTCAATGTTAAAGATCCACGTTTCATGGTCATTAGATTTTCTCAGGTTTGTGCCCAGCCATTCGGACAATGGCTTTGAAAACCCTAGTTTCACCATGTGTTCCACAAGCCACCTGAAAGAGATCATAACAGAATCCCATGTTTATCATAGAGTAAGCTAAATTTAGATATATTGCTTGGGGACTGGTTTCCCAATGAAGCAAGCAGGACCCATCGTTTCAATCAAAGACAATAAGCTTATGCTACTACAATCCCTTGAACCTTAAACATATAACTTGTTTCAGTAAGTAGGCAACAGTGACACATGCATCTGATTGCTTAATTCGTTTTTTAATTCTAGTTTCTTTTCAACATCTTATTGTGAATAGAAAGTATTATTGCATTCCTTTTGGGAGAAGGAAAATATGGAAGGGCTTCCACAAATGATTGCCAAAAATGTAGATTTGCAGGATAATTCCCAGCATCCACATCTATACGACTATACCCCAGCACTTCAATCTGGCATCTATGAAGCACAACATTTTACCATGCCTTATTAATACAATTCTACAAATTTAACTATGAAATATGGTGTATTCGATTATTGATGTATTCTTGCTACACGATTTTAATTAGCTTTCCAATTAACAGCCTCATAGAGTTACATTACACTTCTTATTGGGCAGAACAGAAGAACAAGAAGTGTATTTAAAATACTAACAAGTTGAGTGTATTTTGCCCTGATTGAGTGTGCTTTGTACTAAAAGAAGTTGAGAGGTGAAGACAACATAAGCTAGCTTTCAGATATAAAAGGCTAACATACAAAGGATGCTGACAAGAAAGTTCAAGTGCCCTCACTTTCGTGATGGAATTGATGCTGGAAGGCTTCTCAAAGTTTCCAAAACTCGCTCCACATCTCCACTACTATCTTCAGGATTCACAACACCAGGCACTGAGTCCAGTACCCATAACTGTTCTGCATCATGATAATGCAAAAGACTAAAGCAACTCATCATAAATGTATATAAATTATTTTATAACAAAAAAAAAGCAACATAAATTCATTATATTCAAAAGTAAAGACTACAGAAGTAAATGCAGCTAAAAAGATATGATAATGCATAACATCCGACTATCACTATGAAAAGCAATTTGAGAGCATCTCAGTCAGTCTATAGCCCAATGATTTGCAGCTCCCCATGCCGATATTTAAAGCAAGCTATTTATATCATGGACATTTCCATAGTTTAAGACACCAGGCAAAATCATAGATAAGACAGCTCAGAAGTAAATGCATACTTATTTCTAGCCCTTTAAAAGATACTCGATCCGTTTCAAATTGTTCTTGTATGTTATTATATATACACAAACCAAAAAAAAAAAAGGGAAATGGGCTCAAAAGGTGAATGAAACAAGAGAGATTTTTATTAGGAGGGGTGGACCTATTGTGGTGGAGTGGTGGACCATGTTAAATACCAATTATTAAAAAGGTTTCTTAAAATAGAATAAAGTGAATTGCTGAAGAACTTTATGGAACACACCAAAAAGGAAAGATTAAAGAATAATATGGAATGGAGGGAGTATATGATAAGCATCCGGGATCCTCCACTTTGTTGACACATTCTAAGTGCCAGAGAAGGAGAGAATTAAAAAGAGGATCCTAGTGTTAGTTATAACAGAAAAGAGGCATTATTATTTTTGATATTAGTCAGATGAGTTTGTTAGCCGAGTAAACATTAGTGAGATGAGTTTGTTAGTCGAGCAAGTCTGGAGGCAGAAGGTTTAGCAACGAATAATGGAAATGGTTTATGGAATGTTCATCCAAAAAAATGTTTAATTAAATCTTAGTTTGGAGAGCATTCACACTATAGATGAAGGAGATAGAAGTCCTATACTCCTATAGCTTAATTAGTGTGACCTTATGTTCAAGCTAGCTAAACCAGTTTCATACATTTGATAGGGTATACAGGTATAGGCTCGGAAGTAACTGCTCAGGGTACTATTACCATAGATGTGCATTGTGCACCAATAAAGTCAAAACTTGTTCCAACTCAATCTAAATCCTAATCATATGAAGTCCATCATGAAATTTGACAGATAGTACCTTCTTAAACCACCCTTTGTCATAAAGCACCTTTTTTTTCCGTAGAAGTATCGTTTTTCAAACCGTTTTTTTGTCTAATGCTAGTACCTAATATTGTTTTGCCAACCAAAATTGTTAATTCTATTTTGTCTAGAAGTAATTTGAAAAAGAAAAGGAAAAAATTGTCGACAAGTACCTGTCATCAAAATGTTTTCGGTCTAGAATTACCTTTCTCTTTTCCTAATTTTAGCTGAAAAACCCACAAGGTACTATTAGGGGAAAAAAAAAAAAAAACCGTTATATGAAAGGCACCACTAGGCCGAGATAAAATAAATTTTTTGGTGCGCTCTATTCACCTCAAAATAAATAAGCTTCGATTCTGATAAGTTGAAATCAAGTCTAATCAAATCTAATAAGTTCTATAAGATTTAATCAGGCCTAATAAGGTCCATTTGTGTATTATAATCAAGGTTAATCAAGTTTGATCAAGTCCAATGAGATCAAGTCCAATGAAATCAAGTTTAATAAGTTCTATAAGGTTTAATCAGGCCTAATAAGGTCCATTTGTGTATTATAATCAAGGTTAATCAAGTTTGATCAAGTCCAATTAATTCAATCAATTTTAACAAGTTCTATTAACATAAATTCAAGTCTAATAAATTGAATAGAATACAGCCAAAAAAGGCATTTTCTTACATGCCAATACTTACAAAAATTATTCATAATTAATTCTTAAAGGTTTTGAGCAATACCGAGTCCACTATTGAAGCACGGTGGAATAAAAAAAGATAAAAAAAAAATGCACAATCTTATATGCTACTGATAATTTAATATATTTATGTAACCATAAACAGAAGCATTTTTCCGATTCAAAAATCCAAAAATGACTTTGAGTTATTTATATATATGGCCATAACATATTTATACCTGTTTCGGTAATGCTACAGAATCACCATAATCTCCCCTAGCACCACTCTCAGCAAACTGCAATGCAACCTTACCACCCAAGGAATGTCCCATAATAACATCAGGCCAATCCCAACCTTTAGATTTTACCAATTTAGCCAAATCAGCAGCAGCATTGTCCAGGTTGTTCGGTGGATGAAGACCTTGCACCACAGCTGAATTTCCATGGTTCCTCAAGTCAACAAGCACCAATCTCCATTCTACAAAATAGTCAATCTAAAATCATATAGCTTTCCCCTTAATTGCAATGAATAATTAAAAGAATCATTGAGAATCAAGAATTGAGCAAGGACCATAAATTGTGTGTGCATATCAGCATTCATCTCTATCTTCTTAAATATACTACTCCCTCTGTAACACAAAAATATAAACTTTTGCTAAATATGGGTGTAACACAAAAATATCAACTTTTACAAAACTTTCTATATATATGGCAAAAAAAGCTTCATACAATTTACACATTTGCCATTACTTTTACATGGGAGTCCGTGTTTTCTTATTTATTTCTCTCTTCTCTACACAATTACAACACAATTAACCCACATAAAACTTTTACATGGGAGTCCGTGTTTTCTACAAAGTTTACATTTTTGTGTTACGGATGGAGTAGATTACTACTATTCACAAATTCTAATCGAGATACCAAAAAAAGGGAAAGAAAAAAAAAAAGTCAAGGTATATGTATTCCATGACTACTAGTATTCCAAACAGCAATTTATTTTTTCCTGCAACTTTGTTAATCAATGAAGTGTCCGACCCAGTTTAGAATCAAAATTGAAATAATTATGCGCCCTCAATAGTAGAAGTAAACAACTCTTTGATGATGGCACGATCATTATTAAATTAATCTAGCATCAACGTTACTGCTTCAACTTCTCAAGCAATCCAGAAATGAGTATTTAAAAAAGAAATACTAGAGATGTAATCAACTATTTGATGATGGCACGATAATTAATCTACAAATTACCATGTTGTGTAGGTAACTAACAATATAAAATAAGCATCGCCCACCCTAAAATCACGAATAAAGAATCCAAAATTGTAAATTGCCCCTCATCTAAATCACAAAATCAACAAAAATAAATTCCATAATAGATAAGGAAACTAGAAACAAGAGGTACCAGCAGAGGAATTTGCGGAGAGATAAGAAGAAAGATTGCGAGCAAACGATCGCCAATTCCTAGCAGAACCCAAAAGGCCGTGAAGAAGGAATACAGTAGAATCATATGGTTTATCAGTTACATTCGAAGCTTTAACTTCTTCAAAAGCTAGGGTTTCCAGAAATCTCTTACTATTGCACGAATTAAACCCTAGAAATTGGGACTGAATCACCAACCGAGTTAAAGCGAGTTTGTTCCGAATTGATGTCGCCATTTTTGCTCGGAACAGAAGAATGTACGAATTGATATTGCACGGATTAAGGAGAGTGTACGACGTCGTTTTTGTTTGAAAAAGAAAAATGTGGGAAAAAGCTTTGGTAAAAAAATGACAGCTGTGGGATTTGAACCCACGCCCTTTCGGACCAGAGCCTAAATCTGGCGCCTTAGACCACTCGGCCAAACTGTCAGATTAAAATAATGGCGGAAAATTTACTTAACTTCAAAATTTTTTGGCTTTCATCTCTTTTGCAACATATATCTCGATTCCAATGTAGTATTTCTTTCATTCCATAATACTCTCAACGTTTCGATCAAAAAGCTCTTATAAATTTGGTCAAAATATTGCATCATTTTAAGAACAGACGAAATATGTTATATCGTAAAAGAAAATTTGTTTGCTACTTCAAAGGACCTAATCTTAAAAATTATACTTCCTCCGTTTAAAAAAAATAAAACCCAACAATTGAGGATACGCAGACTCTTAGGTAATTTTTTATGGTGAGAGTAATAGTGATAGAGAGAGAAAAAGTGGGATATGTGATGATTGAAAAAAAAAACTTATCTCTCCTTCTTGTTTTTTTTTTCCCTCTTGAGAAGATGTTAAATCGTGCCTCCAACTTATCTTCAACTCTCCTATATATTTATCATATCATTGAGCCCTTCAACCGAATTAATGACGTGATTCAACAAAGTCATACAAACGGTGGTGAAGAACGAAAATTCTATTAGGGTGCATCCTCAATTACAATACCAATATAATTAAGAAGATATTCTTTTTAACTTCCACTCTGATCTTGAGAAGCACAATACATACATGTTGTAAGGAGCCAACATGTGTTGATTGTATTGATAGTGTAGCTTTTATCATCAACTAGTTTTCGATACCATGTAAATGTTAGAAGAATGAATGATGAGACATTTAATGTGGTTTTGGAGTGTGTATTTATATACTAGCTAGCTAGGTTAGATTATTATTATTATTGTATCTAAAAAGATTAGATGGACCAGAGAGAAGATATTATCCTAACTTACCTTCGTGTTTCTTCTTATCTTTTTGAAAAATAATATATACTAATTATTTAAGTATAAGACTTTAAACACCTACCTACTATTGCACAAAAAATCACTTTGCATAACAAGGTACTTTATTTAATAAATCAAGTTTGTCGAGGATGAGAAAGAAATTCTCTATGGATAAATGATATCTTCTCTTAGCCCTTCTGCCATTCTCTAATCTCTTACAAAAATAAAAGAAAAGGAGAAAGAGAAAAAAAAAAGAGAGAGAGAGAGAGAATGGTAAGATGATGCCATTGAGCATTTTCTAGTCTTCTTTTTTTTACTAATTTAACTGTTATGTATTAAGCTAATATCACAATGGAGTAATATATTAGTTCTCATTGCCATCATTTATAACCAAAATCAGATTAGACAACACATCAAATTTCACCAATCTTTAGGTATTAGTATGATTTTTCATATCCATATGAGTATATGATATGATCGATTGCTTGTTATGGAAAATGGATAGGTGATAAGTAATAACTAAAGTTGGTGAAAATTTGCAGAACAAAAGCAAAATCAAAGAAGACAACATATGAAAAGACTATACATCATATTCAAATATTCAAGGTATAGTATATACTACAGTACTTGATTATGAACTAAATTCATCAGTAATTTTTAATATCAGGATGTAACAACAGCTCCAAAGCGACATTACTTTGTTCAGCTTCGTAGATATACAATGAATGAGGCTTCAACACTTCCAACATCATGGCATTTCCTTGAAACATACAGCCAAATCTTACACATGATAATTAGCTAGCTAGATGTTTCCATTACAAGGTTACCCCTCGCCTCTTTCCGGTCTGCCTTTGGCTTTTGACATACAATACTACAATGAAAGGGCACAATTGTCCATTCATTTGTCAATATGTCAAAATCATCGAAAACCTACACTAATACTTTCCAAAAATTTCCATCTTAGTCGAACGGATCTATTCGTAAATCATGTTCACTTGCCATTATCATCCCAGTGCAAAGGCAAGTCGGACACATTACCTGAAAACCAAACAGATACGTTTTTATGTTATTTCTTAACAAAACAATGCACTTAATTGGTTAAATCAGTGTGCTAATTTTTTGATAAATAAAGGTCGAAAGATTATTCTTTGATCACCATCAATACATCGGCACTTAGGTGATAAAAATCAAATGCAAATTCATTATATAGTTCAAATGTTTGTTTTGGAACCAGATTATGGGATGATCATCAACCAATCATTATTATAAATGCATCAATTTACCACACAACAAATTTCCCTCTTTCTTTTTACAACAAGCTTCATTATTGGGAACGCTCTTTCGTTTATTTTAGATGGCAATTAAAAGAGCCCAGCCAGGGTCCTATCACATGAAGCCCACAAGACAAGTCAAAGATTCATCATTGGGCAAAAAGATCATCCAGTCATGCAATTAGAAATTCTATCACATGAAGCCCACAAGACAAGACAAGAGATTACTATGCACAAACAATGTCAAATATCACAAGTTACCAGATGTCATACGAAGTAAAAATTTGAAACAATTGCAATCACAAGAGCGGCATACCTTTCCTGCTCCTAAACAATTTGTACACCTTTGTGTAGTTGGCACTCGCAAGGGACGATCAGATTTGCCTGATATTGAAATTGGTTCTATCTTTAAGCACATGCCACTAGCAGAACATCGAGCACAGGCCAAATATCCTGCATAAGAAATCCACTCATGAGAGACGACACTGTGACATACCTAAAGGATAAAAGACTTAGAAAGATCGACATGCTGTCAGGAAACATTGGGACTGAGACACACAAGTCATAACACCAGATACAAATAACGAGCCATTGCAAATTAACCCAAGAAGCAATTTATTCTAGCTCTAGCAATCTAGCATACACAAGCTTAGCTTTAAAGAATGTTGATGCCATGAACTTATCATGATGTATAGATTTGAAAAGGAAAAAGAAAGAAACAAACTAAACCCAAAAAAAAAAAAATGAAACAATGAAAAACAAGGCATAGCAAGTTTACAATTTAATCAAGACCTACACTCTCCAAATTAGGCAACCAGGAATTAACAATCAGGGAAAAGTAGCAAAAGTGCACATTGCACGGATGGCTACGCAAAGCAAGTTACGAAATTGATTTTGCACCAAGAATAAGCAGGCATGTACCAGATCCACAGCAATACTTGCATCTTTTCTTCTCTTGTTGTTCCACGTTGTTAACTTCAATTAGCATCAATGCTGAGATAACTCCAACAGCTCCACCAGCGAAAGACGCCACTATGGGATCAACTTGACTGAATTTGGTGATCAAATAGAAGTTCAAAAGTCACAAAGTTTAATAGCCATGGAGTTATTTAAATAATATTTGCTCTGAAGAGATCAAACTCTCTAGACAAAGTAATTTATACAAAGGCATATACAATGATCATTTAGCCTAAAATAGAATGGAAGAAGTAACCATGTTTTCTTATCATACCTCAGTTGTAGAGGCAAATGCAAGCTGAGAATGAAATCCTTATAAGATGTGCCCCCTAAACCTAATTTCAATTCCAACTGCAAAATATAAAAAGATTTAAACTTTAATTATTGATTCCACAAAACAGAAAGAACTCATGTTTCTTTTCCAGACCAGAAACATAATTTTAGGAAAAATTACTTTCCAATGTATGAACTATGAGTGGTCCAATTGTAAAGGTATGAACTTTCAATTATATCTGAATTGTACCAAGTACCAACTATAACCTCTACTTGCAATGGGAAATATTAATGAGTTCGTAACCTACTGTTAAGGATTAATGCGACATGTCAGTGTCTTTGGTTAATTAAAATTCTAACATCTATTACCAAAGACACTCGCATTAACCCTTAACAGCATGTTACGAACTCACTAATACCTACCATTACAAGTAAAGATCATAGTTGGTATTGCTCAGGTATAATTGAAAGTTTGTACCCTCAGAATTGGACCGCCTATAGTTTATACCTTTAAAAGTAATTTTTCCATTTATCAAGTATGTGAGAAATCTCCCTCTAAATCAATAACAACTCTTCTATCTCTTCATAAAGGATATTAAGGCCACAAAACAACATAGAAATCAGGACTCAGTTGAAGCACAAATTTTTCGGAATTTTTTCCCTCGAGAAAACCTAAAGCACAAATTTAAAGCAATTTTTTTTCTAGGATTTGGTGAAATTTAGATTTTCAAGTATTGTGCATCATACTCCAAGTGTTTGTTGGTCTAAAAGTTCATGGTGATAGTTATATCAAACTACTTGACTATCTAAAAGAAATATTCTTAATTCCAATATCAGCAGAAGCATATGAGAAGGGATTATTCTACTACATCTTAGAAGTTCCAAAATTATTCTAAATGTCAATGAAAATTAATGATAATGAGCATTCCGTTTATGAATATTAAGGGGAAACAATCTGCTTAATATTATCCAACCTTTTAAATAAAATCATAATATGGCAAAAGCACAAGGATACGAACTTACAATTGGAGCAATGAGGCCTCCAAAGAGGATAATCCCTGCTATAAATGAAAAGCTTGTCAAGTATAGCTGCTTCAATGACGTTGGAGTCTGCAACACAAAAGAAAACATAAGGAACTCAAAACTTCAATTTCAGCTAGCTCAGAAAGACCCAAAGATAAACTTTAGTAAATGTTGAGGTTCCCAGAGAGACCATTAGACTTATCCGTTGTTTAACTACCGAAATTTTCCAAAAGTCAGTACATTGGACTCTCTTTTACCTCCCTTCTCAAAATTTAACCAATGAAAGAGAAGAGTAACCACGGACAACCTTTCCCTCCTAGGCTCCTACCAACCAGGTATAATCTCTACTATGTTGTGAATTTACTTTAAAATGCTGTTTGAAGAATCAGCAATGCTTGTTTCCCCAAAAAACACATACCACGTGTGGAAGAAAGGGGATAGAAGAAGGAATTTCGGGCAACTCATTTGCATCCTCTGAAGTACTTTCATGAGCAGCTTTCATCCCCCTGAGACGTTGCTGAATCCTTAGTCTCCTTACCTACAAATCCGCACATAAAAGTTAATTAGATTAGATGGGCCGACTTGATACTATCCACACCTTAATTCAACAACGAAGTAGTGTTCAATGAGTATACCAAATTGAACAAACCCATGGGCAACAGGACACCAAAGAAACTGTCAAAACCTCACCTCCTCCATAAGAAGAAATATCTTATTACGCCTACTCCTTATGTTATCTTGAATCTCCTGTGTCTGCATTTGGACAAAATTCTGAACCGTCTCCGGCCCCTCTATAATGCAGAAGTTGCTGTTTGCAAAAATGGTTTCACAGTATAAGAAATCCTGGTAAATAATTTCATTTCATAGAAGGGATGGTTGGTGTAAATCACATTAACATCCATTGACATTTTCAACAAGCATCTAAAAAATATGTAAACCTAGAGCCTCAGGCCCTCAAATTAACCACACTTTCAGAGCTTTAATCCAAATCCTCATGGACTTATACAGGTTTATACTTTAACTACTAGCTCTTCATAATTCATAGCATACCAAGGTCTCAATATTAATTATGACAGTCGATTGATACTCAGAATATTCAACAGCATACAATTGCGAATTCAAAACAATACACCCTTATCCCCAAATTGTTCGAATTATTGTAAATTGACTGAAGAAGCTATCCTTTTCACGAAAATCCCCATTGATAATAGCTCTAACATTGAAAAAAAATAATAATAATACTACAAAATAGGAGTCACAGAAGGTAAGGTAAGCAAAGAGGTGGGAAAATTCATGGGAAATGATTTTGGCACTCCCACAATTAATTTTGGCACACTTGTGTATGAATAGAACATTGAACTCCCTAAATTCACATAGGAGCTTAGAGGAATAGGAAGAAATAGCCAAACAAAAGAAAGTAAATTACAAAAGACTATTAAAAAGAAGGGAAAACGTAAACAAAGAAAGAAACAACAAAAGGAGAGGGAAAAAGAGGAGAACCCGGATGAATTGTCGCCGACAGGTACAGAATCGAAAGAGTCAGAAGATGAAGATGAAGATGAAGAGCAAGTAATTCGTGGAAGCTTGTAAGTGGAAGAAGAGTGGCGCGTAAATCTTGGGATGAATATGAAGGAAGAAGAAGAAGAAGGGAGAAAGAGAGTACACCCCATTTTTGTCACATCACAAAATCACCGCCACTCAGCTCTGCTCTACAAATAACGAGCCATTGCAAATCTTCTATTTCTCGGTTGTGACATTACCGACTAGTGAACTTGTGATATCAATTCAATTTAGGGATTAATTGATATCCACGTGACCACATTTTTTTTTTTTTCTACTTCCTTCTTTTAATATTAACTAGTTTCTTGCACGGGTTATTTTTTAAAATATCAAGAATAAAAATTAATTTTAGAAAATGATATAGAATTTTATTATTATATTTTATTTATTATTGTTTACACCAAATCAACTGATGATCAACATGAAAATTCTCAAGTTGACTTCAAAATTAATGTACAAAACATTAAAAATCGGAGAAAGTGTGATAATTGATGAATGGGTAATCAAAAGGGGCTATAATTAATATTGCTTAAGGAAAAAGAAAAGGGTTTAAAAAATAATTGTCTTGAAAAGATGACAATTGGTAAAAAAAATTCATATTTTTAAATATTTAATTATAGATGTAAAATTGCTATCAATTTAATGTTTGAATATGAAGAGATGTATTTATTATTTTTTTAAAAGAATTTACAATAGGATGACACGTGACACATACAAGATCATGTTTCAAATATTTAATTATAGATTAAAGAATATAAAATTAATTTCAAGGGCTAGTATAAATTAAACTCATCATGAGTAATACATGTATTATATAATTGCCGAAAAGAGAAAATTGAAAGGTTTTTGAGCCTTTTGGTTAACCCTTCATCAATTATCATTAATTTTAATTTTATCAAGTTCATTAATACACCCATCAAACATATGTATTGGGTCTCAATTAAAATTTACTTTCGTCAAGAATCGAAAATGTATAATATATGTTCTCAAATAATATATACGGATTAGTATTTTAATACTATGAATATGCTCAAATAGTATTAAATTTATATATATCATGTTAATGGAAATAATTTAAATGAACTTGATAATATTAAAATTAATGATAATTGATGAAGGGTTAACCAAAAGGGCTACAATTAATAAGGTTTAAGGAAAAAAGAAAAAGAAAATTAAAAACACAATTATATTAGAAAAATGACATGTGGCAAAAATTTTCTTGTTTTAAATACTTAAGTATAGATATAGATATAGATATAGATATAGATATAGATATAGATGGTTCTATTTTGATTAAAAAAAAATCTCATATTTTTGTCAAAATGAAGCAGCTAATATTGGACGGAGAGAGTAGTACTAGTATTATCTGCATTTCACATAAATGAATCATATTAAATTATGGAGTGCCTAAATCATTATTCGCTGTGTAAAAGGGGGAAAAAACTTTTTTTGTAAATACATGATAAGGTGCATTGGATCCACACACTGATCCTATCACAAACCTACCGAGCAAACATTGGTTGTGAGTCATAGCATAGGAGGGGGTGAGGGCTGGCATTTGGGGTAAGAGGATGGATAAATCACACATCTCTTAGTGGATTGATTCATTCATTGATGGGGATAAAAAGTCATTTCACAACTAAAATCTTTGTCTTATATTTAGAAATGACTTAAATGTCCATATTTGTGAAGTCTCAAACCCATTAATAGCTTAAGGCTTATCATGCCTTCAAGGTAAAAGGTGACAATCATTGGTCTCCTACCTGAAAGATACAGGTGAGCTAGGGGTCATTCGGTCATTCCTCCCAAAGTTATTTGGAAAAAAAATCTACATATTTTTGGCAACGACTAGCTTTTGATTACTTTTGGGTTTTTCTTGCATTATCCAATATTTTCTCTACATTAGCTCTGGTTATTGTATATCTTAATTGTAATACTCCGAAATTTTGGGATATTTTAAAATTTTTATTTATTAATTAAGTGTATAATTAATTAACTATTTAATTGATTATTATTTAATTAATTATTATTTTGTGTAGCAATCTAATTATTTTAAGCCTAGCCTTAACCTTTTCATTTTATCTTGCCAAAACCCGAGCCCAATTATTTCCTTAGAATCGGTGTTGCACGACCCCTTTATTCTTTTTCTTTTCTCCTAATTATTTTATTATTCTAAGTCCAAAAAGGCCATTTAATTTGGACTGTTTACATTTTTAGTCCAAACTTTTTCCTCAACATTGGGCCAAAGACCCAATCCTGCTTTTCTTTTTCTACTTGGTCGGCTCCCCTCATGTTGTTTGGGCCAAGTATTATTTTTATTTGCCTATTTTGATTAATTATTTAAATTGATTAATTAAATAATTAATTTAATTAAAATAGATTTTAAAACCCTAAACCTATGCAAATTTAGCTAAGTTTCCTAATATTTGGGCTTCCATTTTCACGGCACCCTTAGGTAATTTTTAGGGTTTGTTTTCTTCTTTTTCTATAAATAGAACATGTTCCAATCTTTTTGTTCCTAATTGACTATTGATCTTAAACCCTACAAAAATATTTCCCTTTCCTCTCCTTCCTCAAAACCGTGAACCTTTTATCACCAATAGGTGATTGCCTTGGATAATTTTTGCGATTCGAGGTAACTTCGCTATCTCGTTTAATTTTGGAACAAAGTTAATCATATAGTTGAATAGGATTAAAACATGAAAATTGCTAGGATTTAGTATCATGTTCATCTAGGAAAAGTCGAACACCATGATGATGTTATTATATAATTATTCTTGATGATAGTATGTAATATTTATGAATTATTATGAAATTTTCTTGATTATTTTATGTAGTTTCTTGAAATCTGCAATTGTTGAATAATTACTTGTATGAATTTATTTCTTAATCAAATCGTATTATTTCTTGATTAATTTTTCATGGCAGTTTCTTTATTGTTTTATTATGAATCATGAATTGTTTCGTGACAAAATTCGTCCTTTTATTGCTTGAAATAATTTAATCTATCAAACCGGTAAAACTGTCCGGAATTGGTTTACGAATTTATTAGGATACTTAATCAATTCGGAATGCTACTAAATTTTAGGTGGAAGTCATTAATAGTGTTTTACAGCTTTTGTAAAATTTTCGTAATTTTTAAAGTTCGTTTGATATGGCAGAAAAATCTGAAACTGAATTCAGCCTAATCTGATTTGTTAGTTATAAAATTCCTTAAAAATAGTAAAATATGTTATTTTTGGACTAAAATTATGCACGTTAAACCTTGAACCTATATTTAACTTTCATTAAAATTTCGAGAGTAATCGAGACCTTTAAAAGGTCGTTCTTAATTTAATTCTTTAAAAATCAGATTGTGTAAAATATTGTTATTTTGAATTCTTGAATTCAATCTTGATCTTGTTTGAACCCTATGATAGCCGTGTGGTGTGATGTAAATAAAGGAATGATTTTGATCTTGTTTTAATCCATGTTTTATGATTTAATGTTTAAAGTAAATTAAATTGTTTATTATTAAGTTTATTTGATTAATTGTTGTTAATTGTATTCAATTGATTAAAAGTATAATTTTGGTATTTTTATTCAAGAGTGTCGAATGGCTTGTTGTGATAAAAATAGGATTTTTATCATATTTTGAGTAATATATGTTGTTAATTGTTAAATTGTTTATATGATTGTTAATGAACTGATCTGATTATTATGTTATAACTAAAGAAATGTCGAGTGGCCTTTTTATTTTGAACAAATTTAGTTTATTTTGGGACTTATAATAATATTGGGATAATTTTAGGAATTATTATTAGTATTAGTATTCGGATATTACTATTACTATTATTAATATTACGGTTATTATTAGTATTATTATTAATATTAGGAATCAGTAGGGATAAGATATAAAAGGTACGATAAGATACTAATAGGAAAAGAAAGGAAACAGAGTAGGAGGATTACGAATCGTTTCGATCTCTGGCTAGGAAAGACTTGGTATTTAAGGTGGCCAATATACGTGCCGCACCTCTCTTTCCTGGGACTTCGAACGGTTCATTTCCGAATACGGTCACCTAGTATTTCCCGATATAAGATAAGATATAAGATTTGAAAGATATAAGATAAGATAAGGACGCCCACCTGATGACCCGAGTAGTCAGACTGGGTTAAGTCGAAGCCACTGCTCAATGGGACGAACACACGAGTTCCCCCGAGTAGTTCTGGGTCTTAGGATATGTAGTCATCTAAGTAGTAGTACATGAGCTGCTATTTGGGAGTTATGGCCATAGCTTAGGCTTAGTGGTGAAACACGAGATCCGCTACGGGTTGAGTACACGAGCTCACCCCGGCATGTTCTAGGAAAGTTGTGGTGAAACACGAGATCCACAACGAGATATAGTGACCGGTCCAATGAAAGATGATATGATATAAATTATAAAATATGATATGATGAAATGAAAGGATAAGATATGATATGAATACGGAATTTATGGAAACCATATAGTATAAGTTAGGAATTAGTTGTATTAGTCTTCCGCTGTGTATGATTTGATGTATGTATTTGTACAGGAACGATTCACGTATTTGTACTCGTATGAATGTAATGATATATGTATCTGTATTCGTATGTATTGTGTACATGTATATCTGTGTTGTATTCGTATTTGTATGTATTCCTAACCGTATTTTGCAGGTATTATTATACGTATGGTATACGTACTTTTATACGTACTTTATACGTATTTCTAACCGTATTTCTGTAGGTATTTTTATACGTATTTTATACGTATTTTATACGTATTCGTATACGTATTTTTGTACGTATTTTTATACGTATCTCGTATAATTTTGTATACATTGTATCATGTTGTATGTGTGTTTTCATGTGTATATTCTATGATATTATGTGTTTAGCGGTCCCTCAATTAAGCGGGACAGCCTAGTTACTCGCCACTGACGGTGGACCCCCCCTCAGTTTCAGGTGACGATGCAACAACATAAAACGGGCTTCCGTTGGATGGGTTTGAGTGTGGATGAAGTTTAGATTTATTTTAGTTATTTCAGGACTTATAAGACAATATTATAGTTTTTATTTATAATCCCAGCCTGTTGGGAAGACATTTACTGAGTTCATGTAACACTTTGGGCACTATATGCCTTATTTGACTCTTGGATTATAGTTCAGTATTTTAGTAAAAGTTGTTTAATTTTAGTTAATTAATTTCATTTATAGTTTAAATTGTTTAAGTAATGATCCGAATGTCGATTCCCTTCGTAAATCGACAAGTCAAAAAGTCGGGTCGTTACATTAATTTTGTAAACTTATTTATGTCCAATCAAATTTAGTTTAATTTAATTTAGTTTAATTCAGCTCTTATTATTTGGTTTAATCAACTAGTATTTTCAGTTTTTGTTTTGTACTCTGTCAACTACTTTATTTGGTTTAATCAGCTAGTATTTTCTGTTTTTGTTTTGTACTCTAGGTCAACTATTCTATTTGGTTTAATTATGACCAACGTGGTTAAAAAGAGATTAGTTTGTGTTTAGACTTTTCTTATAAAACCCATATCTAGATGAATAAGGTAAGGATATACAAATAATAAAAAGAAAGATGAATAATGCCTTGTTTGGTTTACCATATTTCAACGCCTTATTACTTACTTTATTTGTATTTCCAAGCAAATCAAATCAGATAATTTAATTTGATATTTTTAAACTTTTTAATTCTATAATAAAAAATATTATTAAAATTACATATTAAAAAACTATTCATTAATACAAATATTCATTAAAAATGCATAGGCTACAAATTTGGGACAAATAATTAAAAATTAAAGGCGGGCAATTTCAATGGATTTATTGAGGGCAGCAAGAAGACTCTTCATAATTCTAGGCTCACCGAGGGGGACCTTGTTTTTGAGGGCTCCGTGTCGAGTAGCTATGAACATTGGAGGATCATCACTCTTATTACTATCCTTGCTTACTTTACAATCAATGTATACACGAACTTCTGTCTTCCCATCGTCAATTTCTACAAACCCTAGTCTCACCCCTCCTTTAATCTTGTCCACCTGTGTATTAATTACACATGCATATATAAGACATATTATTAACAATTTTGATTATATATAATTAAACGGCCGCATTTGCTGTAATTTTCAGTTAAAATTTATGGTATATATATATCTGGCCATGTAAAAATTGAGGGTATTTTGAGTGTTCAATTGAATTAATTTAATTTTGTTATTGTTTAATTTCCCCTAAGGATGTATGTATTCGGCATTAACTTATATATCTTTGCTTAGTAACTCAAACAATAGCAAACTTAAATATAATACCATGGGAATATATTATCATTTTTGAGTTACTAAGCAAAGATATATAAGTAAAGTAAATACAAATATTTTTTAAAAAAAATACAAGATTTTTTTTAAATATATAAAAATCCAAAAAACAGCTTTGAAATCTATTTTTGCTAGTTTTTCACGTCAGTTACTCAAAAACTACATCAACCTTTAATAGCTATTTCAAAAGATACTTTGATGTAATAAAATAGCTAACGTTATCTTAAAAGCTAATATGCTGTTGAATACGTCCTTATGAGAAATTAACCAATAACAAATTGAATATGAATATATAACTCAATCTAATTCACCAGATCCATATTTGATCCAAACAACTCGACTACCACCTCAGCACCGACCTCTACTTAATTGGTATTGATGGATAAATGAAAAAAATCAAAAAATATTAATAGATTTTACATTATCTTTTCGATCATTAAACATGTGTTTAATTTTTTTTTTCCCCTTGTAAGAATCATAACTTTTTTTTGAAGGGTTATAAGAATCATAACTTAAAGTCACACATATTATTAGTTATTTAAATATGTATAGCACTTACTCGTCAAAAAAATAAAAAAATGTATACCAATAGCTATAGCTATTAGCTAGTTTTTTCCGAACACACACTAACAAGACTACGAATAGGGCATAGCATATATATTACTCTTAGCAAGTAGTACTTTAACGGCCCGTTTGGTTGTTAGTAATAAATCGTGGTAATGATAATGAATTTATAGTGTAATATTGTTTAAGATGAACCTTATAATCTTTATGGAAAACAAATTTTCATTCCCAAGCTTCAATTTTCTTTTCATTTTTTATTCTCATCCATTACCATTGAGGAGGGTGGTATTTGATGGGAATGGATATTTGTGAAAAAAATTAGATAAATTGGAGCTAAGGTAGCACCATCATGGGAATGAATTTTGATTTTCCTTCCAAATTTAGTTATAAATTCATTCCCATTACCATGATTTATGACCGGCTACCAAACGGACCGTAAGAACTCATGCATGCACTAAGGGGCCGTTTGGTTGAAAATGTTAGAATGAAATGGTATGGGGATAGCAACCCCAAGGATATGGATTGAAAATACATTATTTTTTAAAAGTTATTTGGTTCATCAAAGTTATGTATTTTTTATATAACAGTGTTAATGATCAGGGGAGGTATAGAATCTCAATCCATAGGAGGATGGTGGGTATGAGAAACCATTGGATATGAGATTCCATACCCAAATAACCCCAACCAAACAACTTTTACATCATTAATACTATTATACCCATATCTTTCTAATGTAAAAGCTTCAACCAAACACCCCTAAGTAAAAGCTGAACTGAATTTATATGAACCGGTGTAAATTGAAGTTTAAATCTTACATAACTTAAGTCCAAAACAACAAACTAAGCCTAAACAATTACCAGTATTTTTAAACCAACTACAAATAAACATGCACTAGCTTGAAAGGGGAAACAGAACAGCACAATTACATAACTGACCTTCAGTGGAACTGGAAGTGGCAATTGAGCTCCTTGGTTCAGACTATTTGCCCACTGTTCATTCATTCAATTCATTCATCATAAACAATTAAACATCAATATCATATCAGAAGAACCTTATCTTAATCTAATCATTAAAATTGCTATATAATAATAATATATGAATCAATTACACATAAATTCAATAATAATCCCACACAAAACAATAAATAACAATAATTATATTAGACATTCATTATATATCTTCAACTCGATCATATGGCCTGGCTTATTTATAAATTGTGGTAATTAAATGTATGGAAAAGAATTTATATATATGTAAACTAACTTGGAAGGAAATTAAATAAAATAAAAATGAACCTGAAAAAGCAAAGTCTCAAATCTAGGAATATCAGTGTCAAGAGGCAATTTCATGGTACCAAGAGATATGCCGTCGTCGTCTTGATTATCATTATTGTCAACAGAAATGCTGCCATCTTTTGCAGTTGAAGATTTCATGGCAACAATTAAATTGCGATGGCCACTAAAACAAAACTGTAATTTAGAAGAAGAGTGATTGTCGTCATTCAATTGAGGAGAAATGAATGAGACTGCTGAACTGGAAATAATTGGGGAATGATGAGCTGAAACTACTGAAATGAAGCATTTCTTGAAATCTAATGTTTGTGAATTGCTGATTAGCTGTTTACTACTTGCTGAAGCCATTCACCTCGCCTGTTTCCAGAGGAGATCGATATTAATATATAATCCCTGTTTTTTTTTTTTTTTTGGAGCTAAGGGGAGGGGAAGAATAACATGTGATGATGAATGAAATTGACGGGTGAGTTTGAATGGCAGCAAAGCAAAGCAACAACGCCAAGGATGGAAGAGGATTTAATTTTGGCCATACGTATTGGGATGACAATGGGCCGGGTCTTGGTGGGATTCACCTATATAATATGCCCCTTGATCCGATACAAATTCTTATATACATCCAATGGTAGTTTTGCTCATTTTATAATTTTTTCTGCTTATTTTAAGATTTAAAATCAGCAATAAAATACATTTAATGTTTGTAACTCTACGTACATTCGGATGTACAATAGACTTGTTGCTCAGTCTAATGGCATTAGATTACCAACAAAACGGAACATTTCAGTTCAATTCTCATCAACTTCCGTCCCTCCAATATAGTATACTAGCCTTTTATGCACGCTTTGCGTGCGATGTTATTTTAAATATAACTATTAATCTGTTTAAACAAAAAAAAAGTTATTTGTTAGAAAATTTGAAAAATCAAATTTATTTCCCATATTCTATTGGCCGCTGCAAAATTTTTACGATAATCAAAATGTAAAATTTTTATTTGATAAAATATATCAATATGGATGTCTATTTATAGAGAATTTAAATATATTAATTTTGGTATATTTGTTTTATTTTTTCGAATTTTATATTTTGTACTATTTTCATTTTTAAAATTTCAAAAATTGTAATAAATTCCTTTAATAATTAGGAGTGATAAAAATTGAGATTTTAAAAAGTTTTGAGGGGTAAGATGGACTTTTTGAGGGGGACACCATGGCTCCCCCTTGGCTTATATAATAGAGATGAATATAATAGTATATAAATATAATGTCAAGCCGATATTTCGTATTCTTATGAGTTAAGTTGTGATGGACCCAATAAAAAAATATTACCTCTGTTTCATTTTGTATTTACTATACTAATAAAATAATTATTTTTATTAGTCCATGCAATCTCATTTGTTACAAATAAGAAAGAGTGTATATGAATCACGATTTTTTTTATATGAGTATTTTTCTACGTGTTATGTGCAATAATTTGACTTTGCCTACTAATTTTGGATTTAGTTTGGCCAAATGGAGTCTAGTTATCTTTATATTCTCAACTTTTTTATTTAACATATATGTAATTATCACTACAAAAAATGTGTTCAAGAAGGGCAATTAAAATTGCCCTATTTGATACAAAATTTGTCTTCTTAGGTTATAATGACAATTTTAGTATTGCCCTCATGTTGCCCTTGTAACCCCGTTGTATTAGGTTTTAAAGACAATTTTAGATGTTTTGCCCTCTTTGATTCAATTCAAAAGGGCAAACAAAATTGTCTTCATTGATCATCAACAAAGGCAATACATTTTGTTTTCCTTGATTTAAACACTTTATTTATTGTCAAATAGGGCAAAGTTTCAAAAGTCTAAGAAGGCAAAATAATCATATTGTCTTCATAGTTAATATCAATGAGTGCAAAAATAATTGCCCTTGTAGGCATATTAAGTAAAACAATACTCATATTGCCCTCTTTAATCATGATAAATTGCCCTCGTTATGTGAATTTCTTGTAGTATATAGACATTAATGGTCAAATTAATGTATTGACATGTTTGCAAATTTGACTATTACATATAACATGAAACAAAAATGGTAGTTAGCTGTTGGGGGACTTTCACAAATTTTAAGGTGCTAACTTGTAATGATTTTTATTACTTCGTTCACATTAAGCATTATTTTAACAAAAGAGTTTTATAAAAAATCATAATACTACTTTTACACATTATATATACAAGTGTTATTAATAACCTTTTCATAATAACCTTTCATTACAAGTACTTGTTAAAAAGATTGTTTTATGACTGATTAAGGTTCTATGAACTAGCTATTATAACACAAGTTTCCAAAAAAAACATATTTCTTTCATCTTTTGTAAGAAATTTATTTCATTTTAATTTTACAAAGGGACTACCAAAGACAAATCTCAAAAGGACTCAATCAATATCATGATAAGTCCATAATAAAAAAAAAAAAAATCCCATAAAAAGTAAGCTCATGGCCCAAAGATTACAAGATGAAAATAGTTTTTACACGTAGGGCCCGTTTACTAGAGCGAAAAATATTTTCCCTGAAAACGGTTTTTCCAATTTTACATTGTTTATTTTGGGTGAAAACTCATTTTACACCCTATTGGATACATTTTCCTCCAAATTTGGGAGTAAAACATGTTTTCCGTGCAAGTAAACATTGGAAAATTTATGTAAACATGAGTTTTCCAACGTAAAATGTTTTTCATGAAAAATCATTTTACATCGAAAATGTTTTACACCAAAGTAAACGGACCGGTAGTATTTGATGAATATGATTTATGATTACAATTCAGTTTTTTTTTTTTTTTCCCTTTTTGGCACAATCACAATCCTCAATTTCCAACCTCAGCAACTCAACTAGATGCTGTTTATACAAGATAGAACACCAACCTCCATTCGCCCCTCCCTGCAGCCCCCATCTTCCCCCCGCAGGCCTCTTTCGCCCTCCCCCACCCTGTCACCCCCTCCCCCAAAACCCTCTATCCCTCCTACCAGCCCCTACAGTAACAAGAACACAACAACAAATTAAGAACAACAACAAATCAAAAACAAAACCCTAGAAAATATGAACTTCTAAAATCCCAAAAAAAATGACAAAAAAACATAGAAAAATACAACGCTAAAAACCACACAAAAAAAAAAAAATCGAGCAAAAAAATATAAATAAATCATATTTTGAAAATTTAAAATCTACCCTTAAAAATTGAAAACCTTCAAAAAAATTGAATTAAAAAACGAAATATAATGCTAGATCTGAAAAAACGAGAAAAACAATTGAAAAAATGAACCACAAAAACGAAACCTCAAACTTGAAAAGAGGAGGAGGAAGGGGGTTACCTTGGGCGTGGTGGAGGACGGTAGCCGCAGTATACACGACCGCGGGCGCGGTTAGGTTAGGTTGGGTTGGCTTCGTGCTTCGTCGAAGGGTGAGGGTTAGAGCAGAGTTTTTTTTTAAGTGATTTGCTGCAGTTTTTGGACTTATCCAAATACTCGCAGCAAATGACTAATAGCAAACATCTTAACAACTTATTTGTTGCGATTATTAGGAATTTAGGATAATCCTAATGGTCTCAGCAAATGTGGGCACATGGAAGAGAGTATTCACATGCGGCCACTCCATTTGGCATCCTTGCCTATGTGTAGTTATTACTTATTTCAAATTAGTTTAATAAGTTTGCATTAGATTAGTTGAAATAAGTTCAGTTCATTTCAAATTAGAAAAAATGAGTTCATTTCCTATCAAATGAGTTCATATTAGACTTGTTAATTTTATTTGATTTTTTCAAACTTAAAATATTCGTGATTTCCGTAAAAAAAAGTATAATTTCATATTTGAAAACTAATAATTTATACAAATAAAACAAGATCTCAATTCATATATTTTATCCTGATAAATTAGTGTACATATATGTAGGGCCGGGCAAATCTGGATTTTCGGATATCCGAAAACCGGATATCCGGATTTTCGGATCAATTTTTCTGATCCGGATCCGGTCCGAATAATTCGGATATTTGAAAAACCGGATTTGGAAATCGGATATCCGGATTTGGTTTTAAATTGAAAAAAAAAATAAACTTGACAATAAAAAAAAAGTAAAACAGAAAAATAAATTACATAAAAAATAATCAAAGCATCAAAACATCAAAAAAATACATAAAAAAGAAAAACCTAAACTTCTTTAAAAAAAAAAAACCTAAACTAAAAGCCTAAAACCGAAAAAAATAAATAGAAAATCTAAACTAAAAAAAAAAACGAAATTACAAAGAAAACAAGAACATAAATCAAAGCAAATTATATGATAAGAACATAAACTAAATTTTCAAAGAGTGAAAAGCCAATTTTTTTTTTTTTAAAAAAAAAAAAAACCCGGATACCAGATAATCCGGTTTTTAAAAAATGTGATCCGTATCCGGTCCGGTTTTCATTTTTTAAAACCGGATATCCGGTCCGGTTTTTCGGGTAAAAAACGGATAGCGGGTCGGAAACCGGATACGAATTTTTTTGCCCGGCCCTACATATATGGTCAAATTAGACAATAAGTTTATATAACAAATCTTCTGTCAGACCGTATAACAGGATAACTTTTTGCTTAAAAAATGTAACTTATAGGTATAAAATTGCATTTTTTTTCTTCATTTCTTTTTATCCAAACTATATGTAAGTGATATGAGAATTCGAAATTTAGTTCTCAAGAACTTGAGTTGGGTTGTGACTCTTGTGAGTTGCTTCCTCTTGTGTCACGTGATTGGTTATCATGTTGGAGATATTAAATTTTTTCCCTTAATTAAATGGGGGAATTTAAATGGAAATAATTGAGAGTGATATCCTATAGTAAAGTCTGTAGCCCAAATCATAAACACACATTGGGAGAAATGAGGCATGGAGTTGAGCTACCTTATCTAACTCTCTAAAATTATCATCATTATACTAGTTTTTCGTCCGATTAGTGATTATTATATCTAATATAAGGAAATATTTAATTAGATTTATATTTTTTTTCAAAATATGCTTAAATGATTTATTTAAAATTTAAAAAATATGAATAATACAAAATTTTAGAAATGTCAATTAAATATAGACATACAGATTTTAAATACCTAAATGCTTGTCGCTGAGCTATATTTTGAGCTAAAAAGCGCTTTGAGAAAAATTATATTTTTAAAAAAGGGGGGAGAGAGAATAATATTTTTAGACTACCATGCATTAATTCTATTTTCTCAATTCACTCCCCTTAGTCGTGCGACAGTTTGAGGTTGCATAAAAACAGATACGGGTTTTGATACGGGCATGCACTACAAGAAAAATTAGTTTGGGCAACGAAATTAATAATTAAGTGTGACAAAATTTTATTTTGTTGCCCAAACTAACTAGAATGGGCAACAAAAATTAAATCGTTGCACAAATAACTTTTTGGGCAACAACTTTAACATTTTGATGTCCATTTTATTATTTGGGCAACAAGCCCACAAATTATTGCCCCTTTATCTTCTTTGGGCCACAACAAATATTAGTATTTTGTTGCCCAAAATTGCTAAAAAAAGGCGGAAGGTTTTCCCTCCTACTCACCCACAAAACTTGGGTCTAATCTAATTAGATAAGCATAGTAGTATAACAGTAATAGCACTATGGCAGTTCATTTTTTTAAAAATTAATTTGCTGATTTTGGAGGTATTCATTTTCGTTTCTTTCGCTGTTCTTTGATTTCGGAGGTTTTTTATTTTGTTTTTTTTTTCTAATTCGTAGAAATTGCATTCTTTGTTTTTGGGGTCCGTTGAATTATTCATTTTGCACTAGTTTCATTGTTTTTGTTTCGGTTTTAAACAATTTAAGCAATCAGGTTTTGTAGGAGTATCTTTCTGTTTTTCTATAGTTGAAAGAATTGATTTAGTTGAAAGAATTTCCCTGTGGATGTTTTGCATGCAGTTGGGTTTAAGGATTAATTCCGGGCTCCTGCCAATTAGTTAGTGAAGAGCAAAGTATACTCATATTACTAAATTGTCCAGCCTATTTACTTCAGTTTGGGTCAAGGTCAGGATATCCATTTTAAGTAATGTACAGCTCTGGTTCAGGCAATTGAATTGTGTGATTCTTTAAGTCTACCATATAGTGTAATTTTTGAACTGAATGTTATAATATATGATTATATGGGGATCACGGATCTAAAATAGTCTTATATAAGAAATATTAAACTCTTAATGAAATCATTTTTATCTTTATAACTGAGCATCAGAAGGTGTTCACAGGGCTTGAGGACTGAAATTTTTAATGAAATTTGCTAGATGTAATAAAAATTAGACTCCTAATGATGTAATGAAAGCATAAAAATATATTTTTTAATGAAATTTTTGTAAATTTCATCCAGGCAACATCTGCTTAGATTGAACCACATACTTTATATAGATGTTGATCATCCCTCTTTTCCTTAAGCCCACAATGTAACAACCCTGAATTTTCCGATATGGAAATAATACATATCACCTGAAATAAAACTCAGAAAATCTCAAGGTTGTTATGCCGCGATAACTAATTATAGCCACCGCAAGGCTAGTGGTTCTACCTGTAAACTAATAATTTAAAGATTAATTAACTAACTATTACAGTCCAACAAAGTAAACCAAAAAAAATTATTACAACCCAAATTAAATTCTAATTATAATTAATTGACAGCGGCATAACAACCTTGAGATTTTCTGAGTTTTATTTCAGGTGATATGTATTATTTCCATATCGGAAAATTCAGGGTTGTTACAGTTGGTATCAGAGCCAGGTTACTAAGACTTAATTAGTATAACTTTAAATAAGAATAGGTAAATAAAATTGTTAAAATTTTGAAAGCCGCTGTGAGGTTGAGATATGGGGAATAAGGGACTAGTCATTGTGTATTGATGCCATTCTTTCTTTTGTTTTCTTCTTATTATTATTTACTTGGTTAATTGGTTGATTTGAGAAACTTATAGTTGTTAGTAATGTGTGAATTATCTTTGTTGTTTTATTTTTACTTCTAACTATGGATTGTCAATGACAACTCATTTGGTTTATTTTGTTCTGTTGCAATATTAAGATGTTGCGTAAACAGAAACATGGTAAACGCTCAAGTTCGAGTCGGATGATGCGCCAAATGGCTCAATCTACTCAAGCCTTAACTGAAGCTATGGAGAGACTTGCTGCAGCGCAAGCTAATGCTATCAATACTCCTACTAATCCTACTCCTGATGATGTTGGCACCAAGACTACAGCTATTTCCAAAGCAATTGACCAAAAGAAACCACCTACATTCGATGGTAAAGGAGACCCTATAAAGATGGAGAACTGGATTAGAGAGTTTGATAAAATCTTCACATCTCTCAAGGTCCCTGATCATATGAAGGTCGATTCTGCTTCCTATTACTTGGTTGAGGATGCGGATCTCTGGTGGACTCACAACAAGTTTGACCTGACTACCAAGGTCATTGTGGATGAAGAAGGAGAGGAGCACATGGAGGAGAAAGAATTCGGTTGGACCGAGTTCAAGAAGGCTATCCGTGATGAGTTCTTTCCGGCCCATATGAGGAAAAGGAAGAGGCAGGAATTCAATGACCTCGTTCAGGGAGACATGTCCGTTCATGATTTCTATGTGAAATTCCAGGAGTTGGCTCGCTTCGCTAAAGGGCTAGTTCTTGATGAGCAAGAGAGAGCTGTAAAATTTGAAGAGAAGTTAGATCCTGAGCTTCATTCTAGAATGGGTGCGGGTGAGTATGCTACAGTGAAAGAGGTGTATACCCGTGCTTGTAATGCTGAGAGGATTGAGGAAAAGAGACTAGTTGCCAAGAAGCTAAAATCCACTCCAGCTGCATCGAATGACAAGGGTGACACATCTGGTTCCACTAATCATAACAAGGGTAGAGGGGGTTTCAATAGAAACCGAAACTTCAAAAATCGTGATTCTGATGGTAGCTACAACAAGGGAGGTTCGAGTCAGCAGTTCTCAAAGGACAATCAAAATTCCACTTCCCACAGCCAGACCCAAAGCCGCAACCAGAAAACTGCTGAGAGGGTGTTCTATTGCAAGTATTGTCCAAAGAATCATCCTGGGAAAGATTGTGATGGTAACTTGGTGGAATGTAATTATTGTGGTATAAAGGGGCATCGTGCCTTTGAATGCCATAGAAATCCTAACGCTAAAAGTTACCGACCTGAGTTGAGATCAAGAAATGGAGCACAATCCGATAAGAAACCCCATAGTGCCAACAATCCTCCATCTTCTACTCCAGGGAATGCGACTTCTAATCGTAGTGGGGGGACCTCCAATGCAACTCAAGCTCATAGAGGTGATGCCAAGAGGAACTCTGGGAATATGCACGTGATGAACCAGACTGAGGCGAACGCCAAGGGCAATGTGGTGACTGGTACTTTCTCTATCCATTCGATACATGCTTATGTTCTATTCGACTCTGGTGCTTCTCATTCTTTTGTGTCTGAATCCCTTGTGAAAAAGTTGCACTTAGAAAATTCTAGAACTTGTGAGATTGATATTTCTATGCCTTCTGGTGTCAGTGTGTCTTGTCATACCCTGTATTCTGATGTCCCCATCATGTGTGGTAGTACCACCCTAGTAGCAGATTTGATAGTCTTTCCTTTACATGATTTTGATGTAATCCTAGGGATGGATTGGCTTAGTAAGTATAAAGCCAAGATTGATTGTGAGAAACAAAAAGTGTCTGTAGTTGGTCCTAGTGGAGTCCATGAGTTTTACAAAGGGTCTTCTTTTAAAATAATTTCTGCTTTGACTCTAAAATCATACTTGAGGAAGGGATGTCCAATGTACCTTTGCCATGTTCATGATACTAGCATGGAAGAGCCACATATCGAGGATGTTCGAGTTGTCAAAGAATTTTTAGATGTCTTTCCTGATGAGATTCCTGAAATGCCTCCGAAACGTGATGTTGAGTTCAGTATTGACTTGATGCCCGGAACTGGACCTATTTCTAAGCCTCCTTATAGGATGGCGCCTGCTGAGATGAAAGAGCTTAAGGCTCAGTTGGAAGAAATGCTTGACAAGGGGTGCATACGACCTAGTGTATCCCCATGGGGTGCACCTGTTCTGTTCGTGAAGAAGAAGGATGGGAGTCTTCGCCTATGTATTGATTACAGGGAGCTCAATAATGCCACGGTGAAAAACAAGTATCCCTTGCCAAGAATAGATGATTTGTTCGATCAGTTAAAAGGAGCTGGAGTGTTCTCTAAAATTGATCTGAGATCTGGATATCACCAACTTCGTATTGCGGAGAATGACATTCCGAAGACAGCCTTTCGAACTCGGTATGGGCACTATGAGTTTACTGTTATGCCCTTCGGATTGACTAATGCTCCAGCTGTTTTCATGGACTTGATGAATAGAGTTTTTCGGCCGTATCTTGATAAGTTTGTGGTTGTGTTCATTGATGATATACTGATTTATTCAAAGAATGCTAGTGAGCATGAAGAGCATCTTCGAACTATTCTTCATGTCCTCAGGGAGAATCAACTGTATGCGAAGTTTTCAAAGTGTGAATTCTGGCTTGAGAAAGTTGCTTTTCTTGGTCATATCATTTCTAAGGAGGGAGTTTCTGTTGATCCAGCAAAAGTTCAAGCTGTTTCTAAGTGGCCTACTCCAAAGAGTGTGACTGAGATTCGCAGTTTCTTAGGCTTAGCTGGTTATTATAGGAGGTTTGTGAAGGATTTCTCAAAGATAGCTCGTCCATTAACTGCATTGATGAGAAAGAACACTAAGTATCATTGGGATGATGAATGTGAGAAGGCATTCCAAGTTCTAAAAGAACGTCTTACCACAGCTCCCGTATTAACCTTACCTGATGAAAACTTAGAGTATGAAGTGTTCACAGATGCTTCAAAGAGTGGTCTTGGTTGTGTGCTTATGCAAGATAAAAAGGTTGTTGCTTATGCTTCAAGACAATTGAAGAACCATGAATTGAATTACCCGACCCATGATCTAGAGTTGGCGGCAGTTGTTTTCGCACTTAAGATCTGGCGACATTATCTTCTTGGCACATCATTCAAGATATATTCGGACCACAAAAGCCTAAAGTACATTTTCACTCAAAGAGAGTTGAACATGAGACAGAGGAGGTGGTTGGAATTGATAAAAGATTATGATATGGAGATTCAATACCACGAGGGCAAGGCCAATGTTGTTGCAGATGCACTTAGTAGGAAGTCCTCTCACTATTTGCAAACCTTGCGTTCGAGAAATCGACTTCGCGAGGAGTTTCAAAATCTTGATGTGGAGATAGTACGACTTGGAGCCCAACTTAATTCTCTTACGATCCAGTCCACCCTATATGATGAGATCATAGAAGCACAAGTGCATGATCAATTCTTGAAAGAAAAGCAAGCTAAGGAGCCTGATAATTTTATAGTTGCTGAGGATGGTAGTGTGAGGTTCCAAGGGAGATGGTGTGTTCCTGATGTTCCTGAATTAAAAGAGAGGATCCTAGAAGAATCTCATACAGCCCAATATTCTGTTCATCCTGGGGGCGACAAGATGTACAAGGATCTTAAGCAGACATTTTGGTGGCCTGGTATGAAGAAGGATGTTGCTATGTATGTCTCAAGATGTTTGACTTGTCAAAAGGTCAAGAGCGAGCACAAAAGGCCACAAGGAATGATTCAACCTTTAGAGGTTCCCGAGTGGAAATGGGATTCGATCTCTATGGATTTCATTTGTGGACTTCCAAGAACTCCAAAGGGGAATAATATGATTTGGGTTATTGTTGATCGTCTCACTAAGTCTGCTCATTTTGTTCCCATGAAAGATACTTGGAAGCATGAAAGATTGGCTACTGCTTACAGGGAGCACGTAATTAGACTTCATGGTGTTCCTAGTGACATTGTTTCAGATAGGGATAGCAGGTTCTTGTCTAACTTTTGGCAAAAGCTCCAAGAAGCATTGGGGACTAAGTTAAAGATGAGTACAGCTTTTCACCCTGCTACAGATGGCCAGACAGAGCGCACTATCCAAACATTGGAAGATATGTTGCGGGCTTGTGCGCTAGAGTTTCAAGGTTCTTGGGAGGATAAACTGGATTTGATAGAGTTCTCATACAATAACAGCTACCATTCTACCATTCAGATGGCTCCATTTGAAGCCTTGTATGGTCGGCGATGTCGTACTCCCTTATGTTGGAGCGATATTGGTGAATCTATTGTGATTGGTCCAGAGATGATTCAGGAGACTGTTGAGCAAGTAAAGCTCATCCAGCAGAAGATGAAAGAAGCACAAGATAGACAAAAAAGTTATGGTGATAAGCATCGTCGGCATGAAGAGTTTCAGGTTGGAGAGAAGGTGTTGCTTAGAGTTTCCCCTATGAAGGGAGTGATGAGATTCGGGAAGAAGGGTAAGTTGAGCCCAAAGTTCATTGGCCCATATGAGATTTTGGAGAGGATAGGCGAAGTTGCTTATAGATTGGCGTTGCCACCTGGGGTCGATCGAGCACATAATGTATTTCATGTATCTCAACTCCGAAGATACATTAGTGACCCGTCACATGTGCTACAGCCTGAGTCTCTTCTGCTAGATGATAACATGACATATGAGGAGTTTCCAGTTAAAATTCTAGATCACAAAGTTCGAAAGACTCGGCGAGGTGAGACAAAGATAGTGAAAGTATTGTGGTCGAATCACAACTCAGAGGAGTCTACTTGGGAAGCCGAGGATGCCATGCGTCTTAAGTACCCTTATCTCTTCACCTAGGTAAGTTTGTGTTACGAGGACGTAACTCCCTTTTTAAGGGGGGTAGGATTTATGCTATTAACTTGTATTATTCATGCATTATTGTTTGATTGTGGTTATTGTTATGTGTGATGGTTCAGGTGTGGTTTTGTTCATGTGTGATTTTGTTTGTTTAAGGATTTTATATAAGAAAGTGAAATACAAGTTGAGGTTGATTACTTCAAGTCCCAGTAGTTGATTAACTTATAAAGTTAATGAGTTGTTTTAAAAACAAGAGTCATATTTTAACCTTTGAGTTTTTATCCCAAGTTTCGGGGCGAAACTTCTCTTAAGGGGGGTAGATTGTAACACCCCGTATTTTTATATTATTTATTTAGTTATTATTACTTTAAATAATTTTACTAAAATAATCTTATATCCCATTTTATTAAAAATATTATTTTTCATTTTAACTTTAGAAGTGACCAATAGTTATTAGATCTCTAATTAGGTCCATAAGTAGTAAGGAAGTTAAAGTAAACTCTTAAGTAAAATAAAAGATATTTTAGATAAATAAATAAATAAATATATATATATATAACAAAAAAAAATAAAAAGAAAGAAAAACAAAAAAAAAAAAAAGGGAAAAGGAGGAGTAAACTTACAGTAGAATCATTTTGCAAGTAGAAACCCTTGGGTCTTCTTCTCTGCCGCAGCAGCTCAGGTTCGTTCTTCCTCATTTTTTATTTTTTTTTATTTTTTTTTTTTTCCTTTTATCACCACTTTAATCTTAATCTACTTCATCCTTTCCTAGTTTTGTTAGTGATTTAAGATAACAACATTGAGTTTGGAACCCTAGGGTTTGGGTTAAAAATCAGATTTCAAGAGCATATATAATTTTTAGTTTTGTTGAGTAATTTTACCTCACTTATTCAAGTATGTTGTGATCTCAAGTTTATTTCAAATTTGTTTGTTTTAGTTAAGGGTTTTGTTAAGTTAGGGTTTATAAGTCATTGAATTGGAGAAATTGATTTTTCCATGTTTTGTATAATTATTCGTATCGCTCTGTTTTTTTTTTCGAATCCAGAATTTTAGGAAATACTTTGATATATCGTTCTTGAACTGAGCCAATAGTGCTTATCTTATTGTGATTGCTTTGTTAGTTCCATTCAATATTAGTGATGGAATCTTGACTTTTAAGACTATTGTAACTATAGTTTAATGACAATTTGTTCTTTCTTTTGCCTTTTGTGTGCAATAATGGTTGTCATAGGTCCAAAATGTGTCATGCTTTATGCTAATCAACTTGCAATTACAGTGCCTTGATTCATTAAAGTGGACGATTAACAACTAGCACATTATAAAGTTTATTACTAATGTTGGTTATATTGGTTGGTCTTTGTTACTACTTAGTTCTGTTTGATACAAATGAATGCTACTGTGCTAAATTATGACCTGAGCTAGTTGTTAAAATATCATGATTATAAGTAAGGGACATATAGCACTATACCATTATGTTTTGGTTAAGGTATAAGAGTAAGCCTCGTTTTCCTTGTTAGTTGACTTATAATGACTTTTGTAGTGTACTAAGTATAGTTAATTTGTAAGTCAAGTGACTTATACACTATTATTATGTTGTAGATCGCGGGTTTGTAGAGGAACCTTTTTGACTTGACATTTGAGGTTGATTTATATTTTGTTGCTGACAAGGTAAGATTTCTTACTAAACCTGTACAGTTATTTTATATGTATTTGATCGATACTGTTGGATTTGTTTTGAGAACCTACATTATGAAACCCTTTTATAAAGCTTGATTATTTGAATTGAAAATATTATTATTAAAGTTTTATTTTGAAGAAGTTATGAAAATTTGAAGATTTATATTATTCGGAGGAAGTTCCTCAATGAGACTAGTTTAAGATTTATTTTATCAAGAGGAAGTTTCTCTATATTATTTAGTTTGAGATTTATTTTATCAAGAGGAAGTTCCTCTACATTATTTAGTTTGAGATTTATTTTGAGCATGAGCAAGTTTTTCCAATTTTTAAGTGTTTTCATATTTCTAAAGTTTGGGGTTTTCCGGTAAGCGGTATTCTCCGAGTTGGAAGCATGTTGAGCTAACATTCGTCTCAACCATTATATTTAGTAGTCGGGGGTATGTTGATCAATACTCTTGCCAATTGTCTTCCTTCTTGAGTTAACAACGTCTCATGTAAGGGGTATGCATACTAGGGGCTTTGGTGTTCTTTTCTGGTGAGCCTAGCTAGCTCACTAGACCTTTTCAGTAATGTTGCTTCCTACTCACAAGGTTTCGAAATTATTATTATTGTATTGATCATATAAAGTTTTAGAAAGAAAGAAAGTTTGATACAAGTCTGTTCGAAAGTAAATTCTGGTTTGATCTAAAGTTTATTTATATTGATTATTTAACCCTGTACAGCATTGAAATGGATTTGCAAGATATTCCTATATGTCTTGCCTGCACATTGGTTAGTTTTGTTTATTTAAAGTAGGAAATCTTGCTCAGCCTTTGGCTGATATTACAATGATCAATGTGCAGGGGCTTGATGGTGACCGGCTTGTCGGGTTAAGGAGTGCGATCATTTCCTTTTAGATTTTAGACTTTATTAAGGCTTCCGCTGTCAATTAATTATAATTAGAATTTAATTTGGGTTGTAATAATTTTTTTTTGGTTTACTTTGTTGGACTGTAATAGTTAGTTAATTAATCTTTAAATTATTAGTTTACAGGTAGAACCACTAGCCTTGCGGTGGCTATAATTAGTTATCGCGGCATAACAACCTTGAGATTTTCTGAGTTTTATTTCAGGTGATATGTATTATTTCCATATCGGAAAATTCAGGGTTGTTACACACAATATATAAAAGAAATTTAGATATTTAGCATTAGATATTTAGATGAGTTGCTAGACATAGATCTTTGGTATTTGCTTTGTTGAGCTATGTTTGTGCCGTTGGTGTTTGCCTTGTTGCTTCTCGATGCTTGGTATATGGGCTTTTGAAGGTTTCGTTTGTTGAGTTGGATGCATATGATGGGTTCCTCTCACTATTTGTATTTGGTATTTTTATTATTGATAATATTTGTATTTTATTTTTCAATCAGGAATACACATCGTGAGGCAAGAATGGGATTGTTTTGATTGCTGAAGAATGACAGAATAGAACTACTTTTAGTCTATATATATAGTTTTATGTTTCCTTTATGTAAGAATTAGTAGTGTGTTTAACTTTGTCAATGGAAGCTACATTAGAGTACTTGACTTGATGTTTTTGTAAGAGAATTTAAAATCTTTCGGAAATTTATGAATATACGTTTTTCATATTGTCATGTATATTATATTGTAGAACTACTATTGTATCTTAGCTTATTTTATTTTATTTATTAGTAGATGACGTTGTCCTTCATTGGATGATTAATGTTCAACTAAAAGTAAACAAATTGTTGCACATAATAATGTGGAAGAGTTATATTTTTGTTGCCTTAAAGTGGAGTATTGTTGTACAAATCAACTAAGGGCAACAAAAACATTAATTCGTTGCACAAACATAGTTTTGGGCGACCAATTTAAGCAAAGCCAAATGCAAAAATATTGGTTGCACATATAGCATTAATGCAACGTAAATCATTTTCATTGCCCAAAATTGCTTGTGCAACGGGCATTGGGCAACAACCTCGTGAAGAATTTTAAATCGTTGCACAAAGGTTAGGGCAACGAAAATAAGACTTTGTGCAACAAAAATTTTGGTCGCCCAAAACAATTTTCCTTGTAGTGATGAGAAAACGCTAACTCAAAAGTTAAGAATACGAGGATACAAGAAGATAATATTCAAAATATGTATTTCTATTTATTAAAGTATTAGAAAAATATATAATGATGAAGAAAAAATATTTTAAAACTTGATTATTGTCATTATAATGTTAATTTTAATGAATATTCAACAATGTTAGTGATTTATATTTCACTTTTGCGAACTCACTTCACAAATTATAATATAAATTATTATTCAAACTAAACATATATATAAGTTTTAAAAGAAGTTTAGAATGTGTTCTATAAGTGTCAAACATGTGTCTCATAAGTGGCCATATAACTAAATATATTGGACTCGTGAGTTGATGTGTCCCGACATATATTTAGGCGTGTCCAACGAGTGTCAGTGTCTAGTATGTGTCACTTGCTAGAAGTATCCGTGGAACCTAGTAGTTTGAACCAAGTCTAGGAAAAAAGTTTTACTTGTTTAGGTTTGGAGTATGGGAACTAATTTGTATTTTTCGCTATTATGGCTCATTGATTATTATCTTAGAAGAATTGGAGCAAATCGAAGAATAGGGAGGTCCAGGTTAAGGTCTTGTTTACCTCAGCTTAAATTCAATTTAGTTTAGTCCAACTCTTAATTTCTTTTTATTATTATAAAATATTAGTTTCAGCTTTATTCAATTCAATTCAGATCAGTTCAGTTTTGTTTAGTTTTGCTCTATTCTATTCAGTTCATTTCAATTCAATTCAGTTTAGTTCAGCTGTATTGAGTAAATGTAAACAGACCCTAAGGCCCCGTTCTATAGGACTAAGAAAACATGAAATTAAATTAAATTAACTAAACTTAAATTAAATTAACTGAACTTAAATAAAATAAAATGAACTTAAATTAACTGAGAAAAAATATTTATATTTATATTTATATTTATATTTATATTTATATTTATATTTATATTTATATTTATATTTATATTTATATTTATATTTATATTTATATTTATATTTATATTTATATTTATATTTATATTTATATTTATATTTATATTTATATTTATATTTATATTTATATTTATATTTATATTTATATTTATATTTATATTTATATTTATATTTATATTTATATTTATATTTTTCATTTTTATTTTTATTTTTATTTTTATTTTTTATTATTTTTATTTTCATGTCAAAGTAAACCCTGAAATCCTTCGGTGGAAAATTTGATCCAAAAAACCACCGCTGGAAAATTCGAACCGACAATTGCCGTCCGAAATTTGGTTGAAAAGGCATCGGGGGAAAAGTCTGCCCGAAAATTGTCACCGAAAAAGTCGGTCGAAAAAAGACCGCCGGAAAAGTCGGCCCGAAAATTGTCGTGGAAAAAGTCGGTCAAAAAAAGACCGCCGGAAAAGTCGCCCCGTAAACCGACGTCGGAAAACTCGGTCGAAAAAACACCGCCGAAAAAATCGGCTTGAAAACCATTCCGCCGGAAAATTCTACCAAACCGTCACCGAAAAGTCGACCGAATAATCACCGTCGGAAAAGTCATTCCGAAAACCGTCGTCGGAAAAGTCGTCCCGAAAACCGTCGCCGGAAAAGTCGGCCGAATAATCACCACCGGAAAAGTCAAGTCGAAAACTGACGTCAGAAAAGTCGTCTGAAAATCTTCGCCGAAAAACTCGGCCTGAAAATCGAAAAAGTCGACCGAATAATCACCGCCGGAAAAGTCAGTCTGAAAACCGTCGTCGGAAAAGTCGTCCCGAAAACCGTCGCCGAAAAACTCGTCACGAAAATCGTCGCCGGAAAAGTCAGCTTGAAAACCGCGTTTGGTGAGTTGGATAGGGAGGCTCTTGATACACTTTCTCGAATCAAGTCCTTTTTATGTAGTCATTCCAATAATGCTAGGGATAGTGTTTTTATTTTTCGTTGTTTGAGCTTCTGTATTCAGAAAGGGTGGGGCACAACTTGTTTCTCGGCTGCCATCCAACTTTTTGTAAATAATAATATAGTTGTTTTAAAAAAAATAAAAAAATTAATAGTAATAATAATAATGAACTGAACTTAAATTAAATTAACTGAACTTAAATTAAATTGATAGAAGTCCTAAAGAACGAGGCCTAAGGGCTTGTTTACTTCAGATTATATTCAGTTTAGTTCAATTCAGTTCAGTTCATCTCTATTCAGTTCAGTTCAATTCAGTTCAGTTCAGTTTATCTCTATTTAATTCAATTAATACACTTCAATTCAATTCAGTTCATCTCTATTAAGCTAATGTAAACGAGCTCTAAGTGGGTTTTCACGCAGGGTAACGAACACCTCCTTCACCAGATTTCTCAATTTTATTTTATTATATTTTTTTTTTTTGTATTTTATGGCTTGACAATGTAATTTCAAAACATATTTAAATGTTTTTCAATTTTCTAGAAAAGTCCTTTCAGCATAAAAAAAATCACCTTTAAATATAAAATGAATTTCAATATTTAAATATGAATATGATGCCTTGTTTTGGAACATTTGAAATATTATTTTGTACTCCTTATAGGTATCCGGCTTCAGTACAAGTTGGAGTTCATAAAATATATGTTACTTTTATTTCAATTACGAGCTTGTTTACTTCAGATTATATTCAATTCAGTTCAGTTCAGTTCATCTCTATTTAGTTCAATTAATACATTTCAGTTCAATTCAGTTCAGTTCAGTTCAGCTCTATTAAGCTAATGTAAACAAGTCCTACGACTCTTATCGATTGCAAAATTTAATGACATTGTGAAGAATGAAATTGGAATGTGTTTTGCGTTGCATTGTTATGTAATGAATTTTGGGGTACAATGATTGATCACCATATATGCTTCAATATTGAAATTCAAACGAATGAATTGAGTAAATTGGGGATATATTCCATTCGTTTCAATCTGTTTGTGATGTTAGGAATAAAATAGTCAAAACGCATCAAATAAAGTGAAATAGAAAAAGTAGTTAATTAATGTACGTTATTAAATTTTATATTAGCAATAAAATATAGAATAATATTAATGTAGACATTCGTTTGATTTTATTAATGAAATAGTAGTTAAACAAATACGAAAGTCGGATTTTTAACCCCAAATCAAGGTGGGATATTGAAAATCAAAATTGAAATAAGATTCAAATTATCAGAGCCGGATATCGGATCGAACATATGAATTCTATCAATATCAAAGTCAGATTATTCATAATTTGTCCCAAGACTGACATGTTATCGACCCAGTGCGCAACCTGATGCTAGACCGACCTGAAACTAGTAGATTTTGACAAAAATAATGATTGAACATATTCTAAACACGTTAAATATAACCCACTCATAACCCAACCCTACCCAATTTCAACCCGAAAGTCAGTATTATAGGAAATTTTAGACAAAAACACTTCTTATCATTAATAAATTGATTTTAAAAATATTTTTATTAGACCACAACAACAATTATTTACCATAAATTGGCTATTAATGACAATATTTTTTTATAATTTGTACTTTTTAAATCGTTTAAAATACAATTTAGTACATATATTGCATTAAAACATGATGAATTACATGGTGTTATAAAAATCTTATATAAACCATTGACACTCGACCCATTACAAGTGAATCCACAACTATTTTATTTTACACTAATAAGACCCCCGACTCAACTCCTCTGACAGGTCAGTATGTCACACATAGCTAGAGCTCAAAAGTCTAAGAGCTCATTTACATTAGATGAATAAAGATAAACTAAACTAAACTGACCCAACTCCGCAACATAGAGAGCATTATCCAAGAAAAGGTGCGAATAATTTTTCCCCCCTTGATCACCGTGCTAGTGTGGTAGAAAACGTAAAAGCACCATTTTATTTTATTATATTTTTATTTTTACCTCAAAAAAGATGACGACTCTGAATGACCAAACTTCCTTCCAATTACCTTCTCTTTTACACTGCATCTCTCCGCCACGTCTCACTCTCTTTTCATTTTTTCTCATATTTATTCAAACTACCCTGTCTCTCCTCTCCTCTCCTCTCCTTTCCTTTCCTTTCCTCTCAGGCTCTCACCCCACTTTCCCTTCTCTACTCTTATCAAATATCAACCCATTTTCCAACTACCATGGATATCAATGGCGGAATCACCACCACCTTCCGTCATCGCAAGTCTCCTTCATCTGATCGTTTCCTTCGCAAGTTATCTCTCTCATCTCCTCCTTCATCCGATTTCGAACTCACCGAAGCTGATCTCTTCTTCACTAATGGCGGATTCCCTGATTCTTCCGCCTCTCCTAATAACAACAACAGAAAATCCAGCAGCTTAGGGTTTCGCATGCAGGAAAACTCCGGAATTCTCGCCGCACTTCCCGCCGACTGCGGTAATCGAACTGCGACGCCGTTTTGCGCCATTCCGAAACCTCACCGAGCTTCATCCGATTCGACTCCGTGTAGGAAGTTTCAGCACTCTGCTCCGGTTAATGTGCCGTCGATGATGAAAAATCCTAAGAAATTCGGTCAATTGAGTGAATTCTCTGATGATATGGATGAGGAAGATGAAGAAGAAATGCTTCCTCCGCATGAAATTGTAGCGATGAAGTTGAAATCGACATCATCGGTGTTGGAAGGTGTCGGCAGGACATTAAAAGGTAGAGATCTGAGACAAGTCCGTAATGCTGTGTGGCGTCAAACTGGTTTTCTCGACTAATTTTCCGATTATCTAATCTCTATCGATTTTTAACTCCCTTTTTTTTCAAAATTATTGGAATGTTTGGTGAATGGAAGTTGTTTGTTTTTTGTTTACTACTTTCATTATCAATGCAAAAATATTAGATGTGAAGATGAAGTAAAGTTTAGTATCAGGGTAGGTAGACTAGTTTGTTATTGTGGAAGATGGCGTATGAATGGCAACATGGTTGATTTCTTCCTTTTTTTTTTCTTTTTTTTGTTATGAGTTTTCTCAGTTGCTTTAGCATTTTGAGAAATTAATATACTGTAAAATTTTGGGTGTTAATTCCATCTGGACTAATTTAAATGTTGGAAAAAACGTGTACTGTACTAAACTACTGAGTCTGACCCTGACTACTGAATTTAGTTTTAATCTATTTTTGGTGTTACTTTTATCTTCAACTCTTTTGTTGTTGTTGTTGTTGAATGAAATAATCAAATATTACTACCTCCATCTCGTTTGTTATGTTAACTTCTTTACTTGCTACCTTTTTTTTTTTATTTTGGGTTTTTCTATTTATTTTGGATTTTTTTTATGTAGTGCCCTGTGGTATAGTGTTTTCTACGATGTACCCCTTCAAATTGGGACTTCTACATGGTACCCCTATGAAACTATTGTGCACCACTTAGTGCCCTCTAAATTATTAATTACGTAATTAACAATCTAAATTTGATTATTAGTGCACTAATCGTCATAATTAATCTAATTTGCTGTAAATTATTACTAATTATGACTAATTATTATCAAAGAATTACCAAAAAATACAATTAAAAAAAAAACAAAAACTACCAATTTTTTTAAAAAATAGTAATAATTAGCAGTTGTTTATATTAATCATAAAGGTTAGTGCACTAATAATTATGTTTAGTGTGTTAATTACATAATTAATAATTTATAGGGGTACTACGTGGTGAACAATAATTCCTCAGGGGTACCATATAGAAGTCACATTTTGGAGGGTTACATCGTAGAAAACGCTATACCACAGGGGTACTACATAGAAAAACCCTTTTATTTTTGCATGCAGAGTTCATATAAATTTTATCTATTCAACTAATATTTTTGTCATATATCTACTTTATTTTAACTGTTTTATCCTTACTTTACTTGCTACCTTTTTTTATTTTTGCATGCAGTGTTCATATAAATTTTATCTATTCAACTAATATTTTTGTCAGATATCTACTTTATTTTAAATGTTTTATCCTTAATTTTGTCTATTTTACCAACATTTTTGTCATATATCCACTTTATTCTAATTGTTTTATCCTTAATTTTATCTATTCTACCAACATTTTTGTCCTACATTCACTTTATTCTACTCTTAATTTTTTCGTTTCTTAATAAACACCTCTACATTTTAATGGTTCATATTACTTTACATATTTTTCCTAAAAACTTGTGCTAAATAGAATGTAGCAATTAAATAAGTACCTCGTTATCTTGTGTCAAATCGTTGTCATTAATATTAATATGTTACGGAGATAATACTATATTTTGAAAACAACTGACTAATTGAATGGGTATAAATGTATAGAAATTTTTATATACATCGAGTGTAGGTGCATTCAAGTATAATATTTCTTATTTTATAATTTTTTTGTTCATTATAAAATTTAAAATGAGTAAAATTATATGAAATAAGCAATAAAAACACCATTGGATTTACGGGCATTTGGATGCGTAGTAGATCCATTGATAAATATATGAATAGTGCAAGAATTCAATCCATTGTGAAACATTTTGAACAATTCAAGCATACTCCCTCCATTTTTTTTTTTAATTGTTACAATATTTTATTATTATTATTTTTTTAACAAATGTAAAAGTAAAAACAAAAATCAGATGGAGTATTTTTTTTGTAAAAAAAATTAATCTTATTTTTTACCAATTTTTTTTTTACTAATTTTTTTTTACATGTAGAATTTTGTTATTATATATATATATATAATTTTGTTCTTATCTTAATTGATATACAGTGTAGACCAATATAGTTGTAAACATTCGATAATTGTGATTGTTTTGCGGGAAAAACCTTTGAATGTCCATGATTGTTACAACTTTCACCCAACATTTCTTGTTGTAACGTTGGTGTGTTCGAAAAAAGGACAATTATTGATTCAATGGGGATTTAATTGCAATGTTGGCATTGTTGGGAGCTAGAGATGTTTGGGTAATTACTAATTAGTTTGTTTATCACACACACTTTTGTTTTCTGCAATATGTTAATTTCTCTTTTTTCAAAATGTCCTCTGTTTTCTACGTAGCCAGACCACCGGCTAGATATGGAGTGTTTGACAAAAAAACTTTGTTTTGAGCAAAAATATTTACCAAAATAATGTTATTGCAAAAGTATTTATGAAAATATTGTCCACGTAAGCAATTTTTTTTTAAAAAAAGATGCAGCTTAAATCGCTATCCCTATTAGCAATTTTGTTAACAAAATCGCTAATTGAGATAGTGATTTTGTCCTAAGTAAAAAAAAAAGAAGCAATGCCTTTGTTGTAAAGATCAATGACTATAGTTGATTTTGTTGTAATTAAAGGGTAAATCGCTATCTGAAATAACGATTTTTATTTCTAACAAAATCGCTATCTTAGATAGCGATTTTGTCACTGTAAAAAAGAAAAAAAAAACATCTTCTTTCCTACGTGGACATTATTTTGGTAAATATTTTTGCTCAAAACAATATTTTTGTAAAACACTCGCTATATATATATATATATATATATATATATATATATATATATGCTCTTTAGTCTTTATTTTAACTCAAAAGTAAAACAAATGCCATTGTAAATTTGTAATCCATTTCAGAAACGGGGAAGTGAGAATAGATTCTAATCCTCATTTCATGGGCTGTCAGGCCTTGTAGAGTTGTATATATAGTATGGGTTGTTCGTACACTCACTAGCTAGTCCACACCTAACCTCATTTAAGATTAAAATAAAAAAATCTATCTATTTTTTTTCCTTGGTACATCCTCAAATATTAATTGAGGAAATGGACTTTTCGGATCTTGACTCCATGCCCGCAAGTTTGTAGTAGTAATATAGCAGGATTAGCTTTAATCTATTTTTTTTAATAATTAAAACTATATCAGTGATTTTATAATTAATCACATATACTTAAATATAATATAAAAAAAAATTACAATCAATATTATACTCTTTCTCTACCTTTTTCTTTAGTTTGTCTTCATGATATAATTTTTTAATTGGAAAAAAAAAATACAAAGATTAAGTAGCCTTTCCAACCATGGTAGGCAATGGTAGCACTTAACATATCCTCAGTTTAGTGGGTTATAGTAAAGAGTTGAGAATGGCCTGGGGTAACATTGAGTTATTTGAGTATATAAGGTGGATTGGACTAGATATCTTTCAAGGCAAGTGTCGGCTAAATCACGAATGATGATAAAGCTGCTGTCAAAGTCCATATTATATTTTGGAATTTCTTTTTGTTTTTTTTCCATCTAATTAATGAATAATTATAGGTGATATTCACAATGCTTAAAAAGAAGTCATATGACTAAAATTATTTTCGAGTCTCCATTTTAATTTAATTTCTCCAACAATTGGATTCTATGTGTGAGATATAAAACATTCAATTGTTACAGACGGGAGTAGTATTATTTTATACTCAATGTTCTATCTATGAGCCTATCCCTTTGTACCTTATTATTTGTCCCTTGCTAAGATGCATGGATACGGGTATGGAAACAGGTGTAGGTACAAAACGAGTACGGAATACGTTGATTTGAAAATTATAGGATACGGTTACGAAAAATAGTTATTATTGAATACTTTAAAATTAAGACATTTTTATCAATTTTTTAATATTAATTGGAATGTTTAGTTTAATTAGTATATCAATATAAGAAAACCCTTTAAAAAGTATATGAAAACATGAAAAATGGGTAAAATTATCATAAAATATGTCAAAAAATAATGTTAAAATTTAGTAAAGTATCGAGTATCCTAAAAGTATCGGTATTTGGTACAGGTACAACTACATCAATGAAGTATCCGTGCTACCTAGGTCCCTTGTGAACATGACATGCAACTATGCAAGCAAAAAAGATAAGTGAAAATTGTTAACAGATTTGTATGGCCCCCACTATTAATGGAAAAAAATAAAGATAAAAAAAATTTGTCAAAAAATAAAGGGTTATTCCCATTGGTACACTTAAAAATTTAACAAATTCCACTAATACACTTAAGTTTTTTAAATTTCTAATAATAAACTTGAGTTTTTGACAATTCTCAAATGTAACATTTAGAAGGAATATTTCGTTTGAAAACATAATATTTTGTTAACTACTTGCCTCGATTTATGTGCAATCGATTTGTGTAACGAATAAATTACACAATCAAAGGTTTTCGGGGTCATTTTAGCCCTTAATGGGTCAAATTTAAGGTCAAAATTTGCAAAAAAAAAAAAAATAACAACATTCATCTTCAAATGCGTGCTAAAAACTAAAATGAATAGTAATTTAACGAAATATTATATTTTTAAACGGAATATTCATTCTAAATGTCACGTTTGAAAATTGTAAAAAACTCAGGTTTGTTATTGAAAATTTAAAAAACATAGGTGTATCAATAGAATTTGTTAAAATTTTAAGTGTACCAGTGGGAATAACCCAAAAATAAATGGAGCAACCAAATAAAAAAAATGGTGCAAAATTAGAAGACGGAGGGGTAGTATATAAACCAGGGGCGCCCTCCAACCAAAAACTAACCTAACCTTTTCAGTAATTCAATTAAGTAATCCAACATTATAGTACTTATTTTCAAATAGCTTTATCTTATCAAATTAGGCTTAGTTCATAAGCACTACATCATTCATTTATTTTTATAATGTCTTATTAGATGATATGGTTTGAACACTAGATTGAGATAAGGTGTGATTACTGATTAGGACTTGGTAAGCATGCCACCAATTAGTAAATATTGGCATTGGAATCATCTAGTTCCATATCCATAATCTTTTGCTAACTTTAGGCACAATTATTTAATATTCTTAAAAATACATTTTCCCCACCAACAAGGTACTTCGGGACAAATTTATTGGTTTCTCAACCAAACTAATTCCAATTTATTCCAATCAATTAATAAGTCATTCGAGATCTCGTTTAATTCGTCTCAATGTGTACTTTCCGAATACATAATTTTTTAATAATTTTTTGCTATACACTAAGATGCTTATTTGACAAGAGTACAAGACAACTCGTTGAGCTACTCAGGAATCGGGATCGACTCGATCAATACTCGGTCAAAGTTCGGCTTGAGTAAGTTCAACTCGAGATATTAGTGAGTTCAATCGAGCAATTCAATACCCAACTCAAAAAACTCACGGAAATCTCAATTTGTGTAATTTTAGAAATATGAGTTTTATTAAATCATTTTAAATTTATCAAACATTTTAATCAAATGTATTATAAGTTGAATATATTTTTTTTTTTACTGGAATAACTCAGGAACAAATATTGACTCTTATAGTGTTAGACGTATTTATTTATCAAATAAATGTTAGTCAAAAAATGTTCAAAGTTATAATAAATTTATCAAACATTTTAGTCAAATATATTATAACTCAAACATTTTTTTAGTCTATGCAGTCTTCAACAAGGAACTCTTTCGATTTGTTGTAGTTTTGAACCCAAACAAAGACCATAAACATAGAATCGGCAATTGTTGCAACCCTATACTAATCTTCATTAACATTTTAAAACTTTCGTTCTTCCACTAAAAAATAAAATCCTAACCCTAAGGGTGTGTTTGGCATCACTTTGGTTTTGAGTTTTTTTTTGTTTTTTACAACCAAAATAAAACAAAACTGTGTTTGGCAAAATAATTTTAAAAAAAACTTTTTAATAACTTTAAGGAAACCAAAACAGTTTTGACAAAACACCAAAAAGGTGTTTTCTAGGTTTTGTTTTAAAATTGAGCCTTTTCCTTTTTATTTAAAACACGCTCATTTCTCCAAAAAAAATACGCTTTCTTTGTTCATCTTCAACCTCAGTGTTCATCTTCAACCTCAGGGTTCTTTGTTCAACCTCTTCACCAACCTTTGTCTTTCTTTCTCTTCTTCACTGATCTACTACAGGTAATTGTTCATCCTTCAGATTTTTGATATTTTGTTTGCAAAAATATCTAGATTTGTCTTTAAATTTTTGATAATTCGTCTTATAATTATTCATTTGCAAACTTGATAATTTTGCTATTAAATCTAAGTGAGAATTTACTTAGATGATAACGAGTGAGAACTATTTTTGGTAGATTTAAATTTGTTTTATTATCAAAAGAATAGTTTGATTTTACAATTTGAATGATATTGTTGAAAGAATTAAAAAAAAACGATATCCCTTAATTTGTTGCTCACATAGTCTCTGTAAATGTATGTCTGTTTACTTTGAGTTTTTTATTTATTTAAATATGTATATAAATGCAATCCATTCAACATTAGATATGCATTATTTGGGGTTGTTGTTTACAGTCACTGCAATGTTGATGCTTAGGGCTTGTTTACATTAGCTGAATAGAGATGGACTGAACTGAACTGAACTAAACTGAATAGAGATGTATAATTGAACTGAACTTAATAGAGATGAATTGTAATACCCCGAAATTTTCGAAATTTAGGGCCAGAAAATTTCGCGGATATTAGTATTATTTTATTTATTCTAAGTCCAAAGGCCCATTTAAAATTGGACTGTTTTGTTTTTATTCTGCTCTCTTTTCTCAAATTGGGCCAAATGACCCAATTTTCCCTTTTCTTTTAAGCATGGCCGGCCTCCCCTTTTTCTTTTGGGCCAAGTATTATTTTTCTTTTTGGATTTAATTGATTAGCTAATTAAATTAATTAAATCAATTATTTTAGATCCTAAAACTTAGTCTAAGCTTAACTAAGTCTTTCCCCAATATGCTCAACTTTCCCTATTTTAGCTCTAACCTCACGGCCCCCTTAGTGTTCATTAGGGTTTGTTTTCTTTTCTTTCTTTCTTCTATAAATAGGGCTTATGCAACTTAGTTAATTCCTAATTGCAAAAAGGCTCATAAACCCTACAAAAAGAAAAGAACAACTTTCTCCCTTTCCTCTCAAGAAAGCCGTGACCCCCATTCACCAATTGGTGAATTTTTCTTGGAATTTTTAGCGTAATTAGGTAACTACGCTATCTTGTTTAATTTTGGTACAAGTTTTACACATAGTAAATTAGGATTAAAAACATGAAAATTGTAAAAGACTTAGTATCATGATTAGGTTTAGATTATTTCGAACCTTATGAATTTTATGAATATGATATTTCTTGATTTTATTTTAAGGTATTCTATGCATAAATTAATTTATTTATTTATGTATTTTGTATGAATAATTGCATGAATATTTTTGTCCTTGTTGTTCTAATTTGTCGAGTGACTTAGAATAATTTTAGGAGCTTCTTTACTGTTTGATATTTAATCAAGATTTATTTCATGGCGAAATTCGTCCTTCTCTTGCTTGAAATAATTTAATCTCTTAAACCGGTAAAACTTTCCAGATTTAGTTTACGAATTTATTAATATACTTAATCAATTCTAATGGCTACGAAATTTTAGGTGGAAGTCAGTAATAGTGTTTTACAGCTTGTGTTAAATTTTCGTAATTTTTAAAGATCGTTTGATATGGAAGAAAAATCCGAAACTGATCTCAGCCTAATCTGATTTGTTAGTTATAAAATCCCTTAAAAATAGTAAATGACATTATTTTTGGACGAAAATTATGCAAGTTAAACCTTGAACCTATATTTAACTTCCATTAAAATATCCAGATTAATCGAGACCTTTAAAGGGTCGTTCTTGATTTAATTCTTTAAAAATCAGATTGTGTAAAATAGTGTAATTAAATTATTAAAACATGTTATTTTGAATTCTTGAATTCAATCTTGATCTTGTTTGAACCCTATGATAGCCGTGTGGTGTGATGTAAATAAAGGAATGATTTTGATCTTGTTTTAATCCATGTTTTATGACTTAATGTTTAAAGTATAATTAAATTGTTTATTATTAAGTTTATTTGATTAATTGTTGATAGTTGTATTCAATTGATTAAAAGTATAATTTTGATATTTTTATTCAAGAATGTCGAATGGCTTGTTGTGATAAAAACAGGATTTTTATCATATTTTGAGTAATATATGTTGTTAATTGTTAAATTGTTTATAAGATTGTTTAATGAATTGATCTGATTATTATGTTATAATTAAAAAATGTCGAGTGGCCTTTTTATTTTTATCAACTTTAGTTTATTTTGGACTTATAATAATATTGGGATAATTTTAGGAATTGTTATTATTATTATTATTTATTACTTATTATTATTATTATTATAAGTAAGGAAGTCAGTAGGGATAAGTTACGATAAGGAATTGAGGATGATAAGACATTAAAAGGGAAAGAAAGGAAACAGAGTAAAAGGAATTTGAATTGTTTCGATCTCTGGCTAGGAAAGACTTGGTATTTAAGGTGACCAATATACGTGCCGCACCTCTCTTTCCTGGGACTTCGAACATTTCATTTCCGATTACGGCCACCTAGTATTTTCCGATTTAAGAAAGATATAAGATTTGAAATATAAGATAAGATAAGGACGCCCATTCGATGATACACGAGTCGTCGGATTGGGTTAAGCCGAAGCCACTGCTCAATGGGACGAACACACGAGTTCCCCCGCGCAGTTCTTGGTTCTAGAATATGTAGTCGTCTAAGTAGTAGTACACGAGCTGCTATTTAGGGGTTATGGCCATAGCTTAGGCTTAGTGGTGCACACGAGATCCACTACGGGTTGAATACACGAGTTCACCCCGGCATGTTTTAGGAAAGTTGTGGTGCACACGGGATCCACAACGAGTTATAGTGACCGGTCCATTAAGAAGTAAAGATGAATGTTATGATATGATACGATAAGATGTTAAGACGATTCATATGATATAAGATAAGATATTTTCTTTAAGGTTTTATGAAGTGGTCACCCCACCGACGATGCACGCTTCGTTATCGGGGTTAAGTCTTTGCCACCGACCTGCCGAGGCTTTCTGGTCGGTTTACTGATTCTAGTTTGTGTTGTCATCCGAATTAGTGGCACATGGGCCGTTAATTCGGGAGTGAGGGTCCCACTTAGACTTTGGGAAAGACACATGAGTCTGACCCGGCATATTCTAGGAAAGTTGGGGTGCACACGAGATCCCCTACTGGCATGTTGACTCGACCATGGATTAATCAAAGTTAAGATAAGATGTTTATGTTATGTTTATGTTATGTTATGATATGACAAGATAAGATATTTATGTTATTATACGAAGATAAGATATGATACGATATGAAGTAAAGATAAGATGATATGATATAAGCTAAGGTAAAGATGATATGAAAGTACGATACGTTATGAAAGTTATGATAAGATATAAGTTATGTTATGATGTGATATAAGTTATAATATAAGATGTAAGATAAGTTAAGAAGATTAAGATAAGTTATGATTTAATGAAATGATGATAACCAGGTTAAAAGTATTTATAATATAAGATAAGTATGAAATGCATGTGCTACGAATAGTATAAGTCTTCCGCTGTGTATATCTGTATTTGTATAACGTATGTATGTATGTATGAATGTATGTATTCGTATGTTATACCCGAATGTGTACGTATTCCATGATGTATTGTACGTGTATTTTGTACGTATTCTAACCGTATTTCTGCAGGTATTCTTATGCGTATTTTGTACGTATTTGTATACGTATCTTTGTACGTATTTTTATACGTACCTCGTATTGATTTATGTATAATATGTATTATGTTTTTGTGTGGTTTTCATGTATAATTCTATGATATTATGTGTTTAGCGGTCCCTCAATTAAGCGGGACAACCTAGTTACTCCCCACTGACGGTGGACCCCCCCTCAGTTTCAGGTGACGATGCAGCAGCTTAGAACGGGTTTCCGATGGTTGGGCTTAAGCGTGGCAGAGTTTAGTTTTACCTTAGTTTTACTAGAGTGATTTAAGACCATATTACTTTATTTTATATATATGATCCCAGCATGTTGGGAAGACAATATTTTCAGTTTATGTAATACTTTAGGTATTTTTACCTTTAATGACTTTTGGGATTATTTTCAGACTTTTAAGATAATAAAAGACGTTTTTATTTTTTTTAAATTTATAATTAATGACTAATTCAATGTTTAAGTAATGATCCGCAAGTCGTTTTCCTTCGTCAAACGACAGCTTAAAAAGTCGGGTCGTTACATGAATTGAACTGAATTTAATCTGAAGTAAACAAGCCCTTAGTTGATGTTGGATATGCATTATTTTTTACTATGTATGCGTTCTTTTTCTCTTTTTTTTGTGTGTGAAATAGATGAAAAAAAATTGAAAAAATAATAAGAAGAACAACAACAACATTATCATAATAAGTTAAAACTTATAGATGATACAAGATTTAAATTTAAAACAAAATGAAAACAGTTTTAAGAAAACTGAAAATTATTTTTAGTTTTTAAAAGACAAAAAACTGAAAAATCAAAACGATGCCAAACACACCCTAAACTCTTAAAAGAAAGAAATAAAATCCCAAATATGGATAATTTTAAGTTTATAACCCAATATATGGCCATATGGGTAGTAAAATCCCTTTTTAGGAAGAGAATGGAGATTTATTATTAATATACACAAAAAAATAGTGCAAAAGAAAAATAAGGAACTTATCATTAGCCGAAAAGGCTAGTGGTAACCTCTAAACCTTTGAAGAAAAACTAGGGTTTTGAGTAGGGAAGAGAAGGAAGAGCTAATGTTGTAACTACATAGATAGATACTCCCTGCTCTACCAACGAAAAATAATCCAATCACTAAACAAAACTAATTACACAACCATTAAAATATAAAACATCAATTTTTTTTTAAAATTTAAAATATGACTAAATAAAAAGTTTCAACTTCATATTTTAGTCCTTAAAGTAGAGATAAAATTTAGTTTAGATTCTACCCTAATTTGATCCATAAGAAAATTTTCGTTTCTAATCCAAAAAGTAAATACTTGCATTGGACTCCTTAAAAAACCTAACTTCTAGTCAGAATTGGATCGGCATTGTATGTTGGGAAATATTCGTCAAATTAGTCCGATATAGAATAAGCTTTTTTTAAAATTTTTCAAAGTGGTATTTGATTAATTTTATTTTAAAAAATCGGTATTAATTATGTAATTGGTTAAAGTATACAAGTATATCATTAGCAATAAAATATAGACTAATTTTAATACGTAGTATAATACTTCCTCCGCATCGGTATATTTGTAACAATTGATAATATATGTAAAAAGTAAAATATCTATTATTGCAGATAAATCGATCGATAAAGATGATGTACATTTTATTAAGGAAATTTTGTCAGAAAAGACCTTTTAAAACATTCATTTTGTAAGAAAATACCTTATAAAAAAATTGTTGTGAGCAGGGACCTAAAACAAAAAAAAAAGTTGCAAAGAGGGACCTTATCTCTATTTTCCGACATTGACTGTGAATCTCTGGCGTTGACTCACTATTTTCCTCCAATTTTGCACGAATCCTTTCGTATTTAAGGGTGTAAGAGATGAGGAAACCCAAATTCAGAAGAAGAGAATTTTAGATGCTAGAAGGAAGTATTAATGTAGGGTTTGTGTAGATGAATTTAGGAGGGAAAATGGAGGGGGAGTGGAGGAAAAATGAATTTATAGTGAAAATAAAAGGAAAGGTTAAATAGAGAAGAAAGAATTCGTTGAAAATTAGAGGGAAATAGCGAGTCAACGCCGGAAATTTACAGTCAACGTCGGAAAATAGAGGTAAGGTCCCTCCTTGCAACTTTTATTTTTTATTTTTTTTTTAGGTTCCTGTTCACAACAAATTTTTTATAAGGTTTTTTCTTACAAAAAGAATGTTTTATAAGGTCTTTTCTGAAAAATTTTCCTTTTATTAATGAAATAATAGTTGAATTAAATGTCAGGGTCGAAGTTTTTGAGTCGGATTGGTTTTGAATATCAAAGTCAAGGACCGAATCGAACATTCAACTATTGTTAGAGTGGAATTATGCATAATCCAATCTAAATGTAACCCGTTGTCATCCGGCCCTACCTTAGAGTATACCGACGACCCCCCACAACCCAAATCGAAAATCACCACATTCTTTTACCTTGTTTATACTTGTATTAATAATTTGAACTTAGAGCATCATCCTTTGCACTTTCCTTTCTCTTTTTCTTCTCTTCCCCTTCACCGTCTTCTAACTTTTTACTCCAACAATTGCTTTATTAATTCCTATTATGATAGGATTTGCTCAATGACTTCTCTTCCTTTTTTTTTTCCCCCAAAATGAAGTCAAAGACATGTTGGAATTAATATCCACACGCAAAGCTTAGTACTTGGCTACCCATGAACTCTTTAATACTAAACTACGTTTTTAGGCGGAAAGGTGCTCATAACATTGTTAGCATATTTCGTACTTTTCCATTATAAAATCCAAAAGCATAACATCCTCTCTTAATTTATTGACAATTATATCACCGGTTTTGTTAGAAGATTCTTCTACTTCAGTACTTCTATTACTTTCTGCAAATGAATGAAAACAGAAAAAGCCACCTACATAACTAAAATACAGCTCAGGCTTCCCGCTAATACTAAGGGTCCGTTTATTAGAGCGAAAAATGTTTTCCCTGAAAACAGTTTTCCTATTTTACACCGTTTACTTTAGATGAAAAAATAAAATGTAAAACTTTGGTTGAAAATTCATTTTACACCCTATTAGAAATATTTTCCTCTAAATTCGGGAGTAAAACTTATTTTTCGTGCAAGTAAACATCGAAAAATTTATATAAAAATGAGTTTTCCAACGTAAAACGTTTTTCATGGAAAATCATTTTACATCGAAAATATTTTGCACCAAAATGAACGGACACTAAATCAAATACTACCTCCGTTTCTTATTATTTGCAACGATTTGACACTTTTCCTCTCTACTTTATGTCACATCGTTGCAAATAATAAGAAACAGAGGTAGTATACATTTCATTCAGGGTCAATTTACTTTGGTGTAAAACATTTTCGATGTAAAATGATTTTCAATGAAAAACATTTTACGATGGAAAACTCATTTTCATAGAAGTTTTCTATTGTTTACTTGCACGGAAAATAAGTTTTACTCCCAAATTTGGAGGAAAATGTTTCCAATAGGGTGTAAAATGAGTTTTCACCCAAAGTTTTACATTTTATTTTTCACCCAAAGTAAACGATGTAAAATAGGAAAACTGTTTTCAGGGAAAACGTTTTTCGCTCTAGTAAACGGACCCTCGGAAAGATCATTAACCTTAGAACAACTGGGTTCAACAAAGTCTACCACAGTCAACTTGAAGAATTTGACACTAATAATCTGAATTGAATTGAATTAAATCAAATCATCGACTGCGGGCGTGTGTGCCTATACTATCTCTCTTAGATGTCACTTATAGATCAGTCCTGGCCTGGCCTTGAGATCGAAGAGCTCATTGATTCTTCACCCTGCCCTGCCCAGTGCCCAAGAAAGAGACAATAACTTTTACTCAAGCAATTTATATATGCAATTGCAGACGATTGGACATATCCGGCTCCTAATATGTAAGGCGTTTCAATTAAAACCTCAGTAGTGTCTCAGATTTGAGGGTTTGATATGGGTTTAGTTTATTTAAGCATTGCATTGGAAATGGATACAAATACTATATCTATTGTCATTTGTTTGGTTGGTGAGAAAAGGTATGATATGATCATGGTTAAGACCAAGGAAGAAGGTTGGGTCAGAATTGGAGGTGATGGAAGTGCTGAGATGGAAGGAATTTTACATGAGTCACGTGCTGAGGAAATGGCTCACTAAATTACACTAAATTCCATGAATATTTTGCTACTGTCATTTTCAGTTATTATTGCAGTACTTTGTACTTTTATTCCCTTTTTGTTAGCTGTATTCAGGACTATATATTAGCCTGTGCAAATCAATGAAGAATGAAAGATTACCTACAATTTCCTAAATTCTCTAATTCTCTCTCTCTCTACAAGTCTATCATATTCACTGTTATATTGGTTTAGTGCCTTGGATTTCCTATTCTTTCCTTGCAAGAAAATCCCAGAGCTAAGCTACCTGATTGTCACCCCTGCTGTGCTAGAGGTTCAATCAGATTTGTATCAAAGTAACAGTACAATTGTCGACCGATTCAGGGGTAACAAACACTACTTCCTTCAAATTGTTTACACTCTAAAATTTGTACTGTGGAGAGAAATGACGCCTTTCTTCTATTAAAAATCGTTCCCATTCTATTAAAAAACCAAACCACTAATAAAAATAAGGATCACTCCTTAATCAAAACCTTGTCATTCCATTTACGCTTATCATGACAGACAGACAGACAGACAGACAGGCAAAAAAGCATCCTCCCAACCAATATATATATATAGCCGTGCCACATTAGCCTAGCTTGTTAACTATTTTTGAGCTATTTTGGCCTCAACATTAGGGGTGATGATCATGAGAAGCTTCAACTAATTTAACCCTCAGCCTAAAGATATAAACTTTATCATAACCTAAAACTTCATCAAGCTTTTATCATAGCATTATTACACGTACATCCGCTTAGAGCCTTAGATAAATTATCCTATATTAACCAGGGTCACAATCAACTTCACTTCCAACTAACAGCAAAAGCCCTTCACAGCTCCACTACATGTGAACTGGAAATATAACTCTCAATATCAATGGTTAAGAAAGATCAATATTTGAAAAAAAAGAAGAAAGAAATTAAAGAGCATTTAGTATGAGTAGGCCGGAGGCATTGTATTCCATTCATAAACTTGTCGGATCAATACAATCATCAATATGCTCCAAAAAATAAAGGGTAGAATAAAATATTTTGTGTTATGAACCGATATAGCTAAACGAAATATTTATCTAATAAAATGTAATTGCAAGAAGAAATATGTTGATTAAGACTGATTTAATGGAAATTATAGAAAAATAGCAAGATGATTCCAAATTCGAGAGGTGGTTGCATTCCCTAAACAAGCTTTCAAGAGGCTTAGCTTAATCTCTCCCAACCCAAGAAAACAAATAATCACTCAACAATATTCAGCCTAATATTCTTCCTCCTAATAACCTCTATATGGAGAAATATTGTCTACAATACTATCTAGATTCTTCTTTAAGCTAATAGTAACAATTTATTATGCATTACCTAAAATGTCCTATCCCTAATATTGGTTCTTAACATTTTGCAACGATATTCAAAGGTTGGGAATTTAAAATAACTAAAATCATCAGACACTTGGATACATCAGATAGGACACTAATTAGTGCCTCAGACGACCGTCGTGAGAATAATCCAATATCATCATTTGACTTCTTTGGCAATACGAGCTGAAATAGAGCTGAAATTAATAAGGTAACTAAAAGAAACCAAATTGATGAGATAGCTAAAATTTTCAAAAATTGTTGCGATGCTATATTTAATAGCAATTCAATTTTAGAGATCAATTACTTGCACAAATATGAAACTATTGAAAGTGTAATACCCCGAAATTTAGGGCCAGAAAATTTCGCGGTTATTAATTTTATTTATTTAATTCTAAGTCCAAAAGGCCCATTAAATTTGGACTGTTTTAATTTAATCTGTTCTCTTTTTCTCAAATTGGGCCAGTGACCCAATTTTTCCTTTTCTTTGGACTTGGCCGGTTCTCCCACCTCTTTTGGGCCAAGTATATGTTTTGTTTCTATTTAATTAATTTGATTAATTAAATTAAATTAATTAAATTATTTATTTTTAAAATTCCTAAAACTTAGTCTAAGATTAACTAAGTCTTTCCCTATTTGTTAGCTCTCATTCACGGTCCCCTTACTAATCATTAGGCTTTGTTGTTTTTTTTTTTTTTCTTTCTTTTTCTATAAATAAGGCTTATATCATTCATTTGGTTCCTAATTGCAAAAATACTCATAAACCCTAAAAAAAATATATAAACTTTCTCTCCTTCCTCCAAAAAGGGCCGTGCATTTCAATCACTAATTTAGTGATTTTTCCTTGGAATTTTAGCGTATCGAGGTAACTACGCTACCTTGTTTAATTCTGGTACAAGTTTTACACATAGTAAATTAGGATTAAAAACATGAAAATTGTAAAAGACTTAGTATCATGATTAGGTTTAGATTATTTCGAACCTTATGAATTTTATGAATATGATATTTCTTGATTTTATTTTAAGGTATTCTATGCATAAATTAATCTATTTATTTATGTATTTTGTATGAATAATTGCATGAATATTTTTGTTATTGTTGTTCTAACTTGTCGAGTGACTTAGAATAATTTTAGGAGCTTCTTTACTGTTTGATCTTTAATCAAGATTTATTTCATGGCAAAATTCGTCCTTCTCTTGCTTGAAATAATTTAATCTTTTAAACCGGTAAAACTGTCCAGATTTAGTTTACTAATTTATTAATATACTTAATCAATTCTTATGGCTACGAAATTTTAGGTGGAAGTCACTAAAAGTGTTTTACAGCTTTTGTTAAATTTTCTTAATTTTTAAAGATCGTTTGATATGGCAGAAAAATCCGAAACTGATCTCAGCCTAATCTGATTTGTTAGTTATAAAATCCCTTAAAAATAGTAAATGACATTATTTTTGGACGAAAATTATGCACATTAAACCTTGAACCTATATTTAACTTCCATTAAAATATCCAGATTAATCGAGACCTTTAAAGGATCGTTCTTAATTTAATTCTTTAAAAATCAGATTGTGTAAAATAGTGTAATTAAATTATTAAAACATGTTATTTTGAATTCTTGAATTCAATCTTGATCTTGTTTGGACCCTATGATAGCCGTGTGGTGTGATGTAAATAAAGGAATGATTTTGATCTTGTTTTAATCCATGTTTTATGATTTAATGTTTAAAGTAAATTAAATTGTTTATTATTAAGTTTATTTGATCAATTGTTGTTAATTGTATTCAATTGATTAAAAGTATAATTTTGGTATTTTTTATTCAAGAGTGTCGAATGGCTTGTTGTGATAAAAATAGGATTTTTATCATATTTTTGAGTAATATATGTTGTTAATTGTTAAATTGTTTATATGATTGTTAATGAACTGATCTGATTATTATGTTATAATTAAAGAAGTGTCGAGTGGCCTTTTTATTTTGATCAACTTTAGTTTATTTTGGGACTTATAATAATATTGGGATAATTTTAGGAATTATTATTATTATTATTTATTACTTATTATTATTTATTACTTATTATTATTATTAATATAAGTAAGGAAGTCAGTAAGGATAAGTTACAATAAGGAATTGAGGATGATAAGACATTAAAAGGGAAAGAAAGGAAACAGAGCAAAAGGAATTTGAATTGTTTCGATCTCTGGCTAGGAAAGACTTGGTATTTAAGGTGGCCAATATACGTGCCGCACCTCTCTTTCCTGGGACTTCGAACCTTTCATTTCCGATTATGGCCACCTAGTATTTCCCGATTTAAGAAAGATATAAGATTTGAAGTATAAGATAAGATAAGGACGCCCACCTGATGATACACGAGTCGTCAGACTGGGTTAAGTCGATGCCACTGCCCAATGGGATGGATACACGAGTTCACCCGGGCAGTTTTGGGTCTTAGGATATGTAGTCGTCTAAGTAGTAGTACACGAGCTGCTATTTGGGAGTTATGGCCATAGCTTAGGCTTAGCGGTGCACACGGGATCCACTACGGGTTGAATACACGAGTTCACCCCGGCATGTTCTGGGAAAGTTGTGGTGCACACGGGATCCACAACGAGCTATAGTGACCGGTCCGTTAAGAAGTAATAATGATATGAAAGGATATGACACGATATGAATATGGAATTGATAATAATATGAGGTATATTACGATAATTGAAGAATAAGATGTATAAGTTAAGCAATATTTATATGTTTAGTATAAGTCTTCCGCTGTGTGAGTGTAGCATAATGTAGGTATGTATAATGTATGTATTTTGTATTGTATATGTAGATTGTACGTATATCTAACCATATTTTGCAGGCATTGTTATACGTAATGTGTACGTACTTTATACGTGTTTTGTACGTAATTCTAACCGTATTCTGCAGGTATTCTTATACGTATTTATACGTATTTGTATACGTATTTTTGTACGTATTTTTATACGTACTCCGTATGAATTTTCGTATAAGATGTAATAAGTTTATGTGCGATTTTCATGTATAATTCTATGATACTATGTGTTTAGCGGTCCCTCAATTAAGCGGGACAGCCTAGTTACTCGCCACTGATGGTGGACCCCCCCTCAGTTTCAGGTGACGATGCGGCAGCTTAGAACGGGCTTCCGATGGTTGGGCTTAAGCGTGACAGAGTTTAGTTTTACCTTAGTTTTTACTAGAGTGATTTAAGACAACATTACTTTATTTTATATATGATCCCAGCATGTTGGGAAGACAATATTTTCAGTTTATGTAATACTTTAGGTATTTTTACCTTTAATGACTTTTGGGATTATTTTCATACTTTTAAGATAATAAAAGATGTTTCTATTTTTAAATGTATAATTAATGTTTAATTTAATGCTTAGGTAATGATCCGCAAGTCGTTTTCCTTCGTCAAACGACAGCTTAAAAAGTCGGGTCGTTACAGAAAGTCCATATAAAGGATTTAAGTTAAAAAAACAAAGTACTCTCCCCATAACATATAAATTTCAACAATTGTTTTTTCACGCATTTTGATAAATTAATTTAAGGGTGTAAACGAAAAATTAATCAAAATGATTTTAATACAAACAAGAATGTGATTATAAGTTACTAATATCAAGATTATTTTAATTAATTTGGTTATTTACACCCTCAATTTTTTTTATTTAAAATGCCTACAAAAATAATTGATGAAAATTTTATGCTAGAAATAGAGTACATAATTTCAAAAATCCAGCCTTCAAACACCCCAATGATAAATTGATAACGTAGGAGACAAATAGTAACAATCTGGCGATGATGAATTAATGAAATTCTAGCAATTCAGCATTTCAATAAACGTTATAATTTCAAGCTCATTAGAAAATGAATGTTTCACAACTTAAATGTATCATTATATATACTTGCCAGAAATAAACATGAAATACTTAGACAAACCATCCAATTATGAAGAACATCAATGAATATTCACACATTGTCAACTTATTTCAAAATACAATCAATAATCTCAAGGGTAAAGCTACATAGGGGGCTGGGAGTGATTTGACACCCGTAAGTCATAAATGTGATCCTTAGTTTTAGTATATGACACCGGCAAGCTTTTATAAAGTATAATAATTAACTATTTACCTTAATTATTAGCAAACTCGTATTTTGTAAATTTGTTTTAAGGTACAATTCCCTATTTGATTGATAATTTTTACTAGTTTCAAAGTACGTAGATACAATTTAAATTGGATTTAATTTTATTTTGTAGTTTTTTTAAATAAAAAAAATCTACAAAATATTAAGGATAAAAATAATTAAAGCATGAGATAAAAATGTATGTTATTAGTTATTAATAAATAAATTATGTATGTTTTAAATTTTTTAAAAATATATTTGGCCCCTTAATATTCAAATCCTGACTTCGCCCCTGAATAACCTAATTTATAAAATGTTTCCCCACCTAAATTACAAGACATTTACAACATTAATTTGAATATTAAAACCCAATCGCTGAAAAAGAATTTCAACACAAACAAAATTAACTAGAATGCACCACAAGCAATTTCGGCAAAATCAAGGGAAGTTTAACAATGTAAATGATGATGAAATGAGTAAAATGGTAAGACAAAATTAGGCGACGATCAAATTGGATTTATCTCAAAAGAAAAACCCTAATGAGAATAAAAACCAATAAAAATATTAATTCTGTGCAGCTATGACTCGAGAAGTTTCCCTTGAAATTGGAAGGCACAAAAAAGTTCAATTAAACGTTCTGAAAATAAATGCAGAGCTCGCATATACTGCTATGGATTCCACCTACAATTCAACACGAAACAAACATACCTAGTAAAGCTGCAAAATACAAAGATTTTACAGAGGAGAACCAAGACTGAAGTGATCAAGTGAAGATGTTACAGCAAGTTGTGTTCTCTTCTATTTATGTAGAGGTGTTAGATTACTAGGGTTTTCCAAGTTTCAACAAGCGTAACATTTTTTAACGTGGCTTATTAGTTATCAGTGGAGAGTGGAGACGATATTGAGATATATTTTGCCAATTGCCATATGATATTTTGCCAAATATCTAGGATATGATTTAGGAAATTAATTTATTTTATTTTATTAAGTTTCCTAGTATTCTAAGTTTCCTAGTTTTCATTGGAAAAACGTTGTATACATATATACAGTATCAATGAATGAGAAAGGTAAGCCATATTTCCAAAATCTTTACAAACGCTGAGTTGCCGACACATAAAGTTTGGGTCTAATGGTAAATTTGGTAATAGCTAGGTAATGGACGGGAGCCACAAGAGGTCTATTAATAGCAGTACATTTAAACGAAATAAGAGCCTTGACCATGTTTGTAGAGTAGGTAAGAACATGGATAGTCTGGTCGAAAAAGAGGGTCTAAACGAGACCAAATAGAAGCGCCAAGCCTAAGGCCAGATGGGTCCTATTTTCGATATCATTTGAAAAAAAAACCCAACAGAGTGGGAGAACGGAACACAATGTTATTATGGTGGACACCAAATACAATGCTCCATAGCGTTGCAACAAAAGAAACAACTTGAGTATCCCAAATATGAGAGAGATCATGATGGAGATAAAGAAGGAAATTCGCTCGTAATTTAACCTAATCGTTGAAATCAATATTTGCAACCGAAAACATACGAAGACGCATATCAAAAGAAGCCCAAACACGTTGAGCAAAATTATAGTCCCGAAGGAGATGTGCGATTGTCTCATTGGTGGAATGGAAGGACTGAACAGGGGAGGGGAACCGTAATGCAGTATTTATGAAGATTATCCACGAAAGGTAGGATGCACTGTTAAAGCCGTCATAAAAAGAATTTGCATTTGGGAAATTAAACGACAATCGCCAAAGAAGATGCCAGATGGGTGGCGTACGTAGTGTCTAGGTAATTATGGTTGTGTGTGGTATGAGGAATTCCAGTTGATTAATGTGATATAGTGAGATACAATTTTGTATTTCATGATAATATTTTGACGTAATTTTGAGGAACATCAGGGACATATATGTCTTGTCATTTAAAAATAGATGGTATTTTGGGAATATATTTTCAACAACATGATCCTTACTAAGGAATTTCACATTGATTGACTAGGAATTTTCCGTGTGGTACAAATGTACAATTAGGATGTCAAATGTAAGACTAAATATGTTGATTTACATTTAATCTTATTTAAAGCAATTATTTATTTATTTAAAACATTAAATCAGGCAAAAATAGAAATTAGATTAGACTTTCATATATATTATTAGGAATATAATTTGCAAAGTACCTAAAGTACCCTTAAGACTCACAAACCCCCCTTCACACTCCATCCCTCTATACCTTTCACCATCACAACTCCATCTTTCTCTACCTCTCACCATCCCAACTCCACCACCACTTTACACAATCTCCACCCCGCGCTACACCGCCACCCTCGAAATTTTTCGGATTATTGTAATTAGACTTTGGGTTTTCTAACAAAATTAATTAACTAATCTGACAAATAAAATGAAATTAAGCAATAAAAAAAATCCAGGTGTCCAGATCTGGACACCCTAACCATGGTAGGGGCATCCCAGCTAGACGCCCTACCATGGTTGTGGTGTCTGATCTGGACGCCCCTGCGTAATATTTTTTAAAAAAAAATCTCTTCTCACATCTCGCGGTGGTGGTGGTGACTAGCATTGTTGTCAGTGTTGTTGAACCACTTGTGGTGGCTGGTGGTGTCGGTTGTGGCTGGTATAGGTGGTTCTAGATCGGGGTGGTGGTGGTGCTTCCTAGGCTGGTGGTGGTGGTACTGGTTGGGCTTAGTGGTAGTAGTGTTGGCTGAGTTTAGTGGTGGTGGTGATCTTGTGGATGATAAGGTAAATATGAGAGTAAGAGTTGATTGATCTTCTTACATATAATTGTGGGCGATTTTATGTAATTGGTGGACGACGTTTAACAACCCACAATTCTTATTAGGGGGCGTTTGGTTGTCAAAGGGGAAAGAGAATCACTTTAGGAATGGGAATGAAGGAGAATGGAAAATAAAAGTGTTAGATTTAGTTAGTTGTTTGTTTAAAAAAGGGTTGAGTTTTGCCTCCACCACACTATACTACTACCACCATACCAAACCACCACTCCAACCACCTACTGCAAGCCACCACTATCAACACCACCACTTACACCACTGGCGCAACCTCACACCACACCTCAACCACTGACACTACCACCGACACCATCGTTGCCCCCTCACAAAATCCTAACCACCCAAAACAAAACAAAAAACCTAAACCAATTGTGGGGCTGGTGCGTGGGTCTGCGAGGGTAGGGGAGGGCTGGTCGGCGCCGGTGATGGGTCCGAGGGTGGGGTTGGGTTTGAGAATAGGGTGTATCGTTTTCGTGGTTAGGTTTCACGTGTTTAGGGTTCGAGGGTGTCGTTGGGTTTGAGGGTGGGGCTAGGTTGGGTCTAGGCTGGGGTCCAGCTGGGTTCGAGGGTGGGGTGGGGCTAGGTTCGATGGTGGGGGTGGGTTCGAGCATGGGTCTGGGTTCGAGCGTGGGTCTGGGCTGGGGTCCGACTGGGTTCGAGGGTGGGGGTGGGGGTGGGGCTAGGTTTGATGGTGGGAGTGGATTCGAGCATGGGTCTGCGTGGGTCTGGGAGGGGCTGGGTTGGTGTGGGTCTGGGCTGGTGGTTGGATGTTTTGTGGTGTGGTTGGGTTGTGGTTGGTGGAAGGTGGGGAAAGGGAATAGAAAAGATAGGGGGAGGGCAGGGTTTGCAAAAGTGATTGAATGGGGAATGGGGAGGGGAATGAGAATGACAAAATTGTAATAACAAACACAGTTAAATGGAATGGGGGCAGTTGATTCCCATTTCCTTTGATTAATATCCCCAACCAAATACACCGTTATTATCTTAAGGTTAGAGGCCCGTGATAAATTCAATAACGTGTGAGTACATTTTAGCAATATATCCGATTAATTGATTCAATAATGTCATTGAAGTGTGTGGTCACACAGCTATGTATGTGACACTGTGCCCTATTTTAACATAATGTGACTATGTCAATAATGTCATAGTCAATTGAATGAACCCTTTAATTTGGGTTTCATTGCAAAAAGATTTATGTACATGCGTAGTCAAGTCAAGTAATAGTCAATGATTCTCTCGTACTTGCATGTTTATCATTCACTTCCCATGAACTTTCATGCATTCCTAACTTGAGGAAACCCCAAAACTTGAATTGTCGCTTTTTTGGGTTTTTTTTAAATTGTAATGTACCCCATCCGTAACATATTAATGGCAACGATTTGACATAAAGTAAAGAGAAAAAATGTCAAATCGTTGCCATTAATATGTTACAGAGGGAGTAGTAATGTTGATAGTTTGAACCTAACTTATCAGCATACTCGTCTAAAAAAAGAATGGATATAGAATCTTTTCAGATGTGTGTGATAAAATTCGAATCCAATATCTTACCCACAACGTTAAATGAATTGTAATATTAAGACAAAACCTCAGCATTCTGTTACATTTTATTAATATGTATTGTATGTGTACGGTGTATAGTGTATGTACCGCATGACAAATTGAAAATAATCAATTAGAGCATATGCATAGGGTCCATTACTATGCCAATATTATTTTTGAAGGTAGCTTAGAAAAACGATATACACATCTAAATTATGAATATAATTATCTTGATATATGCTATCTATTATATTATTAGTATTATATACGACTTGTGATGCAAAACATTAAAACAAATCAAACCCATATTGTTTGGGCCAAAAACTAGTTTAGAAAAAAGAGAAGGAACTTTTGAAGGTAGCTTAGAAAAACGATATACACATACATAAACTTTAGGACTACATATATAAGGAGCTGAACAGATCAGAAATACATATTATTTGCAACGTTTAAATATTTTTACTCCCTATTTTATGTCAAATTATTGATGGTAAGCTTTACTTTGCAAACACATGACACCCATTATCATTATGTCATAGAATGTCTTACAATAATGATGGGGTTTAGCCCGTCGTTAATGGGTTGTCGTTAACGGACTAGTTTTACGACGGGTTAAAAAATCGGTCATAGAATGTCTTCCAATTATAATGACGGGATTTGATCCCGTCACTAATGGGTTTACGACAGGTAAAAAAAGGTTATAAAATGTCTCACAATAATAACGGAATTTGAGCCCGTCGCTAATAGGTTTTCGTTAATAAACTATTTTCTTGTAGTGATTGACGGTATGCTTCCAAGTAAAAAAAAAGGCGGGAGCAGTTTCTATCAATTTTCCCATGAAAATATTTGAAGCCTCTCATTATTTAGTGAGCTAGAAAAAAGCCATAAATTTTGGACACTGCATAGATAAGACCATGTTTCATTTGGACTAAATTTTTGAAAATTTAATTTAGTTCATTTCCTAATAGGTATAGGTTTTAGCTTCATTTATTTTATTTCAATTTACAATTCAGTTTAAAAAACATGGTTATATTACGAAGTATTAATTTTCATTTGCTATGGACTTGTCATAAATCATCCCCACATCACAGATTCAACCAGATCCGGAGCCAATCAAATGGGTTCTAGACAAAATCATTGATCGAATTGACTCAAAATTAATTTCTATTATTTTTATTTAAGAAAAAAAATTAGCAATAACCACTAGAGGGACACATGGGCTGGGACGGAAGGCCTGACACGAGGGTTAAATCGGCACGGCAAGGTTTGGGTCTGGCCCAACATGAGCCCGCCATGACATAGCACAAGAGGGAAGCTTATGGGCCATGGGCCGTGCATGGGCAATATTTTCAAAATTTGGCACAAGCACGACCGATTGGGCCGCTAGATGACACACTTATTATGAGCAAAAATTTCAAAATATACGACTTTACAAAATTTCAAAATTTTATTAATTTCAAAATTTGGGACACGACACTAGTAGGACCGAAACGATCGAACTGTGGGATGGACTCACTTTTTTAAAACTTGGCACGAATATGACACGGCACGACTTTATTTTGGCCGGCTCAAGGCATGTCCCACCAAGGCACAAAGCATGTGGGAGCCCATTGCCTACCTTTAATAACCACCAAACAAGAACTATATATATATATATTTTTTTTTGTTTTAAATTTAACCATCAAATAATTAAGGTTTAAACATTTTAAATCCATACCACTTAACGGAAAATTAATAAAATGATCGTTAAATGAGCCCTATAAATTTTAATTTAAAATCCATCTAAATTTATTTGTGGAAAAATTAGGGTTTAATTTATAAATCATGGGTGATTGTTGTGTTAGTTTATGTCTTGAATAATCTTATTATGCCCCATTCGTATAATCCATGACGGTGACCTCGTTGTCTGGTCAGTGAGTTGGGGTCCAAGGGTGAAACCTTGGTATGGGGGGTTCGGGGCAACATCCCAAATTTTGTGACTATTTTTTGGGCCGCCCTGTTTACATATAAAGATCGAGTAGTATATATAAACTCCAAATTCCTGTAACCTAACCTAATTATTCGGTATTCTGCACTTCTTCAAGATGAATGAATTTTTCCTCTCCTCTGCCAGTGATTGTAATCGGCGCATTGTCGGCGAACTACTTAAATTGTGTTTGTGTTCTTGTTAATCTGACATGCATTTTTCTCGCATTTGTTACAACATGCTGGGGTGGTTGACACGAAAATGACCAAATAAGGCCAACTTAACCTAATTAACAGTTTTGTTAACTTTAACTAGATAATACCCGAGCAAATGCTCGATTTATTTAACTAAGGTAAGTGTCTAAATCTAAATTAAATCATTATATATAAAAATTGATAAAAATTTATTGTAGATGGAAAATTTATCTAAGTGCTTTTCTTTTATATTTTATTCGAAGGGGTTTCTTTTAGTTATATTAGACAATAGAGAATAAGTAATGTCCGAAATATGCATAATTTTCAAATTACTTAAAATTAGCTCACTAAAATGATTTCGATTTTGGATTGATATCAATGAAATTACTTTATGTTCATAAATTTCACGTCTTCTAATGTTGACAATGAAAATTCCTACTTTTTTTTTATCAAGATTATGTATTTAACTATTTATTACTGGTAATACAAAATTGCACTATTGCAAAAAAAAAAAAAAAAAAATCACGCACAAAAAAAAAAAAAGTATTTCACTTTCATATATTTGTATCCATGAATTTCTCTTTCATATTTTGTTAATGGTAAAAATAAGTACTTATTTTCAAATATATTATGACCTCTATTTTTTAAATACAAAGATTTGATATGAGGTAGGAAAAATTAATGACAATCAAAGACTTATTTGAAACTTTATATACAAAAAACAAAAAACATATTTAATATAATGGTTCATTCGATTTAGAAGATTTTTAAAAATTTAACATGTAAAAATAGGGCAAAAACTAAGATGAAGAAAATCAAGTTTAATCGAAAAATATACAATTACTAACGGAAAGAAAAATGAGCACTTATAATATACAATTACTAACGGAAAGAAAATAATGTAATTTTTTTTTTGTGGAAAATAAAGTAAAAGTTATTATAATTTTTTTAGTAAAAAACTAAATGCATAGTAGAAAAAAAGACCAAACAATGAATGTTCAATAATTAATGCAACCATTAGGATTGACTTGATGATGCATTTTCCTATTTCTAATTTTTTTTATTGTTTTCCCCCAAAAAACATAGCATAATTATTAATGAAGGGAGAGGGAGGAGGGAAATTTGGGTGATTGGAAGGGAAATGAACTTTTTGTAGTGGCAAGAACTTTAGTAGTATAGAAAAAAGATTTCGTTAAGATGCAAGATTAAAAAAAATTAAAGCTTATGTGATGGTCAAAATAAATAAATAAATAAATAAAACTTATGTGATGGTCAAAATAAATAAATAAATAAATAAACTTATGTGATATATATTTCCAAAAAAGTGTTGCATTCTTTGATTCTATTTGGGCCTGAACATTATGATCTTTATTCTTGAAGTTGACTCCATCATCTTCCACTTACAAAGTCTTGCAGAAGTAGTATTTACCCAAAAATTAAAAAAATTCCACAAAGCGTGTGATTTTTAACACGGAGTTTTCTTAGAAAATTCCATAATGCATGGTGTGGTGCCTAATTTACGCCTCTATCATACCAGTATATCACTATTACTAATTATATCATTTCATATATATATATACAACAATTCAAGTATATAAAGAGAAAGTACTGAACCACATGACACGCTAAGCAATTGAAAAACTACACCAAAAAAAAATGAAAGAGGCACCAGGGTTTCGATTTTATCCAACAGAAGAAGAGTTAATATCATTTTATCTTCAACATAAACTTGAAGCAAGAACAGAACCTGATATTGATTGTGTTATACCTGTTGTCAATATTTATGATTTTAATCCTTGGGATCTCCCACGTAAGTATTACTACTATTTGTTTATATATATATATATTTCTTCAATTCAATACATTTAATTTTCATAAATAAGATATATATTTACGGCCCGTTTAGTAGTCGGTTATAACTGGAGGTAATGGGAATGAATTTATAACTAAATTTGGAAGGAAAATCAAAATTCATTCCCATGCTGGCCTGGTGCTAGTTTAACTCGATTTTATCTTATTTTCTTCACAAATATTCATTCCCATCTAATACCACCCTTCCACATGGTAATGAAAAATAAGAAGGAATTTCAAGTTTGGGAATGAAAACTATGTTTTCCACGGGGATTTTAAAGTTTTTCCTTAACAAATTACACTTTAAATTTATTACCATTACCACAATTTATTACCAATAACCAAACGGGCCGTTAGGGTTTTTATTTGCATCCAAAATCAGCTCATCTTCTTGATTCTTTACTTTGTTTTTTACAATTATTATTTTTGTTGTTGTTGTACAGGATATAAATACCTTATATATTCTGTATGACATATACTTCTGTCTCTAGCTAGCTACATGCTAATATATAATCAGATCAATTTCAAATAAATATATCCATCCAATCCAAATTAAATGTAACAATTTGAAGCGTGCAGACTCTTAGGTAAAATTTAGTTTTGGGAGTATAATGAATAGAGAGAAAAAGTAGAGTATGTGATGATGTGAGTGATAAAAAACAAATTAAAAGACTTACAAATAATGAAAAGATTAAAATTGTTGCAAATAATTTAAAACTTTTTGAAATAAAAACTGTTGCATTTAATTTGGACGGAAGGAAGTATTACTATGTGTTTATATATCCCAATTCAGTAGATTTTCAGAAATAATTTGTTATTTGCATCCAAAATCAACTCATCTGATCTTCTTGATTCTTTTCTCTCTTTTTTCAATTATTATTGTTGTTTTTGTTGTTGTTATACATTATATAAATACCTTACTTCTGTCTCTAATTACATGCCAATATATAATCGATCAATTACAAATAAACAATAATAGATCAATAGTACACCTAATACTTCCTCCAATTCGAATTAAATAATGCAACAATTTGGAGTGCATGGACTTTTAGGTAAAATTTAGTTGTGAGAATAAAAGGGATAGAGAAAATAGGTTGGATATATATGTGATGAAGTGAGAGATAAAAAAAAAAAAAAAATCAAAAAATGGAAAGATTAAAACAATTGTTGCAAATAGTTTAAAACTTTCTGAAATAGAAACTGATGCATTTAATTTGGATGGGAGGAAGTATATTTTTCGAGTCCAAATCTCCTGTCCCACCATGTGTATCATTTGTGATTGTGCTACTTATGGTCCGTTTTGTTTAGCTTATTTTATGGTTTCATGTTTTCTCATGTTAGGTCAAGTCTAATAACTTCCAATTAGTACGTACAGTTCTTGTAAGTTTTAAAAAGTTCAAATCAGAACTAAAAATCTCTATCTAATAAGTTCCAATCAACTCTTATAAATTCTAATAAATTCCAATGAAAGCTTTTTAGGAACAATTAGGTTAGATCTAATAATTAAGTTTCATCAAGTAGAATTTATCAGGGTCAATATTCTAATAGCAACAATATTGTCGTCAATGCGATAGGTAAAATTTCATTTCCGTTCGACATACAATTTCCTATGTCCAACCAAGCTCTATATGTCTTGAATTGCTTCTTGACTCTAACTTTTTTGCATGCAATTTTGGAGTTATTCCCTTTTTCTTAATTCATACATTACACTACACAAAAGTAAACCATTTGTTACCTAGTTGTTATGTTGTACTCCTTCCGTAACATAAAACTTTCAACAATTGGTTTAGCACGTATTTTGAGGAAATGATTTGAGGGTGTAAACGAATGAATTAGTCAAAATGGTTTTAAAACAAGCAAGAATGCATGTGATTAATAAGTTACTAATATTAAGGTTATTTTGACTAATTCCTTCGTTTACAGCCTTAAATCACTTCCTCAAAATGCGTACAAAACTAATTGTTGAAAGTTTTATGTTCCAGATGGAGTAGTTAAAATTGCATTCCCAACTTGGTTTTCACAAAAAAAAATAAAAAAAATACAAGTGTTAATTTAATTCTTCTAGATGTTTTAATTAACTTATATTAAGAGGGTCTATAGTATTATAGTAATGGATCGATCCAACAAATATACATTTATAATCGTATGTCAATAAATTTCTTCCTATATATATTAGTTTTTATGTATGTACGCATTCATTTCCTTGAATGCGTTAATAACACGCATGAAGTTGTTGAAGTCGATCTTGACATATTGATTAAGTCTGATCTTGTGAACGCCAAATATGATGTATTGGGTTCGAACCTCACTGTACATATTATCAAGGATTTCTTATCTTTCCCTCTTCAGATGCGTGTGACTACTAAATTATGATGACGAATGACCTATAATAGAGTAGTCTTGCACTCCTGCTGAAGGCCTAGCTAATACCACCCACATCTTAGCTTTATTATATATTAAAAAAAACATGCATGAAGTCATAATGAACCCTAGCTAGCTAATTAATACTCCCTCCGTATGTAACAAAATAACTGCAATAACATTTTTTCTCTCTACTTTATATCAAATCATTGCAGTTATTTTGTTACGGAGAGAGTACTATATATAATGATAGATATGGTTTAATACTTATATTAGTTATAATAATTTAATAGTAATTTGGAAATAATTTATGATCTATCAGAAATGTCAGGAGAAGGATGTAGGAGAGACTCACAGTCGCAAGAATGGTTCTTCTTCATACCGAAACAAGAGAGGGTGGTGCGAGGAGGGCGGCCGAACCGCCTCACCACCACCGGCTACTGGAAAGCTACCGGCTCACCCACCTATGTTTACTCATCATCATCATCTAATAATAATAATAATAAAAAAAAAATAATTGGTGTTAAACGAACCATGGTTTTCTACCGTGGAAGAGCTCGTACTAGATCAGGTAATTCTAAGACTCAGTGGAAGATGAATGAGTATTTGGCCATTGATCATCATCATCATCATCATCAACTCTCTTCTTCATCAACTAATCCTCCTCCATCTGTAAGTTTATTATATTATCATATATATATTGTATTGCTACATTATATTATTTGTTACATTATATATATTATTTGCTGGCATATATATGATGTCTAATTATTTTTCACAACTTGTAATTTTTAGAGGGCAATCTTCCGATTAATTAGTTCAACTCAGATCAGATCAATCTTTCCAGTGGAGGGAAGCAATAAAAAGATAAAATCAATTCAAATGCAATTTATTACCACCAACCACAAAAAATTATATATATCCAAATCCTATTAGTTATTTGAAGTCTCAAAAAACAAATTTTATAAAACTTGAAATTATTGAGCAAGCTAGAACTGTTAATTTTCCGTCAACAAGTAATTTATGCATTTTTAAAATTATAACTCGTAAATCAAGGTGAATTTGGAGCTTTTTTTAATCAATTTTGACCTAAAATTTGATCTTTAAAAACCACAATGACCACATTCTTTAACCGGATTAATTTTTATGGCACACAAATCTAGACTATTTTTTTTCAGCATCCAAATTGAGGTATTATTAATCATTCTTTTCTTTGTCCATTTTGATAGCAAATTTTGTTCTTTAAGAGCTCAAATAACTTACAAAATCTTAACCAATAAATTTTCTATGTACAAAACTGATACATTTCCAAGCATGTAAGTTAGAGATTTTTTAGTCCTTTGTCAATTTCAAAATGACCTTAATTTTTAGGGTCAAAATAAAAAGAGAATTAAAAAAAAAAAAAGTGGGCCCCGTAATTCTTGCTCAATAATATCATGGGGTGAAATTGAATATTCCTTTTGAGTTATTACCCCATATGACAATTCTAATTTTAGCTGCCAAATGTAATACTACCTCGTTTTTTTAATGCAACAATGACATATTTTTCCTTTTTGCCTTATACATCAATTGTTATACTACCTCCGTTCTAAAAAATACGCAACAATTGTCATGACATGGACTCGTAGACATTTTTTTATTGTGGGTAATTAAAAAAGTGAGGGGTAGTTGATTAACATAAATGGAGAGAAAAGTGGGGACAATTAAAGGAGTTGTGAGAGAGAGTGGGGACAATTAAAGAATTGGAGAGAGAAAAGGTGAAGACAAATAAAGAATTAGTAAGGGTATTTATGTCTTTTAGTAGCAAAAGTTTATTGTATAAGAAAAATAAAAATTTGTTGCATTTATTTTGAAACATCAAAAAATGAAAACTGTTGCGTTTTTTTTGTAAAGAATGAAGTATTTAAAAAGATACGGTAGTAATAAAAACAAATTTAGGGGTACCATATCACTTTGCCACATCATCATCATGCTATAATGTTGTTATAATTTGTAAAATTAATAACCACACCCAAATTTTTTTAAAAAGCATCTAAACTAAATATTTTGACTAACCATTTATCGTATAAGTTTTCTTTGATAGATCGATTATTGAACATAAATCATTATATATACCGCTTTATGTTAAATAAACATTTGGAGCCGAGGCGATCTAGTCCTATTCCTACCTAGGTCATGACGACCCACGACCTCATGTCAGTAAGAAATTTTAAATGAATATATATCTTACAATGTTAGCTTAGCAGGTTTTTGAATTTTGCACATTAGCTCAACTTATTCCGAATTTCTAATAAAGGTTCGATTCAAATCCCATATATAGCTAGCTAGTAATTTTCACCTAATTCTCAGTAAAAAATTATGATTACGGCCGGCCCTGAGCAAAAATCCCAGATTCAATTCGCAACTGATTTAATTGGAGCATGGATTAGAATGTATTTTACTTGCTTCATCTATCCTAAATACATGCAGTAATACATGTTTGAATAATAATAGATTAAAGAAGAGTTAATGAGTTAATTAGTTCTTCTAACAATAAATAAATAAAATAATCTTGAATAATATCTTGCAGCAGCAAAAAGGAGAGTATACAATATGCAGAGTTTACATAAAATCAAAGTGTTTGAGAGCATTTGACAGGCGACCTGGTGCACCAATTATCAGAAATAATATTAATATAAGAGCTCATCATCAACTTATTGATCATCAAACTTCATCTAATCATCAAGCTCAACCGACGGTGGAGATTATAAGATGCAGCTCAAGTGAAAGTTCTTCATCATCTGGGGATCATCATCTTCAACTTAATAATAACAATAACAACAACAATACTAATTATGATAATAATAATAATAATAATGATTCTTATGATCAAGGAACTAATAATAATACTAATAATGAGCAACAAGAGAGATTTTTGGGCATGGAAATTGATCAGTATGAACCTCTATGGGAATGGGATTCCTTGATGATGAGCTGGAATCTTTAATAATGTATATATATATGTAGCCATTATTGATCCTCATTTTGAATTAACACTAGGTCTTTGGTGAGACTTTCACAATTATTAATGGTGAGACCATGTATTATTCCTAAAAAATTAAAGTTATCAAAAATCTGTAAAATTATTGAAAATATGTAAAAAGTTATCAAGTTGTTTTATATATATATATATATATATATATATATATATATATAACTATTTATATGTTTTCTATAACTTTTGTCAGTTTTTTTTAACTTTTTATAGCAAGACTTGGTCCTACGGTGGTGAGACTGTCACCAAAGAATTTGTATTTGAATTAGTTAGTACTCATTTTGTTTCATAAAGTTCTTTAATCATTCTATATATTTTGACATGTTCCATAATTTATTTTCATATTTTACATAGTATATTACTATATTATTCTACTTTAGGTAACTTTTTAATTATTATTTTTATTTAACTTGACTTATCACGGAGAGTCCACCACTAATAAAAAAAATTACCTCTCTTCCTATCTTTATTTAATTCAGCTTGTGAATCTGCTTTATATATTTTCTTTCATTTCTTGGTTTGTGTATCTATCTGTAGCATTAAAGATATTTATGGAAGAGGGGTAACATTTACAGGCATACATTAAACATTGAGTGCTTACACTATGTTTAAGGGTGTCAATTAGAGATGGCAACGGATTTTGGATCCGCCCCGGATCTGTAGATCCAAATTCGTTTTTAGGATCTGGATCTTTATATGTTGGATCCGGGTTGGATACGGATCCTCAAGGGAAATGCGGATTTGAATATGGATCTTGTTTATAGATTTGCATTAAGATCCGCATATCTATGTTTTAATAAAACATATATTGAATTAATGGTAATCTTATAAGTAATACGGCCCAAATGTCTAATACTCCAAAGCCCAAATAGTTTATTACCCAATTTGATTATGTAATGTATAAATTTTAAGATGTTGATGATGTTAGTTTGTTAATTAGTACTTACTACTTAATAGTGGGTTTTAATTTGCATATTAATTGTATATGTGATGAAATAAAAACTTTAATGCATTAAAAGTTTTAATTATCTAATTTAATAGGTATAATACAAGAGGATCCGTTTTTTATCCGGATCCGCAAGATCCACAGGATATGGATCTGGATTTTCATTTTATGGATCCACGCGGATCTGGAGCGGATCTAGATCTAGGCTGGAAAAACGAATCTGGATCGATCCATCAGGATCCGGTCCAGATCCGATCCGTCGCAATCTCTAGCGTCAATGGTTTAAGACTGAAGGAATGATTAGGTTAGTTTAAGGGTTCATTGTGTTTAATTTGAGTTATGTATCATTATTTTCGGAAATGTGGTATATAGATTGGAAAACGATAAATCAACGCCAGAGAATAGTCAATATTGAAATATAAGGTCAATGTTTCATCTCACAAAAAAAAAAAAAAAACTTTATTATTATCATATTCGGTACAATATACAACAACTAACAATTTGGGCAAATAAACCATGCTCGTAGCTTCTTTCAAGGGTTTTTTTTTCCCTTCTTTTTTTAGATATTAAGTTCATTGTATAAGTAAAAAATTATGCTACCTACTTCTTACTCATAAATAATACTTAATCCATTCCGAATTAAATGCAACAAATTATTTTGTATGCTTTTTAAAGAAGAAATGTAAGGGTGTAAATGAGCAAATTAACCACAACAATTTTAATACAATTAACATATAATCTTATTCTTGCTTGTATTAAAATTATTTTTATTAGTTTGTTCATTTATATCATCAAATCTCTTCATTAAAAAGCGAGCAAAATGGATTATTATGTTTAATTTAAAAAGGAGGAAGTACAATAATTAAGGTGTCAAGTCTTAACCTCTTGGTTAAGTTTTGTGCCAAACATGATGTCATATGTTTAAACCTCGCTACAAACATTTGCGGATATTCCTTATCTTTTTCCTTTCAGATATGTGTGACAGCTAAACTAAGTTGAGTGACCTGCAATATGACCTAATTCAAGGGTTAATATCCCTCAAATTTTCATAATATGGAGTAATAATAATGATACAATAATTAAATTATTCTGAAAAATAAATGTGTTGATTTGGGAAGTATCAAAAATAGTCCGGCTCTACATACTAAATTACTAATGCATAAAACTTTCAGGGATAACATTCCCAAAAAAAAACATTGGATTTCACTTTTGAAAAATAGATAGAACTACTTTTGAAACATGAAAAAGTTTCCAAATCTGATAAATCAGGAAATTATGCCACCACAATACCGTTTCTCAAGTATATACTTCAGTTGATACAGTATCTCAGGTGTGAAATCAGCAGATCCAGATAAAATACATCTATACAATAATTATTTTGTTGCTTCACATAAACAACAACACAACACACCACAACCAGAATATACACTTGCTAGGCACAAGAACATCTGATGCTCAAACCGTTTATCCCCCACTACAATCATAATACACATTTACATCATCGTTTTCCAGCTCTTCGACTTGTTACTATCAAAATTTGCACACGTTGATACTTTCTACCAATCATCATCAAGACTAGCTTGGTGAAAGCACAAGACAGTACAGGCAAATAAGAAGAATGAGGCTAACTCAATGACCATAGCTCCTGTCTCTATCAGATTTGCATGTCTAAGAATTATAGGAATTGCAACACTTCCTACTGCAGAAGCTCCTGTCAAGAACTTAGCTGCATCTATCCAGCTGCAAACATACACAAACAATATGACGCAAGTGTTGAGAGGAGTGAAAGTAAATGCTGTCAGGTTATGACATCTTGCAAATAACCTAAGAATTTGAATGGTGATGCATTACATCTCAACAAAGGGAAAACAGGCAGCAACCGCTGACCCACCAACTCATGAAAGATCCACAAACAATATGCTAGTTGAACACCTATAATACGGGTCAATGCAATGCAATGCAATGCGCCATGCCTAGTCCATATATTGTGCACCCGGGTGAACATATCACAATGAACATCATACACTTGCTAACTTGCATTTAAAACTGAAACTTTATACTTCCTCCGTTTCAAAATAAATGCAATAGTTTCTTTTTTAGGAAGTTTCAAAATAAATGCAACAATTTTAATCTTTCCATTTTTGCAAGTCTTTTATTTCTATCTCTCACATCATCACATACCCCACTTTCTCTCTCTACTCTCACAACCAAAAATTGTCTAGAGTTCGTGCCTCCCCAATTGTTGCTTTTTTTTTAAAACGGAGGAAGTATTATACGTTCAGAACATTTATATTAACCATTTAGAACATTCGTCTATGTTTAGACCACTTAATTTTGTAAAAAAAAAACAAAAAAACAAAAAAAAAGTAAAATATGAATGTTATAAATGCATAACATAAATGTTCAAAGTGTACAACATAAATGTTTTATTTTAAGTGCATGTGCATATATAATGATCACCATACACCCAGGTGTAGGAAAAAAATACATGTTGTGCTCAAGTCTTAATAAAAATTCATTCAATATGGTCGATACGACTACACCATATTCCAAGCTATTAATATAACCAATACCATAAAGAAGAGAACAGTTTTTTTTAATTTCTTATAAACAAAACTAAACATACAAATAACTCACTCCCATCAATCAGAAACTTGCCATCATCCAAATCACTCACCAAAGTAAATTCAGGAAATCAATTCTCATATTGTTTTTAATTCCTCTGCATATTCACATAGGAATACATGAATAAACCCCACGATCCATGGAAGACAATGATATAGTAATCCTAAGAGTTAGTAGCTCATTCATTACGATTGATCAACAAAAAACATATATGTAACACGGAGTAAATTAGAAAGATAAAATATTCAAACACATTGTTGACCAATCACAATAAATAGGTTGCCAAACTGTAGGGCCACCTAAAAACTTTTCCTTACATAAATACATGGGACTCGGTTTGTATTTTTAAGTTTACAATCAAAATCATCATGCACAATACCTTCAAGGCTAAAAGGCTCTGGTAAGAAAAACATATCAAAACTCATATGCATCAAGAGCTGGATTCATCCATCAAACAATAAGGTCATCAACCTATCCAAAATTCTTGCATCTAATCATCAACACAAATAAAAAAGATTGGCTATCTGACCAATTATAACTTCATGATTTGAATATAAAATGAAAATGCAATATCAATATTAATATTTGATGCATATTACAAAATTTTAAATAAATTTAATTTAATTTAAGATATTATACATCTTGATTTTTTTATTGACCAGGGATCCCAAGCGGCCAAACCACAGTATTTGAGCAGGAATATTTGCAATATATCAAAACACAATAATTGTGAAATGCCAAATTATTGACGGCTTATTGAAAAAGGAATGACAGTCTTACCCTCCACCATCCCGACTTACTAAGAATTGTGTGGACCCACCTCCAAAGAACAAGCATGGCATGGGGACCACCACATACATGAGAGCTACAAGATTAGCAGCCAAAATTATTGAAAATGCAGCTGAAAGTACAATCAAAATTCTTCTCTAATGAACATGTGCTAGAACAAACCTGACAACATCGGCCACCAGTTACTGTAAATTGCACAAGCCTGCAGCAAATTAAACAGAACTGAAACATACAAGATATAGGGCATAATTGCTCAAAATAGCATGGGAAATCTTTATAACACAATAGCAGAAGTGATGAGATTATAACTTAACGAATTGAAATTTTAAGTAGCCTTATCATAAAGAAAAATAATCTCTCATCAAAAGTATTGTCAGTGGAACAGAACAATCGCTGTTTAGTACAATGAAGCAAAACAAACACCCCAGTATCCCACTAATCTATTCTCAACTTCTTTATTTGGTGAAGCTACATAATACTTTCCAATCAAAGGACAAAAAGACTCCTAACAATTGTAGGAACAGGCTTTACTAAATTCAACACACACACTTCTTACATAGTGACCACATTTGGTACGTAGTTATGACACACGCTAAAACAATCGCTACAAACTAAGAGCACTATAATATTTTATTTTGATCTGACTGATCCATGTACGCCATAAGTTAGCACTTAGCAGTCATGTCAGACAAACAAAACATTGTTTCTGTGCTGAAAATTGAAAAATTATTAGACTAATGGAAATAAAGGATAAACAACCATTAACAACCACAATTATATAAAAATGTAAATTGCAATCATATGGCTGGCTGCTGACTAAGCAGGATCTAAACCCTAATGAAACAAATGCTAGGGCATTCGACAGTAGAAGAGATAACAAGTCAGTGGGTTTTCACTTTGGAGAAGTGAATGCTCTCACAAAATTCTCAAGTTGCCATATTTTATCATAAAGCTCTTACAATAGCATCACCTCAGCACAAAATAACAAACTCAACAATTTGATATTCCTTTGTTTAAGTAACTACAAGGTTCACTCAGTTTTTGACAGCATTCTTCTTGTCACGCAATGGTGGGTGCCTAGCATCACCACCTCCCCAAAGAGTCACCTGACACCTTGTCCTCAAGTTGGAATGCAGGGAACAAGCACATGTGGCCAGACATGTAGCCTCTGAGGTTTCTACCTATTTCAACTTGATTAGCACACATCCACTTATCCAAGGAATGATTGCCCTTAGAGGAAGACATGGGATATCTAGCAGCTGCAGAGGCTTGTATGCTCAACCATGAATTCCTGGTCAGCATCGAGTTGCCGAGGACTCGAGGTAGTAAAGTTGGGGAGAAATGCTACCTTACTACCAGCTTAAGTTTCCCTAAATAGCCCAAGCCCTATAAAACCTTGTGGACAAATTCTCGCAAGGCCGCTTCACCAAACAAGATTGACAATTAGTTTGTAATTTGAGATAAATCATGCCACCCACTATAAATTCCACTGAACAATGATGCTTATCCTCTTGGAATTTCATCATATGTTGTGCCCTCAAAAGATAACCTTTTAAATGATCCAATAGTGTTCACCAAGCTCCAACAGCTGCTGCTCCAAGCCTCCAAGGTCAAATTCCAGAGTACTCTCCTTAGGAATATGCACTAAGGTTGGTAGAGCTTTCCCATTCAAAGCCCATCTATGTTTTAAAAAGTACAGCCAAAGGCACACTTATGCACAAGACGAGCTCGCATGCGCAAGTATATCACCTCCAAGTACCAAGATGTGGTGCACTCGAAAAGGAGAAAGAAAGGCGTGCCTAGGCGTGTGCCTCTGGCAAGGCGCAAGGCACGCGCCTCTATCGCATTTTTGGTGTATACCTTGTGCCTCTTTCTTCTTTTTTTTCCTTCTTCTCTCCACACCTGTCTACTTCACCACAACCTTCATGGCTACTTTCTTGCTCTCTTTATTGTTTTATAAACCTTTTTAGATCTTTTTGATCTCTAATATTCTATTGATTTCCAAAGTGCTTCCAATATCTTTTCACCCTGCGCCTAGACTCAAGAGCTCCTTTGCACCTCACGCCTTTTAAAACCAATTTGCCCAACAAATTAGGGATGATAAGTAAAAATGTGGCACTGCCGCACTGATACAACCCTTGCATCCTCATTCCTCAAAAAGTCCTTCCAAAATATGCTCATAAAGACAAAGTCTCGATCCAAGACAATGGTAGATAAAAAACTATGAAGTTTAACTGCCCCCCAAATAAAAATGAGCCGCTATCACTGCCCAACAAAGGGATGCTTTGAGCTAATGCGATGAGCAAAAGTAGTGAAATGATCAACCAACACTAAAATGGTGCCAACCCTGGGAATCTTGGTAACCCCTCAATAAAGTCCATTGGCAAGCCCTCCCAAATTTGAGAAGGGATGGTTAAAAGTATCATTAAAACATGGTTGTCCATAGTTAGTATCTTTAAAATCATTTTTCCTAAAGGAAATTACATATAAATTGTTACAACAGGTTATGACTGAAAATATTACCTCTGGTCTCTGGTTCAATACCTTATTTGCAACAAATGACTTCAGTACCTTATTTGCTACTTTCGCCAAACTCCAATACCTTTTATTAGTATTAACTCGTGTAGGTCTTATGTTGTTGACATAAACAACATTTTGCTCAGCCACTACCTTGTACATCACCGACCAAGACCATTTTGAAGCAAGGCATTGATAAATTTTAGAATCTCCCATGTGTCCCCATAACAATGAGTCGTGGTACTCCTTAAGAAGATGGTGCATCATTAACCATCACTCTCCATGGCTCCGTATATATCAATAATCCATTCTTCAATGAATAACCCTTAGGAACCAACACTTCTTCCACTAATGTGGTTATCTTGATGATGACTGATGAATCGCTTAATTCACTAACTTGTCCCTTAAAAACCCCTAGTTATCCTAAGCTAGGAAGCATGTGTTTAACTAAATGGCCTCATTACCCATACCAGGAACACCAGAAGACAGGGATTGGTGTGGAGTAGGTAGAAAAATGTTCCCATAATGTTTTGGCCTGAGTGGGAACAACGAGATTGGAGCAGGAATTATGGAAGGTGGCTTGGGAACGTTTCATGACGAGCAAAGGGAAAAATTGCCGTCACGGTTCTAACCTTCGTTTCGATGCAATATAACAATAAAACTTAAACTTTGCTCAAATAAGGGGGAAAAGAAAGGGGGGAAAATCAAACTTGGGTTTTGTATTTACGACACTTCTCTTTCACCTCCCTCTAAACTGAATCTCTCACCTCACATCCTGCCATCAACGATAATTCTCCTACTCACAAACTACCCTCTGCCACCACCTCCAACCAGGTTTGTCTCTTCCTTCGTTGTACTTCCCTCTTACTTCAAATTCTCAAGTTAATGACTTTTTCATTTTATCTAATTTGTCTTCTCTTATTCTCTCCTTTACCTTACTTGTATCAATTAGATGTGATGCTAAACTTTAGAAGTGTTCTCAATTTCTTTTATTTTTTGTTCTATTTTGTTCATGGCAATTTATTCTATGTTTTGGGTTTATTCCCTTTTTTTTTATCCTACTCTCATGTTAAAATTTTCGTGTTTTGTTCTCATTTTCTTTCATCTTCCACTTTCTTCCCTAAAGATTGTTGTTCTTATAATGTTATGTTGTCGCTCACTTCTTTATATTGCTATTATTTGTGAATAGTTCTAAAATTTTGTATTGTTTTTTTTGGCCCTCTCTCAGGCTTTGATTCTCTCCTCTCCTTTTTTTGTATCAAGTTGATGTGATGTTAAAATATTCATGCGTTTTGCTCTCATTTTCCTCCTTTTTTTTCCTAAAGATTGTTGTTCTTATAATGTTATGTTGCCGTTTACTTTTTTCATGCGTTTTGTTCTCATTTTCTTTCATTTTCCTCCATTTTTTCCCTAAAGATTGTTGTTCTTATAATGTTATGTTGTTGTTCACTTTTTTATATTGCTGTTATATGTGAGTGGTTTTGAAATTTTATATCTGATTTACTTTTAATTGTGAAATGATATTGTTTCACACTGGTATCTCAACAACAAAGTGGTAATGTCGGACTGGTGGTAGTAGTATCGTTGAAGAGTATGTCGATTTATCACATCCAAGTGGGAAAGCTCCATTCTGGAGTTGTGTAACTAAGTTTGGAAAGAACGGTTCAGTTACTTCAATAGATGGAACTTGAAGGCACCAATCTAATCTTTGCTATGTACAAAAAGATTTTTTTTTTTTTTACTCTAGAGAAAAACACATTTACTAAGAATTAGAAATGCATGAATTGCACCATGATAAGAAAGCAAGTAGGAATGAAAGAATTGTGATGCAAAGGATAGAAAAAGAGTTTGAGAAGAAAATGAAGGACTCTAAACAAAGAAAGTTCCTTTGCATAGTGAATCTCAAAAGGAAAATTTTCCCTTTAAGAAAAGAAAATCTGATATTCCGCATATAGCTAGAGCATTTGGTGTTAACATTAGAGACCAACCGAGCCAAAAACTTGCAAGGATGCTCCATTATGCAAGTTTGCCATTTAACTTGCTAGAAATCTACATTATTTTAGGTTTTATCAATAAATTGTTAGTCACAACCTTGTTGGTTATGTATCTCATCATTATCATAAATTTGGAACAACAACTACAACAAGAACAACAAAACATTAAAATTAATTATAAGAAGCTGTTAGAACCACTTATATCAACACTTCTCATCCCTTTCCTTTTCCTTCACTTTTTTTTTATTTAGAAGTTCAAGAGTTTAGGCTAAGCCAAAGTACAATAGAATACATGGAACACCATTATAATACTTGGAGGAGGCATACATCTTATATGCCTCCTCCAGGTAAGGAGCTAAGTGCCATCCTAGTTTTCAAAGGTAGTAGTCCCTAATGTAGCAGGTTATTGGCGGCAATTGTGTGTGGGACACAGTCCGCCTCTATCATTCTCTTTTACTATAATTTGCATTCTAGTAATACAACCATCTTATTCTTTTAATTTTCCACCATTAATGATGCTTATGCTACGCTAATTCATAGCAAGATGCAACTCATAGGAATATCGGAGTGGCTGGATCGCTTGAATAGAGAGGAGCAACTTATTATGTGCCTCTAATATGCTATAAGGTTAAAGGAAATTTCCTATAAGACAACAATGAGACTTAGATTATTTATATGGATAAGAATGTTTGGCATTTAAGAAGGTTACAGTAGCATAGTTGCATATGTTGAGATGAATACGTAGGAACAACTTGAAATATAAAAGCAGAAACGTAAATATTTAGAAGAAAAACAGAGCTAGGAGTAGGGATTTTAAGAATAAAGATAAGGAAAATGACCAACGTTGGTGTTGGTATATGATGCAACAACCAAAAGATGCACTATTAATAAGATAAAGGGTTACGATGATAGACAATTCAATTGAAGTAGACGGAGACTACAAATGACATGGATGGGAAAAGGAAAATGAAGGAAATGGGTTTATAGATTGCACATAACTGTCAATAGGAATGCATGGAAGAAAAAACTTCTTTGTGGATTATTGGAGTAACAAATGAGATAGTGTATTGATTCAAGTAACTGAACCCATATCTTTGAAATTAAGGATTTCATTTAGTTGTCATTGAGTGACTACTAACAAATTAATACAAAATTAAATCAGGCACTTCCCAAAGCAATGAAAACAGCTCGCAACAATTCTTCTATGTCAAAACTCACAAGAAAATGGCATCTTCCAAACCAAAACAGACAAAAGATAGGTGATCTTTCCAATGACGCAAACGGGTTAAGATTTCTTCCTTTGTTGTCATCACAATGTCCCTTGCACTCCTAGGGTTGCACACCCATTTTGGTTAAATTTTATGCAGTGTACACAAATAGAAGCATCAAATAACGCAAAAGCCTGGATGATCAAGTGATTTGACAAGAATACAAGATCACACATATTTCCATTTTCTATATCAAATATAAGCTAGATAAGTTGTGGAGAGTGATTAACTAGCCTTTTAGGCAGGTACATTTTGGGCTTGTCCTAGTTTCTTTTTAGGCACCTACCAAAGAACTTTGAGTCTTAAGAATTAATGTTTTGACTTGTGGTCTCTAAACTACTTTAACTCTTAAGAATCGAAGTTCTTAGGTTCTAAGGTAGGCGCCTAAAAAGAAACCAGAACAAGCCCAAAATGTACCTGAAAACCAGCACATCCAAAGTAAATTCATAAAAAAAAAATTAAGAAAAAACTGCCCATTAGTAGGAACAAAAAGTACAATTAGCGAGTGATTCTTACTAAGGTAGTAACACCAGTTGTGGAGGAAGAACAACTAAATAATGCATCCAGATAGCATAAATCACATCTAAAGAGAACCTACATCAATCATGAAGACTTACCAACAACTGCAATATGATGCTGAATGAAAAAGTAAATGCAAGCCCACAAAGCCTGCAAATTTTTTCAAGCTAAGTTAAAAACTCCAAGCCAAAAAAAGGCACAAAAAGGAAACCTAAAATCTCGGCACTTACACTGAGGAAGAAAGCAATATTCAGTTGACAGCAAGCCCCCAATGCATCAAACGGACAACAATCAGCACAAGAAGCAAGATCACTCAAAATCATCAGTACAAGTACTTTTTAAGCCTAAAATTAGATCTATCTAACCTGATTACTGTTAGCCTTACAATATTCACCATTGATCCTAAGCACACAAAATATCATCCATAAAACGGATCAAAAAATATTTTTCAAATACTTTTCTTCAGTATTTCTCAAGCACTTTCATCCATAAGACATACATATTGGTGATTTGATACAGATTTAAAAAAACACTAACTTCCTTGACAACGAAATTTTGTTAACATATACTATAAAAGGGAGACAAATAGTAATGATTAAGCAAGAAAGAGATGTCAATATCAAAATTAACAGTAATCAAATTGAAATTTAGGAAAGAAAAAAGGAAGGGATTGAACCTTGAACTGTCATCGCCATGATTTCTAGAGTAATAGAGCTACAATTTCAGTTCCAGAAAGAGGAAAATACTTCAGTGAGGAGTTGTGTGATCAACAAATTCGCTACCTGTAACGGCTGTAATTCAAACAAAAAAAAAAAGAGCTGTAAACGGTTTGCTTATGGCGATAGAGTGAGAGAATGCGGGCTTTTTTTTTCTCTGCAATCAAAGTATATTTCTTGGTGGAAGAGGAATATAATTTGACTTATTTATCAAAATCAATGACTTCAACAAATATGGAAATCTGTAATACGAAGTCACTTAGAATACCTGTATATTATCTGAAGAGTTCTGAGGTATGAAATCACTAAATTCGGCACTATAATTAAACCAAATTCTGTATAAAATAACCTATTCAACATATTTATATATGCAGTGCAATTGGAGTATAAATGTATAATCGAACTAAAATAACAGCAAAATCAGCAATTACAATTAATAAGAATCGAACAAAGATGAGTAGTGATTGGTGATTCGTACCTTGCCGGAATTGCGGACTGATTGAGAAACTCGCCGACTCGCGGAGATTGCGTGCTGCCGTGCTCGCCGAGACTCGAGAGAGTGCTGAAGGTTGCTCGTCGAGAGAGTGCTTGGACGTTTGGGAACTTGGGAGTTGGGAAGTAACAAAGGATTTTTTCCCCTTTTTCTATATGGCACTGGTAGATCGCTAAACGTCGTCCGTGTATTACACATGTTCCAATTATAAAGTCAATTTTGTTATTGGTGTAGCAGTTCGCAAATTATTGGGTGGACCTGAGACCATGTAGCTGGGAGGTCCCGGTTTAAATGATGTTGTGAATATTTGGTATTTCTGTTGTGAACATTTGATAGTTTAATATTCATGAACATTTGATAATTTTGTTGTCAACATTTGATAGTTTAATGCTAGTGAACATTTGATACGTTGTGAACATTTGGTACCTTTGTTGTTAACATTTGCTACTTTTGTTGTGAACATTTGGTACTTTTGTTGTGAACATTTGATATTTTAATGCTGGTGAACATTTGATAATTTTGTTGTTAACATTTGATAGTTTAATGCTGGTGAACATTTGATATTTTTTGTGTGAATATTTTATAGTTTGATGTTGATAAACAAGTGATAATTTTGTTGTAAAAATTTGATAGTTTGATGTTAATGAACATTTGATAATTTTGTTGTGAACATTTGATAGTGTGATGTTGTGAACATTTGATAGTGTGATGTTGTGAACATTTGATACTTCTGTTGTGAACATTTGATAGTGTGATGTTGTGAACATTTGATAGTGTGATGTTGTGAACATTTGATAATTCTGTTGTGAATATTTGATAGTGTGATGTTGTGAACATTTGATAATTTTGTTGTGAACATTTCAGGGACCACTACACACAGAAAGTTGTGTGCTCCCGGGTCCATCCATTACCTATTGGTAGCAGTTAGTGGGTCGTGAGTAGATGGTTACACATCTAAATTTAGGCACGACCAAAAGCAACCAAAGGAAGCACACAATTAAAATCCAATATTACGTATTTACGGAGAGTGAGATATAGCCAGGTGTTAAGAACTTCTCTCCCGGTTTCAGGAGATCTTGGGATCGATTTTCATCATCGCCTTGTGGCTCTTTATACACCAAACAAAAAATCCAATATTACGATAAGGTGGAAATGATGAAACAATCATTGTATTTGTAGCATATTTCATAACATTTAGAGTATAACAGATTAAACACTAATCAACACATAAATGAGTTTAGATGTCCACAAACCAACAAAGCAGCTATAGCCTACCTTATTCTAATATATCCTCTCCTGTTGTTATTAATTAGTTAAAGACATCAAGATTTTACTCTTTGAATTTTTTATTTTCTAAAAAGCATTGAGTAGATAGTAGACAAGTAGAATTAATTGACACTTAATTCTCCACACTTGCATGTATGATGTCTTTCATCCTTACAAAACTCTAGCTCAAAGGTACAATCACCTAATCAACCTTGATTTTCAAGATCAAGATGAAACTCTAAGTACAAATGAAATTCATTTAGAAAATCTTCACCTTGCTACAACCCTAAATAATTTCATACACCGAAGTATATTGAACAATAGGAAAGTAAAGCAACAAAAGTACTTTTAAACACTAATAGCCCACTAATAACAGCAATATATATCACAATAAGCATTACAACAATATGCACGTACTACCTACACCATCACAGCAACATCACGACAACAACAAAAACATCAATGCACCATCGCCTAAACCAACTGCTTGCACCATCACAACAACATCATACACAACAAACCTAGCTAAACCAGCTACATGCACCACCTACCTACACCTAAATAGCACCACCTGAACAGGCTGCTGAACATAACCACATGAACATATCAATTTTTTTAACAAAACAGAACAGGCACCATGACATCACCATCTAATTTTTGTTTTTGATCAAAAATCATCTATAATTTTAATATTATGCAATAATTTAACAGAATTCCAGTTGCTTGAACATTTAATAATCTAAAGCATATATGATTGATCTATTAACAAAATGCAGTGGTTAGCAATGCGCCACAACAATCCCACTACCAAAATACCCTACCTTTCTCTACGCTTTTTCCTTAGTTTTTCGACACTTTAAAAGGATTTCACGTGTCAAGAATTCCTGACACTTTTTTGTGTCCACAATCCCGACATATTAAAGCATCAAAAATAAATTTTCCCGACACTTTTTACAGACGAAATATTCAGAGAAAATGTGCTGTAGAATTTTCCCTCCTCCTCATCTCGACACTTCAAAGTGTCGGTATACTTTTCCCTCCTTATTATCTCAACAGTTTAAAGGGTCAGGCATGGTTTTGCCACCACAAAATTGGGGTATATTTTAGACAATTTAAAGTGTCGGGAAGGCTTTGACGTGGTCTACAATAATTAATTTCTAACATTTTAATGTGTCGAGATAAATGTGATTAGCAAAGAAACTTTAGACGATTCAAAGTGTCGAAATCATGTTAATCTATTCGCACTCCAAATGAATTATTATATTATTATAAATGCTATACTGAAGTATTTTTAAGAAGAATAAAAAAAATCTAATGTAATAAAAATTATAAAACCCATACAAATGAAATAAATCCAAATTTCAACTGAATACCCAAAATAAATCCAACAAAAACATGGTTCAAATAGACCCCCATAAGCGTAACCACTTCAAATTTCAAGCTATGAAAGACTTATTTGGCTCCCTGATTAACTTAAAACAACCTGGTTTGACCGTTGGGATTGTTGTGTTCAACTTTCTTTGCCTTCTTTCCTACAACCGTTTTCTTAACTTCTTTTTCCTTGCTTTGTCTAATCTCTTTGCCTCTTTTTTTTTTTTATAACTAGTGCATTACCCAATTCAGTTAGTTGCTCGTCAGTTGGACCTCCCCTACATGTCTTGGAATTATGGTTATATACAATAGCCACAAAGCTTACACCTAACATTTTTAGATCTTTTCCCTTTGGCATCTTCACCTTCTTCCCTCCTCATGTTCATACATGGCCTCCCAGCTCCTCTTTTCATTGAAGGTTTTTTAAGGACTTTTTGAAGCTAGCATGACATCAAAATTTTTTTTGAAATCTGGCATTGATGGTGATCAGGAATGGGTGAAATGTTGTTACTGTAGGAGGCTTTGTAGGCTTCACAAAGTATCAAGAACTCACATATTTGTGTGGATCAATCTTAGCTTGGAGGCAACATTGCCCTTATAACATGTCTACAAGGCATTACTCTTGTTAACTGCCAAGCCCTACACACACATTTTCCTTTGTTGATGCTTAAAGGAGATTGAAATTGTCCCTTCGTTCCTCATAGTCTCCTGGTGCATAAATATGAACTGTGCAAAAATTTGGTTCCTTTATCTATTCTTTGATCAACTTCACTATTTTTGGACATATTCCATCTTCTGTCTAACTTTTAACTTGATGTTGCTTTGTTTTAATTCCAAACTCTTCTAATTCCTGCATCACAAGTAAGACTTAATTTCAATGCACCAAATTATTCAAAGTAACTTAGTTTGAAGAAAAATAATTAAATGTATAAACTTTACCTTCTAACAAAGTTCAAACTTTATAATGATACCATGTGGAATAAAAAGATGCGTGATGGTTCCATGTGGAATCCTTTTTTATATTAGAAAAGAAAAGCCGGTTAGCCTCTCAAGGAATTAAGGCCAACCACACATGTCCTTATGGGCTATTAGGGAAAGATTGTGATCACAATGATATAATTTAATACCAAAAGTCAAATATGCAATAGTTTTGCCATAAGTTAGCTAGATAATATGTTGCAAAATTAGTTTTCCTTTAAATGTGATTAATTGAGAAATGGTCAAATTTAGTGAGATCTATACATGTATCATAAACTAAATTTGTGGATTTTCCATGAAATTTGCCAAGTTCTTCGAACTGCATTAATAACATCTAGATTATCACCCTTAAATCCTCAAATTTAATATTTCTAATACCTATTGAGGGCATTTTTTACTCATTCTCTTAAAGCCAAAGCTTCAGCAAAGAGTATGGAATGAGACTAATGGATTTACATAACTCCATAACTAAGGATAAGCTTTGCAATCTCCTAAGATAAATCCTATAGCGGTACTATTATTGGCATATTTAGAACCGTCAAAGTTCAATTTATAGGTTTGTGCATGGATTTGTGGGAGTCCAACTTATTTAATTTGTTGTTGAGCATTATGAGTAGAAGTGCATTTTGGAGGACTGATGGGGGATATTATTGTCAAGGAGCTTGTTCTAGTTATTGATATGACACATGATTTGGCAAGTAATTTAGTGGAATGTAATTGGATCATCTCGGAAGACTAAGGAATTTTGAGCATAACAGATAAACTACCATAATGTGACAACATTAGTACAGGAGTCAACTCCAATTAGGTCTTGCATAAGATATGTGTGATGGTGGCCCAATTGTGATTGTTAAGGGTAGAGATGGTGGCGGACCGGATATGGATTAATAAACACAATGCAACATAAATATTTTTTTTAACTGCGGTCCCTGATTTTTATTTTTATAAAGAAAAAAAAAAATTCTTACTGTTATCATCTCCAACAATCTGAATATCATCACAAACAATCTCATATGTCAAAGTGCAAGGCTCAACAACATCATACATCATCGCAAATCAAAGCAAAATTGAAATTGATAATTAATTGAAATTGCGTTTGTAAGATTGAAATTGATGTGACCAAAAGTGTGATTAAACTCATGATCCATAATATGTTGATTATGCCCAAAACAATTGAAACAATAGCAAAATTGCAGCGATTTGTTAAGAGATTAACGCTGGAGAGAAAGAGAGAGAGCATAACAGTTAGTTAGGAGAGCTGAAGCTTTTTTTTTTTTAAATAACAGGAACGACGTTGTATTCTCCCGGGACCATAAAATTTAGGTGTTCCCGGAAGCACATAATAATTTGCGGTTTTCTTTAATCAACCATTAATTTCCTAGAAAATGTGCAACTTCAAATGTTCTAAATCACATGAATCGGACGTAGTACAAACGAGATTAAAGTATAATCAAATCAGATAATAAATCTATACTTAAATATTTAAAACAGGAACTCTATTGTCCATGTGTCATTCCATGAAAAACCCTATTTAATTTCATTTTTTTATAAATACAACAAATTGTTCCTCCTCTCCTTAATTTGCCTTTACTCCACTTTCTCAACATAAATTGTCACTTTTGGTACTATTACTACCATTAAGGTGATATAAATACAACTCAATGATATGCCTTCATGATTATTTACATTACTTTCTTACCTAAACTCATATGACTCTACTTTTCTTTTTTACCTTTTACTCCAATTATTTACCGATTATTATTCTTTAATTAAAAAAAATAGAGTAAAAATCATTAAAAGTTGTTATTCTTTTGTAAATGTAGGTATTTATTAAGATCACTATTTTTACATTATTGTGATTTTTTAAATCTTCACTCTATTTCTATTTTATTTGACTTTTATAAATCATAGAAAATAACATCCAAAATTCAATCAAAATACAAATTAATTTTTAAAAATACTAAGAAAAGGAAAAAGTTAAAATACTAAAACAGGAAGTTTAAGCTGCCACATGTTATTATGTCGCACTATCCAGTCATTGCGTCATATCATCAACCCCAAATTTGCGTTTTATATAAAAAAATTTACTACAAGCATTTAACTCACAACTTCATTTTCATACACTAATGGTTCAAACCATTAGTCTATCTCTCATCCTTGTACATAAAAAGAGGATTTTAATAATTATAAACTAGCTAAAGTTGATGTATAATATAACAAACAAGTGCCCATTCCATTACTCCATTTCCACTCGAATTTAGCCATCTTCTCCTTCGTATTCCCGAAATGAAAAGTCAACTCAACTTATAAATCCAGTTATTGAAATTAATGGCAGATCATTACTTATTGTGCGTAGATCGATAAGGTGATGACACGATAAAGTAAACTACTAATTTTTGTCATTACTTATTGTAAAGTACAAAAATATATAAATTATAATTGATGAAAATATAATGGAGAAATATCTAACAAAATGTTATCTAACAAAGAATTATATATGTATAGGTTTGTTAGTTAGCGATCTAGAGCATTGCCCGGACAATAGTTAATCTATTGATCTTCCATCACCACTTAATTGCTATTTATGTGGTTATTATATATGTAATTAAAGGTTGCTACCACTACTACAACTTATCTTGCCACTGCTTTGATTTCTCTTGAATATTTTTGGTTATCATCTTATATAATGTATCATTGCAAATTCTTTATCCTTTTAGTTTTGTTCTTCAATCATATTTTATACTACACTATATTAAACTACTATTATTTAATATTTATCTATAATTTATAATCTATACTAAATATTTAAAACAAGATTTTTTATTCCACGTCATTCTTTCAAAACATATTGAATTTATAATTTATATAAAAAAAAGAAATTTATGATAAATTACCTAATCATCTTTATAATATCTTTAACTACTTCCTTACATTGCTTTTTTTTAATTCATAAAATGTTTTCATATCTTAATTTAATAGTAAATGCATACTTAGCTTGTATACTCTTATTTACAGAGTACAAGCTCTTATTTACATGCATGTCCAATTTCTTTATTTTTTTTAATTTAATATACATTTTGGTGTATTTAAATAGATGTTTCTTATATATTTATGGTAAAACATTATAATTTTTTTCTTATATAATTAAATTATAAGTCAAACAAAATCCCGTGCAAGGCACGGGGTTAAAACTAGTTTAGATTGAATATCATAGGAAATTTGAGATCTAGGATCGATAAAATTCACTAAACCAAACACAGTCAAATTGAAATGAGATCAAAGTTGAATAAACTTATCAAATTCCTAAGTTAAAAAAAATTCCAACCAAATAATTAGACCATATTTTGGCTGGGGAAGTTAAATAGTTAATGCACCTTTACTTTATTTTATTTTCTTTAAAAAAATAAAAGAATAAAAAAATTTCCCAACTTTTCACTTTTACGCCAGACCTCCCTCTCCTCCATGACCATTGAAACCTACACGGAGTTCTCCATTGAAGAGGCTTCCGTGCTTCCCCTCCTCCATTGAAGCAGCTTCTGACGTAATTCTACTCCATTGAAACCGACGCGGAGGGCTCCATTCAAGCGGCTCCCTTGCTTCGTCTCCTTCACTGAAGCAGCTTCTGCGGTAATATATACATACATATTTTTTTAAACGTAGAAAATCAATTTCACAATCTAGGGTTCAATTGTTTATGTAATAGTGTCAGACATTCAATTAGTGCTCTTCTAAGGTGGATTACTGAGCTATTGGTTATCATTACTGAAGTTATGAAAGATTATTATGAGCGACTTGGTTGCTAGAATTTTGTTCATATTTTAGGAGAAGAAAACTTTCATTTGACTTTTCAAGTCTAATTTGATAATTGAGTGTTCAATGTTAGAAGCAATTGATGAAAATGGACTTTTTCACCCTGGCTCATAGACTGGCCTGTCGGTTGATATAAGCTATTGTTGGTATATTTTGCAGTGTGGACTAGGGTATTGTTTTTTAATCAATGTAGTATGTTAGTTTACAATGTGGCTAGTTTAATGGACCAGCTAGTTGAATGTTGTTGACTGGCTGTTATTATTATATCATATACTGTAAGTCTGTAAATAAGGAAATGGGCACAATACAATAGAGAAGCAAAATTGTTTCCAATTGATTTTGGTTAAATCCAATTGATCTGGTTTACATTTTGGTGTAAACTCTCTTTCAGAAATTGTGCTTACTTAGATGGCTTGGATGGAAAAGATTGTTGCCAACAGTCCAGAGAAGCAATCACCATGTGAGAATGGTTTTGTGAAGGCTTCTCATCCGTCCACGGAAAGCGAGTCTCCAAGCTGTAACGGTCCTCTGGAGAAGGAACTCAATGTGAAGGATGGTCTCTCTTATGCAAATGTTCTTCGTACCAGAAATAAATTTGTGGAGGCTCAGGCAATGTATGAAGGAATATTGGAGAAGGATGTGGAAAATGTTGAAGCTTTTATAGGAAAAGGGATATGTTTGCAGATGCAGAACCTGGGAAGGCTTGCTTTTGAAAGTTTCTCAGAAGCAATAAGGCTTGATCCTCAGAATGCATGTGCCCTTACACATTGTGGAATATTGTACAAGGATGATGGTCGGCTTGTTGATGCTGCCGAGGTATGCTTGTCAAATTTCTTTGCTGAAGAATTATACAGTTATGAAATAGTAGTGTGCGCTATGCTTATGCAATGGGTGGATTATTTATTGTTTGGTCAACCAATCAAAATTAATAATATTCTAGACATATAATATAATGTTCTGCCCAGAAATTTTTTCTACAGATTGGAGTATGTGGGCAATCCTTTTGGCTTCTTAGAAAGCTTTTGTATATGGTTTCATGGGTGGAAAGTGGAACATTCAAAGTATGCATGTAATAGTATATGTTATTTGGCTTCAGAAAGTAGGTTGTTGTGCAGATTACTCAGTTTTATACATGAATATTTCACATAAAAAAACCAGTAAGAAAAAAAGTCTTGTTTTCAACTTCTCATAGACTTTGAAAAAATTTAAAGACTATTTTACATAGAAACATACTAATATAATGATATACTTGTATTATACTCCCTCTGATGCTTATATTTGAAATTAATTTGTACTCCCTCCGTCCAATATTAATTGCTCCATTTTTACCAAAAAACTCTCATAGTTTTGGTCAAAATGGAGCAATTAATATTGGACGGAGGGAGTACAAATTAATTTCAAATATAAGCATCATTTTAGGTTTTATGGAATAATGCAATAGTTTGCTACTTTTTTTTTTGTGTGTGTGTGTGTCTGTTTGTTGTTGGAAGGGGGACAAGGGAAACAATTATGCACACTTATTTTATTGAATAATGTAATAGTTTATACTCCCTCTGTTTCTAAAAGTTTTTCTATTTAGAATCTTGACACTATTCATAATAAGAGAGAATATTCTAAAGTAATGTTAATATATAAAAACAAATATTGTCATGTGGGTGTCTTTGGATTCGTCTTGCCGAGCAATATCATAACATCAAATTTTTATACTACCTCCAGTCCCAATTACTTGCAACATTTGCCAAAAAAGGAAGGTTCACATTGTTTGTAACACTTTTATTTTTCTCTTTACCTCACTCTTACTTTTATCCCTCTCTCACTTCTAAATTCTAATTACCCACTAAGAAATTTGGTTTTGGGAAACGTGCAACTAAAATTGTCCCAACCTTTTGGAACCGGAGGTAGTAATTTTCATTAATGTATATTCAAAGATATTAAAGTTTTTAGAAGTGCATTGGCAAACATGTAGAATGACAATGGAGAGAACTTTTATAAACGGAGAGAGTATTATATTAGGAAACTAGTTTGTTGGCCCGGGCGTTGCCCTGAGTAAAGAAGAGGAATATATACCGTTATCTGCAAATTTAAAGCACTAATAAAAGTTGGCTGAGATGGTAAGGGGGTGATTTTAAATTTGAATTGTAATAGACTAATAGCTAATAGTTTCGAATCTTATTTTAAGCATAGTTTATTTTTTTTAAATGATGTAGCAATGCTTACATGACACATGTGCTTTAGAGAATGCCATGTAGACATCTTACGTGGCGTGATACGGTGCCTTGTGCGCCTTTTAATATATAGTATAGATATAGATGTAAGAGGTTATTTTTCCCACCTTCTTAGCAAAGTAGTAGCTGTATTTTATTTTTTATTTTTTTCCAATATTTTTTTGTGTCAAGTATTGTGCTTTGAGGAGGAAAGAGGGGGGAAAATCTTTAGAATGGGAGGGAAAGGAGTTATTTTAGTGGCAATAACTTTAGTAGTGTAGAAAGATAATAGCAAGGTAAAAGAGAAGGCAAAAAGCAATAATTAAAGGAAAAGGGAAAAAGGAGAAGGCGAGAGGTAAAACCAGCACTTCTAACTTCCCAGTACGTGATTCGATCATGGATCATGAAGGGAATACAACAACTGAGTTTTCAGTAGACCAATTTCATTTCTATGTGCCATTTCTACCTCACAACCTATATAGTACATGTGTAACTTTTTTAGGCCCCCTTAAGTTTTGGTTCCTGTTCCTTTGGGTTGGTAGGTTGCACACAGTGTTTGAAAAGGCGCGCCTCAGGCGTGCCTAGGCGCTAAGGCGCAAGGCGATAGGGGCTAAGCTCTTAATTTGGCCAAGGCGAGACGCTTGTGGCTAGGCGCAGCTGAGGCGCCCTAAGGCGCGCCTAGGCGCATCCTAAGGCGCACTGAGGCGCACCTTTCCTTTTTCCCCGATTTTTTTCCAGATATTCCCCCATGCCTTCTTAGGTGCGCCTCACTTCAATGAGGCGCATTGAGGCGCACTATGGCGCGCCTAAGGCTCTAGGAAATCCAATCACCTTGGTGCGCCTTGAGCCTTTTTATACATTGGTTGCACAGGCTCTTAGACGGGTCTGATTTTATTGTCTTTTGCTTGTGAGATCATCAAAACAGCATAATGCATGGCTTTATTTTTGTTGATATCAACAAAGTAATGACATATGGTGGTTTGATTGAAAGAAATTCTTTCGGGAGCAAACAGCAGGATAGATCTTGAAAAATGTTCGAGTTCTTTCTTTCTTTTTTCCTTGGGTGGCAGTGGAAATTTAATGGTGATACTACCTGCTTGGTTGTTTATGATCTGATCTGATATGATATGATAAAGCTTTTGCTGTTTAATACGGAGTACTAGTAGTTGTGGTTGTGGGAAGAGTGTTAAGCGTAGTATGTTAGTTGAGGAGCCAACTTACTTGTTTCCCAATTTGACGTTAATTTTAGTGCTTACTAGGTTACTTGTGTCCAATCTTTTTCGATATTATTTTATCTGAACTTTTTGGGGGTTAAGGGTTGACAGAAGCTTTCCGTTCAAAAGAAAAGGATAGAGGAGACAAGTTTAAATTTTCCTTTGATTCTTATATTCTATGATGCAGCAATGTGCTTCCTCCTTTTTATACTTGCTACACTTTCTATAGTGCAAATATTGTATTAGTACATGAGACAATAGAAAGACCGAAAAGTAGGTAAGAATTGTGGATAAAGACATTGGAATCTCATGGGTTTAAGTTAAATTAAGTGGTATAGGAAGTAGAAGTATGAAAAACTCAATCAAATTGGATTGATCGAGTGTTCAAGGTTCTGACTCCTTCCCATATCTAGGATCTATTATCCAAGAAGATGGTGAATTGGATTAGGATGTCCCTTTTAGGATCGAATCGGATTGCTTAAAGTGGAAAGGAGCTTCAGGTTTTCCTTGCAATTGAGGTATGCCAGAAAGACTTAATGGGAAAATTCTATTGTACAACTATTTGACCAGCATTGCTATATGACACAGAGTGTTGGGCTTTGAAATATTGTCACATTTGATTTAAATTTCTGTCCGGTCCAAAATGTGAATAGCCCTAAGTTTGACAAAGATGCGTGTACTACATTGGATGTATGCACATACAAGGAAGGATAAAACAAGAAATGAGGTTATCCGGAAGAAGATAGGGGTAACAACTATGGAGGATAAGATGAGGGAAATTGATTGAGGTGGTTTGGTCATATGATGCGGAGACCGATTAATGCACCCGTAAGGAGGCTTGAGGAGTGGAAACGGATGAGAAGGTGAGAGGTAAAGGAAGACAAAATTAAATCTGGATGAGGGTTTTCATTGACTCATTGGGGATATTGGCTTTTAGGATTGGAGGAGGAGTTGGCGTTAGATAGAAAAGTATGGAGAGATAAAACCCTGGCAAATGATTTTTGCAATTCTATATAATAATTCATGTCTAGCACTCTAGCCTACCCGAAATTATTTAGGGCAAGGCTCTGTTGTTATTCCTTAAAAGTTTTTAGTTATATTCTGTCTTATTAAGCCCCTTTAGCTAGACTTCAATTGAGTTTTAGACTTTTAGTATGTTTCAGTCCAAAATGACATGGCCTTAGAGGCTGTAGCCTAAACACTGAGGATGATGAATCAAGATAGTTGGACTTTGTTCAATATTTAAAGCCTTGTACACAATTTGATGGAAATGTCATCTTCTTATTATACTTGGCGTCTTAATGATTTTCGTCTGGTTCATGTGATTGACACTTTTGACTTGTTTCATTTAAAATAACAATCTAAATGGGATAAGATGGTGAATGGTGTATTAGGTCTTGTGCAGAAATTTTTCTTTCATCATTGTTCTAGGAGTCTCATTTTCTGAACTGGTTCATTCTGACAAAAGCTGTGCATGGATTTATTGTAGTGTCACTAACTCGCTACCCTTCATAGCAGCCAGCTCAAAGGATAGTAGTTCACTTAATGTTCCTTTATTAAAATTTTAAATCACTGAAACTAGTTGCTCTTGTTTCAGTTGTTTGCATCTAGTCATGTGATAATGTAGGCTATAATAAGAAACTGAAGTGACATTAAAACCAACAGTGTGGTTTGGAATTCACTTATATATTTATTGTTGGGTTGGGGTGGGGATATCAGTTATCCTCTTTTTGTAAGATTCATATGCTCCTCTTCTGAGAAAAGGTTATGGAAAAGTGAGAAAAATGCTTATTCTCATGAGTTCTATAAACTAGGTCTTATCTTCAATCTATGTTGGATTTTTAGTCATTGAGATGTATTTCGTTCTTTGTACAGTCTTATCAAAAGGCTCTGAGAGCTGATACGACGTACAAACCAGCAGCAGAATGCTTAGCAATTGTACTGACAGATATCGGTACCAGCTTAAAGCTAGCTGGAAATACTCAGGAAGGGATTCAAAAATACTATGAAGCTCTTAAAATAGATCCACATTATGCTGTAAGGTTACCCCCTAATATACATGAGACGTTTGCAATTTCAAAGTTCTATTGGTTTAAACACTTCTATGTTATCTGTGCAGCCTGCATATTATAATCTCGGTGTTGTCTACTCTGAAATGATGCAATATGATACCGCCCTCTCATGTTATGAGAAGGCAGCACTTGAAAGGCCTATGTATGCTGAGGCATACTGCAACATGGGTGTCATCTACAAAAACCGAGGGGATCTGGAGTCTGCTATTGCATGCTATGAGAGGTACTTTTCCTCGTATCTATATGTTTTGGTTGTTTGTGGCCTATGTTATGTTGATGCTTGTGAAAAGCTGCGTGTGGATTGTTATTCAAGCTACTCATAAAGAGCTTCTCTGTTCATAGTGTTAATCATGTTTTGAGTCTGCATACATTTTGAGGTCCATTAGACCATAAGGCAGGCTGCATACTACTGTGCTTGTGTCTCAGTGATCATAGGCAAACTGTAACCGAACATCCTTCATCCTACCTACTCTTCGTAAATGTTATTGGCTTGTATGAGTTACAGTGTAACTGATCATTTTTGTCACGATTCCATTAATGTTTCACTCCAGCTATTCTGGTCTGTAATTTTTAATCTATATTTTTATATGTGGAACTATTTTGACGCAGGTGTTTGGCAGTGTCTCCAAATTTTGAGATCGCTAAGAATAATATGGCAATAGCGTTGACTGATTTAGGAACAAAGGTTGGCGGTGTTTCTTTATCTAAATTTTATGCTTCAATTATCAAAAGTTGGCATGTTATACCATTTGACTTGAGCTTGTTCTTTTGTTTCGTTGTAAGAAATTTACATCTAAGGGTTTCAGCATTGTTTTACACTTCACATTAAAACCATAATTGTGGTGCGTCAACTTGTCAAGGATGATGATCTTTATTGTGTTTCCCCCCTTTTTAATTGGTTTTGGATTTTCATATTCTGCTTCGTAGAGAGAGAGAGAGAGAGAGAGAGAGAATCAGCCTCCTATCGATTATGTAAGCTTAGGATAAACTGCTATTGTCAATTCTGTCGTTATTAACCAGTTGTTTTTGTTGGGATTCTTATCTCCACAAGTTTTCTGAACCTCCACTATATTTCTAAGTTTTTGTGCTATTTTTTTGATTTAAGTATTTCACTTCACTAATCAGTGCTCCTGTTCAATTCAGGTTAAGTTAGAGGGTGACATTGAGCAAGGTGTAGCATACTATAAAAAAGCTTTGTTCTACAATTGGCATTATGCTGATGCTATGTATAACCTTGGTGTTGCATATGGTGAAATGCTGAAGTTTGACATGGTAAGTTACATCTGAAGGGTCACGGTCTCTGCATGAAGCCCCAACCCTCTTTCGCCCTCCTAACTGTTTTCTGTTTTGCCCACATTTTATTTAGAAAATTATTTGAAATAAGTCAATCTTTTGGTGTTCTCTAAAAAAAAAGTCGAGATTTTTATTATTTTTGAATAAGTTATACTTGGTAAGGGTATCTTCCCAAAATGAGTTTTGACCTATTGGTTACCGGTTTTATAGTTTAATTGCAATGTGTCATTATTTAATTGGCTTAACCTTTTTATTTTAATTATTTACATTTATTTTAACGAACATTATATGATTTTGAGTTATGTAATTTCATTTGTAATTTGCAAATGAAGACAACCTTCTTCCCACTTCCATCCCCTTCTTCCCACGATATTCTTGAATCAACCTATCCACCAACATCTTCTTCTTCCAACTACCACCATACCACTGTTATACCACCCAATCACAACCTTAATATTGTACCACCATTTAGAATCCAGCCATCACTGGACCAGTGCACCACCCACCATAAAGACCCACAGACATCACAAACACCAAACCCACCACCCCTGACTTTGTCTAGCCTGACCCTACCACTGCAACTTTCAAACCCAATTTCCATATCAATCAACTGATCATAACCACCTCTGATCAACTTCATTAAAAATTTGATCTTAATTTGAATTTTGATTTGGTGTTTTCTGAAGTTAAAAAAAGGCATCTAAATTGGTGAATTATTTAAAGTTATTTGGCTATGCTACAAAGGGAGTAAGTGATTGGAGCAAAGTAGAGACGAGTGGATGAGGATAGTGGTGATTAGTTATTTATTTAGCGGTGGTGTTGGCCTGTTGGGTTGGTATTTTGAGGGCAATTGCGGATTTGGTAGCTGATAAGGTTGCTTTGAAGTTATGAGTTTGGCATGGTTGGTTGGTTTGGTGATGGATATTGGGGGTTGAGTGGTAATTATGGTGTGAGGAAGTGGAACCGGGGAAGTAGCATTTGGAGGTGGCTATAGACTAGTGGGTGGCTGTTTTGGAGATGGATGGTACGGTGGGTTGGTGGCTGTTAAAATGTGGTGGTGGATGAAAAGTGAAAAATTCAAAATAAAACTTAAAAAGAAAATAATAAAAAATAATGTTATTCAGGTGCAAGTATTTTGACTTATTATGAGAAAATAGTCCTACACTCCTACCAGCTTAACTCAATCAGAAATACTGTAAGTTTAACTTATATTTGGAAGGCCACTAAAAGGTTGAATTATTTTAGTCAAATTTCTTTTTATTTATTGTCTTACGTTACATACTTCCATGACTTCCATCTATTAAATGAAGTGGTTGTAACTTTCCTAAATAATGTGCTTGCAGTTAAATTATATGCTGATAGTTGTGGAAGGCACTTGTGCTATAAATATAAACTATCGCTACCTTTCCTTTTGCAGGAGATTTGTAGTTTATTAATCTTGGTTTTTCCCCCTTTCTTTTTCATTCAGGCAATTGTCTTCTATGAGCTTGCTTTTCATTTCAATCCTCAGTGCGCAGAAGCATGCAATAACTTAGGTGTTATCTATAAAGATCGTGAAAATCTTGACAAGGCAGTCGAGTGTTATCAGGTGTTTCCAATATAATTATGCCTCACTTGACATGCCTTTATTACTCACCATTGCAATATTGCCAGTGCTCAATATCATTATCTGTTACCGCATTGCAGATGGCTTTGTCAATTAAACCGAACTTCTCCCAGTCTCTGAATAATCTTGGTGTCGTTCACACAGTTCAGGTATATTTTCTGTTGATATCTATTTGTATTGAGATTTTAGACTCCATATATTTGGCATTTTGTTATTGAGTCTTTCTTTGTACGGCAGGGCAAAATGGATGCTGCTGCTAGCATGATTGAGAAGGCTATTATTGCCAATCCAACTTATGCTGAAGCATATAATAACTTAGGTATGTATTGTCATGATTAGTGCATTTATGTAGCATCCGTGATCTCTTTGTAGTTTGTGCTCATAAGCCTCATATAGCCCTACCCATATGCATTTACCCTTTTTTTTTATCCAACCATAATTGCACTCTGCTGAAATGTTACTGGAAATGCTTAGACTAAATAACAGTTCCTCAAGCACTTCTACCATTGTAAGTTGTTACTAAATCCTTCTTTTTCCTTTATACGGTTTTTGTACATGAACTATAGGTATTAGAGACTAACAAAGTAGGAAATTTGGCTGTTTGGGAGCTATGCTGTTCTTAGTATATTGCCACACACAAGGCAACAAGAATGTTTATTTTTTAATAAAACCTTTATGGTTTTGAATGTTGGTTTATCCTATAAATTTAGGGGAATTGTAAAAATAATATCTTGAATTTGAATCTGAATTTGATTTGTTGGATCTTGAGCCCTTGAGGTACGCATGGAAATATTCCATTAGAAAAATAATACTATAATAGTATAATGTAACTTTATGTTAATCAATAATCAAATCTTAATTACAATAGATGGGGCTGGCTACACGTCATTCAAGATATCTTGTGCATTGTCCATTAAAATCTCCTTCTTTCTTTCCCTCTGTCGAGTAGAGTCATGACTTGGGTATTGGCCACCTGCTGGTCAGACTGGTCTTCTGCTAGTTGGACAGGAGGGTAATTAAAGGGTACATCACTAGTGTAATAACCTTTTGCTTGAAAAATTGATGTCCGCTTGCTGTTATGACTAACCTTGTTGCATAAAAGAGGAGACTTGTAGGAGAAGGCCAATACATCTTGTTATTCTTTGGTTGGACCATGGCCTCATTCCTTCTTATATATTGCTAGTTTTCACAGATTTAGTGAGTTTATTAAAAATGGCTTTACTGGATGTAATGCAGTTAAATAATAAAAAAAAAGCAACTTTGAAGTTGAGATACATGAATTGGTAATCAATGAGGGGTAAGAATGGGAAGAAGAATAAGAGATTTTGGTTTCACAATTTGCATTCATTTGCTTTGCTAAAACCGAAAAAGCAGATCAAGAAAAGATGATGCTTTATACTCCCTCTTCATCGCTATTCTCGGCCCTGCATTCAGATTAGGAAGATTATATAGGTTCTTAGGCTCTTAGCAGTGGTGTTCAAAACAAACTAGGAATATTTCATTGGCAATTTAAATTCACCATTAACAAGTAGCATTGGTGCGAAACTTAAGAATTGACAGAATGACAGATATATGAATTATGAATTTTAAGTGGAAAAATTATTCACCATTAACATGTAGCATTTTTTTGGGTGACTATTGTACTAGTACTTAGTTCCTGTTTTTGGAAACATTACATTTCTTCTGCATTACCATTCTTAGGAGTTCTATACAGAGACGCTGGTGAGATTTCCCGTGCAATTGAAGCTTATGAACAGTGTCTCAAGATTGATCCTGATTCGCGCAATGCAGGCCAGGTATTTGTTTGTACGACAGTGTAACTCTATGGTAGATTTCTGGAAGTAGTAATAAGTTACTAGCTTGCATTAATGTATCACGTGTTTTTGTTTCATGCTCTGTTTCTTGTCTGTCATATAGACGATATATTGTAACTCATTTGTCATCTTGAAAGGATGATGTTCCTTCAACTCCTGAGTAGGAAAAAAGTTTAATAGGAAATGAGTTTCTTGAGAAAATTATCCGGAAGTGTTGTATCTTGATTGAAGAACTCTAACATCTCTGATATTATCTGCTTTTCTGTCAGAATCGTTTGCTTGCTATGAACTACATCAATGAAGGAGATGATGACAAGCTATACGATATTCACAGGTCTGAGCTGATCCCATGTTCTCCAACTATCCTCTTTCGATGGTTGAACTTGGTTGCTTATTATGCACGTGTGCTGTTGCATCCATATATTTTTTTTAAAAAGAAATTGACGTTTCAGGAATCATTATTGTGACAGTTTAAATTCAACTCTCACCTTCCCAACCAACAAAATGGTTGGGCTATTAGACTTTGGTTGCGACTTGGGAGGTGTTGTGTTTGACTATTTTTGGGGGGACGGGATCTATCTATCTATCTATCTATCTCTCTCTGTGTGTGTGTGAGCGCGCATATGTCTGTATATATCACCAAAATTATCAAAAAAAATTTAGTCAGAAAACCCTTGGAATGAATTACTGCTCGTTTGCTACTATGTTGAGCAATACAAGGAATATGCTTTGGTAGACAATATAAAAGAACAGTTCTAAAAAATTACTCGTGTGTAAATGCTAAAAGCGAGGAAAAGCTCAACTATACTTTTATAAAATGGTACAAGTTTAGCAACTACTAGAATAATAACCTATTGCAAAGCTACGAACTACCCATTCTACTTTTCTATGGGAAAAGTCATTATTTCAACATTGGCCTTATAATTAAAAATAAAGGGAAATTGTAATTCATGTAACCAACACGAGAGGTTAATGTAGGGAAATATGAAAAGGGTAGATGGCTTCCATATAACTTTTCAAAATCTTTTTCATAAAAGATAGCTCCCCACAAAAAGTCATAAACTAAAGGAGAAGTTGAACCACAAATAAAATCAGTTGAACTGTTGGTGTTGATCTAGTTAGGGAGAGATGGGAGGAGGTTGATTTGGAAGTCAGTTATTAGGTATGACTATTGGTTTGCTTTGAGGTATTTAACTATTTATAAATTATGGAAGTGTTAGGGTTTAATAAGGCTATAATATTCTAGAAAATTTTTAAGCAGTTTATTAAACTTATGAAAATCCATGCAAAATAACGATTAATTATAAAGTCCCGTTAAAAAACGATTAATCATAAAGTCTAGTTATTTTTGCCAAAATAATGTTTATAAAGTAACCGAAAAATTAGGGTATTAGTGGGGATTTCCTTATCATTTCCTCGTTACTTCTAATGAGTTGAGGTTTACTTGTTAGATTGTTTCTTTTGGTAGGGGTTCTATTTACCAATAAAAACAGATGTGAAATCTTGTTATACCTTTAGGATTTTGTGGTTAGACACTATTCATGATCTAAAAGTGACCTTAGTTCTTACTTGTTATCACCTTTTTTTTAAAAAATAATCTTTAATAACATAATGGTAAGAATTTTTTAATCAATATTCTTTATGATCAATTTGCTGCTGTATGGTGGATAATTGGTAGTCAAATCAAATAATCAATTAGTGAATTGCTGAATTTTGTCCGCGTTTTACTCCAAATCGCTTGCGATTTTTTTCTAAATTGCCCTTCCCTCTGCTTTCCAATTCTTTTTCTTAATACCCACTAATTACCTCCTATCTGCACCATCACCACCACCACCACTTCGATGCACCTATTAGATGTTAATCGGACATCATTGTCGTCGTCCGCCACCACTTTTTCGGATCTTCTTGATTGCTCAAGTGTTTGAGTTAGGTGCGATATAGCTGTAGTGTGTTGAATTGAGTTAAGTACAAATTTGGAAAAACATAGGCAATTTTAAGTAAAATGATGACGATGTTTAACAATGCCCTATTATTTAATAGGCTAATAGCATAAAAGTGATGTTACCTTAAGTAGGTCCTCATTAAAGTAGGTGTTTTGACTTTTGATAGACTGAGTGTAATATCTAAACTAGTTCCTGACAATTGCTTTCCTTTGAATAATGAAGAATGTGTAAAGGACATAGCTTGAATGATGTATGAGTAATCAAGCAAATGCTATGTGTTACGGACATAGCTTAACAAAATGCTACTGTAGTTGTGCCACCTAGGTTTGTAAGCAAACAAAATCTTTGATGGTGTGTTTGGATAGTAGAATATGGAGGGAAAGGAAAGGGAATAAAGTCCCTCGTTTGGATAAACATTGCAATTATTTGTCCTAAATTGGAGAAATATAAAGGGAAAATGGATTTCTATTCTCCCCTGCCATTCGTTTCCCTCCCCTCCCCTTCCTTGTCTTTTTACTTTGGTAACAAAACAAATTGTTAATGTTTATACTATATGAGCAAGTATTCAATAGAAGCTACCTATAATATAAGTGTTAGCATCATTGTGGGACTATGTGATGCTTCCAGCTCCTCTTTGTTCTTGCTCTCAGTGGGTTTTTCCAAGGGATGTAAATTGGATGAATTGGATTAGACTCTGCCAAAATATTTGAGTCTAAATTTGTTCCAATCTAATCAGATCCAAATAAATATTCTCTTGTCCGAATCCAATCCAAACTAGTAATAGCAATTCGATTTTTTTATTTAGCCTTTTATGCCGAACAAAGCTTTTTAATTTTTTAGGAGTATCTAAATCTATATATTTCAAATAAACACCATAAATAAAGAATTTGCCTTGTACCAATGTGTTTGATCAAATACTCATACTCCTAGTCTAAAGGTGCGTTCTCCTTGTCTTATTTTTTCTGATCTGATAAGATAAGATCTGAAAATGTATGAGAATTTGAACTTTTATTATGAGATATGATCTGATATAAGTTGAAGACAACACATCCTAATTTAGCTTTTAGGCTATTTCATAACTTTTGAGTATTTATTCATAACTATTCAATTTTCAATGATTAGTGCATATGATTTTCATCTATTTTTATTTTTTATTTTAATAGTTTTTTCCCCATAAAATTAAAGATGGTTTTATTTTGGACAGGCTGCATTTCCTATGATTTTATGTTAAATAAGTAAACATAACACTATAAAGTTGTAAATATGAAACTTTTAATGATACTTAAAAAATAATGAACACATCCCATAAATTTGGACTCTTGTTTTGACTTTGGACTCAATAAGTCGAGTTCATATCCAATCCGATAAATTTTGGACTAGAAAATTTGAATCTGAATCCAATCCAAAATTCATTTATGATGACTATGATCCAGTCTGATGATTTGAATTGGATTGGATCTTAGACTTTTCGAGGTCCACTTACACCCTAGGTTTTTCTTGGGTATTTCTTCTTATTCAATTAGTGATTTAGGGAACTTTAATTTTCTTCCTTTATTTTGTGTTCATTATTTGATTTTGGTAGCCTTCTGATCCCCTATTAAATTTTCTTTTATTAATAATAACATGGATTTTTTTTTCTTACCCTAAAAGATTTTAGGGCTGCGAGCCTGCGAATTTGTGTTGTGCTAAATTAATGGTTATAAATAAGCTTTAGCTTTCAGTTTTGCTTAATCTTGTTTTTACCTTAAACTATGCATCTGCAGAGACTGGGGTCGGCGGTTCACGCGGCTGTATCCTCAGTATACAACATGGCATAACGCAAAGGATCCTGCGAGGCCTATTATTGTTGGATATGTTTCTCCTGATTTTTTCACCCACTCTGTATCCTACTTCATTGAAGCACCATTAGCGCATCATGACTATACGAGCTACAAAGTGATTGTTTATTCGGCAGTTGTGAAGGTATGCCTTACTCAAAAAGTTGCATATTTTATCGACACTGTACTTGCTATCTTGTCTTTGGTGCTGAGTTTATGTCCTTATGAGACTACTTGCTTGATTCGTTGTTGTACCTTTGGGTTCTGATGAACACTTTGAGAAAGTTATATTGCGTAGCTCCTAGATTTGGATCGGATTGTGGCTAAATTTACATTTGGTGCTTTTCCTGATTCTGGTATCTTTTTGGTGTTATTATAGTGCGATTTTCGTTTTGGCTTGGTAATACATCTTAAATAATTGTCAATGATGAAGCTCCAGGACAACTAATTTGGTAATTGCTTCTGTGTGCTGTGCTGCTTGAGATCTTTGTGCATGTTAATTCTGCAGGCAGATGCCAAAACACTGAGATTTCGAGAGAAGGTTATAAAAAAGGGTGGGATCTGGAGAGATATATATGGCATAGATGAAAAGAAAGTTGCTGAAATGGTCAGAGAGGACAAGGTTGATATTTTTGTTGAACTTACTGGGCACACAGCAAATAATAAGTTAGGAACAATGGCTTGTCGACCTGCTCCAGTGCAGGTAAGTTTTTGGATAAACATAGGCTCTAAATCCTCACCCCTCCCGTTCTTATGATTTGTTCTCATTTTTTCCCTCTTCTATGAGAACTTATGATACTTGCACTTTTGAAGTATCTTTCAATTTACTTATCTCCTATGTTGGCACTTTTGAAGAAATAATTTGCTAGAGTTCTTTGGTGATTTGCTGTAATACTCAAAAGCTAGATAGTGTATAGATAAACATAGGCTCCAAATCCTTACCCCTCCTGTTCTTTTTATTTTCCTAACTTTTATGAGAACTTATGATACATTTTCTTTAGGGTTAGGAAATAAAAGAGAAAGAGGGGGGGGGGGGGTATCCCTTTGTGGTATAATTTGCTACAGCTCTTCGGTCATTTACTGTCATACTCAAAAGCTAGACAGTGTTTTAATCTGTTTAGGCTTTGATAGCGATTGCTTTCTTCAGCTGTATGATTTTTCTTTTTGGCTGCAGGTGACTTGGATTGGCTACCCAAATACTACTGGCTTACCTACCATTGATTACAGAATTACAGATGCACTGGCTGATCCAATGGATACACAGCAGAAGTATGTCCACTTCACTTCACCACTTGCATTTATCTAGATGTGTTACCACAGTGCTGTATTGTACATCATGTCACTTCCCCCCTTTTGTAGTGGCGTAACCTGCTACTAAGCAATCGTTCTTAGTCTACTTATCGAACCTATTGGTGACAGGCATGTCGAGGAGTTAGTACGATTACCGGAATCTTTTCTTTGTTACACACCTTCTCCAGAAGCTGGCGCTGTTTCTGCAGCTCCAGCTATTAGTAATGGTTTCATCACTTTTGGTAGCTTTAACAATTTAGCAAAGGTATGATTTGTAATAGGAACAGAGTGCATATTTCTTTGTTTAAAATTATCTATTTATATATTCTGAAATGTAGTGTGTGTAAATTGTAATGTTTGGCTTTTCTTTCAGATAACACCTAAAGTTTTGCAAGTATGGGCAAGAATATTATGTGCTGTACCAAACTCACGTCTAGTGGTGAAATGCAAGCCTTTTTGCTGCGATAATATAAGACATAAATTTCTTTCAACATTGGAGCAGCTCGGGGTAGAGCCTGTACGTGTTGATCTTTTGCCCCTAATTCTTCTAAATCATGATCACTTGCAAGCATATGCTCTCATGGACATAAGGTAAATTGCTTATGTGTCCTGCGCATATATTTACGACGGAGTTTGTTTGCATGTTTTTCCTCACCTTGTCTCCATATTTTATCATATCATTTGTTTGCAGCATATCTATTTGGTTCTTCTTCATTCCTCAGAAACAGCTTCTTTTATGTAAATCTGTAATCTCCAATTTATCTCTACATGCTGTATGCACTATGCAGCCCCTTGATCAGGGAGTTGCCACCTGTTATGTTTTTTTGGAACTCATGCTGTTATTTTGATGTTGGTTCCTTGATCATTTTGCTTATTCAGCTTGTAAAAGTCTGAATAGGATCATTATACGTTATTGTGGACTATTAGGCCAACGTTGCCTTTAGCAATAAGACATACATAGGTCCATTCGATTCAAGTATGGAGAAGAAGAATCACAACTAAAACTACAATGATTAAACAATTTTTTTGAAAATTTACGCAAGAAATAGGGAATAAGGAGACTCCACAATCCACACATGCTAACCATGAAAACAACAACAGGAAAGCTTTAGTCACAAAATAATTTGGGGCCGGCTGCACATGAATCATTATATGGAATTGCAAAAATCATTTGCCCATATTTCTCTCTCCATATTTTCCTATCTAACGCCAAACTCCTTCTACCCTTAAAGTCTCATATCTCCAATAACAACCCTCATCCATGTTTGCTTTGTTCTCTCCCAAACTCTCACCTTCTCATCTGCTTGCCACTCCTCAAGCCTCCTTATTAGTGCATTAATCTGTCTCGTCTCTTATGACCAAACCACCTTATCCGGTTTCCCTCATCTTATCCTTTATAGTCATTACCACTCTCTTCTTCTTGATAACCTCATTTCTTATTTTATACTTGTATGCCCACACATCCAACATAGAATACGTATCTCCGCCACATTCATCTTTTGAACATGGCAATATTTTAAAGCCAACACTCTGTGCCATATAGCAATAGTGGTCTAATAGTTGCACGGTAAAATTTTCCCTTAAGTCTTTGTATTATAACCCGATCGCAACGAAAACTTGAACCCTTCCCAATTTAACTAGTCTGATTTGATTCTAAGAGGAACATTCTCATCCTGTTTACCATCCTTTTGGATAATAGATCCTAAATATCGGAATGAGTTAGAACCATGAAAACACAATCCATTTTATTTGATTGAGTTTGTCCTACTACCTATCCCACCGAATTTACATTCCAATATTGCGTCTTACTTCTACTCAACTTAAACCCACGATATTCCAGAGTCTTTCTCCACAATTCCAATTTAGCGTGAATTATAGTCTTCAATTCTGGCCGTTCGAGACGCCGTTCCAGGCCCCGTCACCGTTTTCCCCGAAATTCGAACACATCGTCCGGGGTACCATATGGGGCTTTATGTCCGTTTTCACCTTTAAATCACAATTGTTGCACCCTACACACTTGTTTTTCCACGACCTGAACGAACGGGTGTTAGGTGCATTTTCGGCCCATCAAACGACATCGGCATCGGTGCGTAATATCATTTTTTGACCCAAAAAACCCCCCATATGATTTTCGGCCACTTCCATTTCGGGACCCCAGAACCCTCAAAAAGCATGAATTATAGCCTTTGGTTCTGGCCGTTCTAGATGCCGTTCCGGACCCCGTCACCATTTTTCACGAAATTTGAACATGTGGTCCGGGGTACCATCTGGGGGTTTTATGTCTGTTTTCACCTTCAAATCACCACCGTTGCACCCTACATGCCCGTTTTTCCGCCACCCAAATGAACGTATCTTATGTGCATTTTCGGCCTATCAAACAACGTCGGTTGTTCCTTTCCACTTGTGTAGGGTCGTTTTATGACCCATCATAACCCATATATGGTTTCCGGCCACTTTCTTTCTGGTACCTCGTAACCCTCAAAAAACGTCAATTATATTGCCTTTAGTTTTGGCCGTTTGGGATGCCGTTTCGGCCCTGTTATCTTTTTCCCTGAAATTCGAACACGTGGTCCGGGGTGGCATCTTGGGGTTTTATGTCTGTTTTCACATTTAAATCAACACCATTGCACCCTACATGCCCATTTTTCCGCTACCCTAACGAATGGGTCTTATGTGCATTTTCGGCCCATCAATCGCTCACGGTTGCTCCTATCCACTTGCGTAAGGTCAATTAATGAACCAACAAACCCCCATGTGATTTTCTGCCACTTCCATCCGGGACCCCGGAACCCTAAAAAAGCGTGAAATCTAGCCTTCAGTTCTGGCCGTTCCCGGCCTGTCACTGTTTTCCCAGAAAAATTGAACACGTGGTCCGGGGTAGCATAAGGGGGTTTTATGTCTGTTGTCACCTTCAAATCACCACCGTTGCACCTATACACCCGTTTTTCCGCCACTCGAACGAACGTGTCTTGTGTGCATTTTCGGCCTATTAAACAGCCTCGGTTGCTCCTTTCTACTTGAGTAGGGTCGTTTTATGACCAAACAAAACCCCTATATGATTTTCGCCCACTTTCTTTTCGGGACCCCTGAATCCTCAAAAAGCGTGAATTATATATATAGCCTTTAGTTCTGGCCGTTCGGGATGCCGTTTTGGCCCCGTCACCGTTTTTCTCGAAATTTAAACACATAGTTTGGGGTACCATCCGGGGGGGTTTGTTGTCAGTTTTCACCTTCAAAACAGCATCGTTGCCCCCTACACGCCCGTTTTTCGAACGGGTGTTAGGTAAATTTTCGGCCAATCAAACGACCGTGGTTGCTCCTTTCCACTTGCGTAGGGTCGTTTTATGACCCAAAAAACCCCTATATGATTTTCGGCCACTTTCATTACGAGACCCCGGAACCCTCAAATGCATGAATTATAGCCTTTGGTTCTGTCCGTTCAGGATGTCGTTCCGATCCCCGTCATCGTTTTCCTTGAAATTTGAACACATGGTCCGGGGTACCATTTGCGGGTTTTATGCCTGTTTTCACATTCAAATCACCACCGTTGCACCCTACACGCCCGTTTTTTCGTCACTAAACGAACGGGTCTTATTTGCATTTTCGGCCCATCAATCACTCACGGTTGCTCCTATCCACTTGCGTAGGGTCGTTTTATGACCCAAAAAACACCCCATATGATTTTCGGCCACTTTCATTCCGTCACCCCGGAACTCTCAAAAAGCATGATTTATAACCTTCAGTTTAGGCCGTGCGAGATCTTGTTATCGGTCCCGTCAAAGTTTTCCCTGAAATTTGAACACGTGGACCGGGTACCATATGGGGGTTTTAAGTTTGTTTTCACCTTCAAATCAACACTGTTGCATCCTATACGCTCATTTTTCCGCCACCCGAACGATCGGGTCTTATGTGAATTTACAGCCCATCAAACGATCACGGTTGCTCCTATCCACTTGGTTTGGGTCGTTTTATGACCCGACAAACCTCCCATATGGTTTTCGGCCACTTTTATTCCGAGACCCCGGAACCTAGAAAAAGCGTGAATTATAGCCTTCAGTTCTGGCCGTTCGGGATGCCGTTACGGGACCAGTCACCGTTTTCCCCGAAATTCGAACACGTGGTCCGGGGTAGCATCTGGGGTTTTATGTATGTTTTCACCTTCAAATCACCATTGTTGCACCCTACACGCCTGTTTTTCCGCCACCCGAATAAATGTGTCTAATGTGCATTTTCGGTCCATCAAACTTCCTCGGTACCTCCTTTATACTTGCGTAGGGTTGTTTTATGAACCAACAAACTCCCATATAATTTTCGGCTATTTCCCTTCCGGGACCCCGAAACCCTTAAAATGCGTGAATTAGCTTTCAGTTATGGCTGTTCGGGATGCCGTTCCGGTCCTCGTCATCGTTGTCTCCGAAATTCGAACACGTAGTCCGAGGTACTATATGGAGGATTTATGTCTGTTTTCACCTTCAAATCAGCACCGTTTCACCCTACACGCCCATTTTTCCGCCACCCTAACGAACTGGTCTTATGTGCATTTTCGGCCCATCAATCGCTCACGGTTGCTCCTATCCACTTGTGTAAGGTCGTTTTATGAACCAACAAACCCCCATGTGATTTTCGGCCACTTTCATTCGGGTACCTCGGAACCTTCAAAAAGCGTGAATTTTAGCCTTCAGTTATGGCCGATTGGGATGCCATTCTCGGCCCTGCCACTGTTTTCCCCGAAAATTTGAACACGTGGTTCGGGGTAGCATCTGGGGGTTTTATTTCTGTTTTCACCTTCAAATCACCACCGTTGCACCAACACACTCGTTTTTCCGCCACCTGAACAAATGAGTCTTATGTGCATTTTCGGCCCATCAATCGCTCACGGTTGCTCCTATCCACTTGTATAGGGTCGTTTTATGACCCAAAAAACACCCCATATGATTTCCGGCCACTTTCATTCCGTCACCCCGGAACTCTTAAAAAGCGTTAATTAACCTTCAGTTTAGGCCGTTCGAGATGCCGTTACGGGTCCCGTTACCGTTTTCCCCGAAATTCGAACACGTGGACCGAGTTACCATATGGGGGTTTTAAGTCTGTTTTCACCTTCAAATCACCACCGTTGCACCCTACACGCCCGTTTTTTTGGCACCCGAACGATCGGTTCTTATGTGAATTTACAACCCATCAAACGGTCACAGTTGCTCCTATCCACTTGCTTAGGGTCGTTTTATGACCCGACAAACCTTCCTTATGATTTTCGGCCACTTTTATTTCGAGACCCCGGAACCCAAAAAAAAAGTGTGAATATATAGCCTTCAGTTCTGGCCGTTTAGAATGCCTTTCCGGGCCTAATCACCGTTTTCCCCAAAATTCGAAACGTGGTCCGAGGTAGCATATGGGGGTTTTATGTTTGTTTTCACCTTCAAATCACCACTGTTGCATCCTACACGCCTGTTTTCCACCACTAATGTATAAAAAGGCTAAAGGCGCACCAGTGCGCCTCATTGAAGTTAGGCGCATTTAAGAAGGCATGGGGAAAATCTGGGAAAAAAGGAAAGGTGCGCCTTAGGATGTGCCTAGGCGCGCTTCAGTGTGCCTCAGCTGCGCCTAGGCAGAAGCACCTCGCCTTGGCCAAATTAAGCGCTTAGCCCCTATCGCCTTGCGCCTAGGCGCACCTTTTCAAACACTGTCTGCCACCCGAACAAACGTGTCTTATGTGCATTTTCGGTCCATCAAACGTCCTCGGTTCCTCCTTTATTCTTGCGTAGGGTTGTTTTATAAACAAACCCCCATATGGGCCCCGGAACCCTCAAAATGCGTGAATAGCCTTCAATTCTGGCCGTTCCGGATGTCGTTCCGGGCCTCGTCACCGTTGTCCCCGAAATTCAAACACGTAGTCCGGGGTACTATATGGGGGATTTATGTCTGTTTTCACCTTAAAATCAGCACCGTTGCATCCTACACGCCCATTTTTCCGCCACCCTAACGAACGGGTCTTATGTGCATTTTCGGCCCAGTAATCGATCACGGTTGCTCCTATCCACTTGCGTATGGTCGTTTTATGAACTAGCAAACCCCCCCATGTGATTTTCGGCCACTTCCATTCCGGGACCCTGGAACCCTAAAAAAGCGTGAATTATAGCCTTCAGTTCTGGCCGTTCGGGATACCGTTCCGGGCCCAGTCACCGTTTTCCCTGAAATTCGAACATGTGGTCCGGGGTAGCATATGAGGGTTTTATGTCTGTTTTCACCTTCAAATCACCACTGTTGCACCCTATATGCCCGTTTTTCCGCCACCCTAACGAACGTGTCTTATGTGCATTTTCGGCCCATCAAACGGCCTCGGTTGCTCCTATCCATTTGCGTAGTGTTGTTTTATGACCCAACAGAACCCCATATGATTTCCTGCCACTTTCTTTCCAGGACCTCGGAACCCTCAAAAAGTGTGAATTATATAGCATTTAGTTATGGCCGTTCGGGATGCCGTTTCTGACCCCTTCACCGTTTTTCCCGAAATTCGAACATGTAGTCTGGGGTAGTATCTGGGTGTTTTATGTCTGTTTTGACCTTCAAATCACCATCGTTGCACTGTACACGCCCGTTTTTCCGCCACCCGAACGGATCTTATGTGCATTTTCGGCGCATCAAACGGTCACTATTTCTCCTATCCAGTTTCGTAGGGTTGTCGAATGACCCGACAAACCCCCTAATATGATTTTTAGCCCTTTTCTTTCCCGGACCCTGGAACCTTCAAAAAACGAGAATTATAGCCTTCAGTTTTGGTCGTTCGAGATGCAGTTTCGGGTCGCATCACTGTTCTTCCCAAAACATGTGGTCTGGGGTACCATCTCGGGGTTTTATGTCTGTTTTCACATTCAAATCATCACTGTTATACCCTACACGCTTATTTTCTTGCCACCCGAACGAACGGGTCTTAAGTGCATTTTTCGCCCATCAAACGACCTTGATTTCTCTTTTTCATTTGTGTAGGGCCGTTTTATGAACCAACAAACCCCCATTTGATTTTCGGCCACTTCTCTTGCAGGCCCCCGTAACCCTCATAAAGCGTGAATTATATAGCCTTTGGTTTTGGCCATTCGGGATGCCGTTTCGAGTCCCGTCACCGTTTTCCCTGCAATTCGAGCACGTGGTCCGGGGTACCATCTGGGGGGTTTTATGTCTATTTTCACCTTCAAATCACCACCGTTGCACCCTACCTGCCCGTTTTTCCACCACCCGAACGAACGGATTTTATGTGCATTTTTGGCCCATCAATCGGTCACGATTGCTTCTATCCACTTGCGTAGGGTCATTTTATGACCTAATAAACCCATATGATTTTCGGTCACTTTCATTTCGGTACCCTAGAACCTTCAAAAAGCGTGAATTTCTGGCCGTTCGGGATGCTGTTCTGGGCTTCGTCACCGTTTTCCTTGAAATTCGAACACGTTGTTCGGGGTAACATCTTGGGGTTTTATGTTTGTTTTCACCTTCAAATCACCATCGTTGCACCCAACACGCCCATTTTTCCACGACCCGAACGAACGGGTGTTAGGTGCATATTCGGCCCATCAAACGGCCGCGGTTTCTCCTTTCCACTTGTGTAGGGTCGTTTTTTTTACCAAATAAAACCCCATATGATATTCGGCCACTTTCATTCCGGGACCCCAGAACTCTCAAAAAGCGTGAATTATAGCCTTTGGTTTTGTCCATTCGGGATGCCATTCCTGGCCTCGTCACCGTTTTCCCCGAAATTCGAACACGTGGTCTAGGGTACCATATGAGAGTGTTGTCTGTTTTCACATTCAAATCAACACCGTTGCACCCTACGCGCCCGTTTTTCCGCCACCCGTATGAACGGGTCTTATTTGAATTTCCGGTCCATCAATCGGTCACATTTGCTCCTAGTCCTATCCACTTGCGTAGGGTCATTTTATGACCAACAAACCCCCCATATGATTTTCGGCAACTTTGATTCCGGAACCCTAAAAAAGCGTAGCTCTAGCCGTTCGGGATGTCGTTCAAGGCCATGTTACCGTTTTCCCCGAAATTCGAACACGTGGTCCGGGGTATCATATGGGGGTTTTATGTCTGTTTTCACCTTCAAATCACCATCGTTGCACCCTACACTCCCGTTTTTCCGCCAGCCGAACGAACAGGTCTTATGTGCATTTTCGGCCCATCAAACGGTCATCGTTGCTCCTATCCACTTGTGTAGTGTCGTTTTATGACCCAACAAACCTTCATATGATTTTCGGCCTTCAGTTATGCCCGTTCGGGATGCCGTTTCGGGCTCTGTCACCGCGCTCCCCTGAAATTGTACTTTCTACTCTCCCTTTCGTCTCCTCAACTAACACAATATCGTTTGCAAAAAAATCATACACCATGATATATTGTCTGGAGTTGTGGAACCTTAGTGTACTCCAATTGCGGTAGGGAACTCTTTTTTTATCCCAAATTCCCAACATTAGTGCTCACATTCGTGCTAGCAAATACGTACATATCTTTAATAATGTCAATAACATATTTCTTCGGGATGCCCTTTCTTTTTTAGGTCCACCAAAGTACTTCTCCAAATCAATGAAAACAATACGCAAATCCTTATTCTTATCCCTATTTCACCATGAGTTGTCTAATAAGGTAAATAGCCTCCATCGTTGAATTGCGTGGCATAAATCCAAATTGGCTCTCCAAAATCTAGACACTTCTTCTTAACCCTAATTTAATCATTCGCTCCCATAGGTTCATAGTATTGGCCATTAATTTTTTTTCTTTTTCCTCTTTTTCTTCTGTTCTCTTCTCCGTCTCCTTTTTTTCTCCTTTTCTTTCTTCTTGTCTTTTTTTTCTTCCTTTGAATTCCATTTTTTTTTCACAGATTGAATTCTAGTTTTCAAAATTCCTTTTTTTTTTTAACCCTTGCCATGTCCTAGTTGATTTCCACCATCTATTTACTCTCTTTTTTTTTTCCTTTCCTTCGATTTTCAGCAGTTGAAAAAACTTCTCTTCAAATATAAATTTTCAAACTAAGCAACTATTTTGGTGTTGGATGTGTAGATGAAAACAGCAAGATTGAAGAAGAAATTAGTGTAGATGAATATGACTATTATGATGTTGATCTTACAGATTAGTAGTGTTTGAGTGTGCTATTAGTCTATTTAACAACCTTAAGACATTGTTTTCTTTTCATTTTATCTTTTAACTTGTATGTGTTGTGATTTCATGGTACTTAAATATGAATTACGCTTATTAGTTTAATATATGATCTAAATTTGATCTTGTGTTTTTAACAAAAAAATGCGCCTCACCTATGAAAGGTGTGCGTCTGCCCCTTGCGCAGTGGCTCCAGAATCCTTGTGTGCCTCGGTGTCGTCTTTTAAAACTGAGGGTATGAGTGTCCGAGCCCATGTTACAATAAAAAATAACCTATTAGAGTGTCCACAACTGTGATTAAAGAGTGTAGTACAATATTTCTAAAAATCTAACAAGTCCATCTGGTTCATAGGATGTAATCTTCAGTAAGTATCGTACAAACTTTTCCTAGAATAATAATATGTGCCACTCATAAGATCTGTAGGGTTAGGGATAGTGAGATTGGCATATGGTATTCCTTTAGTCAAGAAATGAGATGCTCTGAATCTCAATAATTCCTTCCTAGACAGGAAGAAACCATATATGAGGATTGGTTGAAGATCCTTTACTTTACCTGTTCATATTGTGGTAAAATTAAGACATTTAGCTACGGATGGATACAACTCAAAGTTAGGTGAGGTGTGAGTCACACTGGTCGAAGAGGTTGAAGAGACGGGGGATGTTTATCGAAGCCAAAGCAGTGAAATGCTAAGATTTATATTTAGGCCCTGTAGTTCAGCTAAATTCTACCTGTTTCATAGATGGTCTCAACCCTCAGGTCTCCAGAACTTGATACCATTGCTACCCAGTTCGCGGTATGGACCTTCGGCCGGCGATTTTGTGCCTGAACTCGGTGTATTCGCATCCTAGATTGCTCGGATTCGCGAACCAGTAGAGATTGAAGGCCAAAAGTAGAGATTGAAGGCCACAAGTAGTATTACTCTAGGGCTTAACTCTAGGGCATGAGTTGAGCCCAATTTTAAATTTAATTTTTCGTGATGGTGATGGAGAATGTGATACCATTGTTAAACAGAAGAAAGGATACGTTACCGTGATTGATAAAGGGGAAAGAAGAAAGAGAAAATAAACAAAATTTAATAATATAAACCACGTGATGGTTTATAATAACAAGAACAAGTTGCTTCCAGCTGGTATCTTATCCCTTCCTGTTTTTCCCCCTTTTTTTTGGCAACGCCTTTCTGTTTTTTCTTTCTTTTGTCACCCTAAAATTAAGAAAACTTTGACTCCACAAATCTTTTTCAGATTTTAAACTATTTTCCAATGTTATTATTGGGCTTATAACCAAAAAACTACATGGGCTTATTGGACTTCAAATAAGCATTACTGTAATAATAATAAATTTTCACTTCTTAATACTCTGCAGAATATTTATGTAAATAATATTTATAATTTCATACCCAGCGTAGAACACTAAGGCTAGTGTACCACATACCCAAATTCGTATTCTGTTTTGAATCGAACTCCGTATCATGTAACATTATTGCCCGATATACACACACACAACTAAAATCATCCTCTCCTGTGTTTTTGATGAAATTTGGGTAATCCAGGTTCTTGAAAGAGCTTGGTTACTGAGAGCTGTCCTTGATCATGGAGAGCTAAACCCTGTGGCATGTCTTGTTCGCTTGATGTTTCGATCTTGTCATGGAATTGCTCATGCCCCTCTCCTTTAAACATATATATATATATATTGAACTGAATAATCCAGCTGGTGTTTCTGGTTGTGTTTGATTTAGTTTAACGGGGTTGCCGGTTGATTAGAGTTCTTCACATGTTTGAAGCATTGGAACTATGTTATAGAATCTAGATTCCAGTGGATCAGAGTGAACGAGTGATAGTGTTATCTACTCTTGGAATAGTTCATGCCCTTCTCCCTTTGAAAATATACTTATTATGTTGAACTGAATAATCCAGTTTGGTATACCAATTATGTGTGGTTTAGATTAATAGAGTTGAGTAGAGTTCCTCACTTGTTCAAACTATGGGAACTAATCCAGATTCCAGTGGGCAGAGTGAAACAAATGGAGATATAGAAGGACCTTCATTTTGCTCAACTGATTATACACTGCTTTCCTTTATTGCTTAATGTTCAATTCTTGATACATGTATGCAACTCGCATCTTGTTGCTCTATTTTCTTTTAGGGTGTACGAGTGAATCATTGACTTTTCTGTTATTTGAAACACCGCAAGCATCATAGCATTTTTTTTTGTACCTCTTGTTGATTGTGTTTCTTGTTCTTAATCACATATGCTCTCCCTCTCTGGCGTGGTGCTGCTGCTTTTGATGACAAATGCCCCCAACACCCACCACCACACACACACACACGCACAAAAAAAAAAAAAACTTTCCCCCCTTCTACCATTACTTATGGATACTTTTTTCTCAGTATTTGCTACTCTTTTCTCTGTTTAGTTTGGACACTTTCCCATATGCTGGAACAACTACAACATGTGAATCACTCTACATGGGAGTTCCATGTGTTACTATGGCTGGCAACGTGCATGCTCATAATGTCGGTGTTAGTCTCCTGACCAAAGTTGGTAAGCAAATCCTATCCTCTGGCCTATGATTTTCTTTTTTCAGGTTAATTTACTGAATTTCATTCTCTTTGAATGTGTTAGATGTTAGTTGCAAGTATTAGTGTACTTTGCTTTTTATTTATTATATTTTTTCTTCAACTGTGCTTCATGACTCAGCCAGTTGGCTTACAGGTATGCAATCTGTCCAGGACAAATTTTGATAATAGAATTGTAAAAACCATATACACTGGTATTGGTTTTGGGCAAGTTGTAGTCGGTAAAATGTCCTATGGTATATTAAGCGTATCCTCAAATCTCAGCATTGCCAAAGTAAGGTGAATGGTTTATATTTCATGAAAATCATCACTTAACATTGCCCCATGTTTGGCAAGGCAGTCTTCAAATTCTGCGTTGAATATATGAACTTCAAAATTGAGCCTTACTGAAAAAGTGTCCATATTGTTAAAAGTGATTGGTCAATGGTCTTGATACTGAATCAAGGACTTAAAATGATGACCTGTATTTTAGGAGTTCACTTTTCTGTACCTCTGATGCAGGGTTAAGCAATCTGGTTGCCAAGGCTGAAGATCAGTATGTTGAGCTGGCAATTCAATTGGCTTCAGATATAACAGCCCTCTCAAATTTAAGGATGACTTTGCGGGATCTCATGGTGAAGTCACCTATTTGTGATGGGGCAAATTTCACTCTTGGTTTAGAACAAGTATATCGAAATATATGGCACAGGTACTGCAAAGGTGATGTTCCATCATCAAAACACATGGAATTGTTACAGCAGGAGCAGGAAAGTGTTTCTCAAGAGGCTAGTACTGTGCCATTACGAGTTGTAACATCCAACGATAATTCTCCTCTTAAAATGAATGGTTTCAACCCAATCCCTCCACCGCCCGTGTTGAGCCCTGCTACTGCTGAAGAAAATGGGGCTGTTAGTTGAACAATCCATGGATTTACGGATGTTGAACGTGTCTTCTCTTCCCGAGATTGAGGGCGACTGTAATCTTGGATGAATATGTTGGGAGCTACATCACATAAAAAAGGATGCTAGTATTGTGGACTGTTGGAGAGGCGTTTTATTTCATCTTTTTTCAAAATTTCTATTTTTTAAAAATTTGTTTTGGTTTTTTCGGTCTGGGTGCGGTGGTAAAGATAATTTTGGAAGTGTGGGTTGAAGGCGTGGTGGCAAATTGGCCTCTGTGGGTAGTGATTGATATGGTTAATACTTAATAGGCTCAGACTTGATTATTTCTTCACTTCCAGCTTATTGTATTTTGTTGTGGAGGGGTGCCTAAAGCAGTTCCAACAGCCCCATTACAGGAGTTTAGTAGTGAATCATTGTTGTTTGGTCAACTGACCAGTAGGGTTTTAGAGGATAGGGATAAAGAGGTTGCATTTTTTAAAAATATTTATGCAAGAGAACTTTCACAGAATGTATAGGCATCAAATCCATAGATCAGTCTAGTAGTGTTTGGTCATTGAAATGTATGTTACTTGTGAATATTCATTTAGACAACTAGTTAACTTCTTGGCTTGATTTCAATTTTTATTCAGTATTCAGATAGAAGGGCGCTACATTTTTATGCTCCATGGCAATTGGCAACTATAGACGTGATCAGGTTGGACCATGCCCTAAAAAGATAGCTAATCATGCCTGCACCTTAAACTGGGTATCTGGGCTCGGTCTGCACGGGCTGTAAGGCTAAATTACAGAAAATTGTAAGTATGCCTGACACGAAAATCAATATGTAACAATGTCGGGTCACGTTTCTGACACCCAGCTAGGGTGTGTTCTCTTCAACTTATATCAGATCAGAAAAACTAAGACGAAGAGAACACACTCTCGGGCAAAACTAAAAATTGGGCCTTGAACCTTAATCAACTAGTATAATTGACTTTAACTTAATGATTATGCAAATAAGGAAATAGATAATATTTATTTAGATGATAAATTTTTTATTACACTAAACAAACATTAATAAAGTGCAAAATAAAATAGAAAAATAGAAATTTATTCATTTAACACTTTGCTCATGCAAAGCATTGGAGTCGATATTAGTAGTACAATCTAATAGGAATTAAATAATTTGAGTAAAGTGCTAATATGGAAAAATAATAGAGATATGTGTAAAAGGAAAATTTAGAACCAATGAGGCAATGAGCAAAGATTAAAAATAATTAAAATGACAATTGTCAAACTTCAACTAATCCAAATCAAGCATACAACAATAAATGAATAAAACATTCACAATCTTGAATGACAACTGCAGAAATCCAATTCTATCTTCAACCAAACACAATTGAAAATCTGTATCAAACAATATAAATTGTATAAAAGCAAAATAAAAATAAAAAGACTAGGGAAAATAAATAAAATGGAAAATAAAAATTTGTAGGTTATTGACCTTGAATCTTACTTCTGTGACCTAGAACAAGTGATAAAGAATTAATTATAAGAAAAATTAGAGTTCTTAATCATGTTAAAAGATGAATATTAAAAAAAAAAAAAAAAATCTAACTTCGTCTTGAAATAAATTGTGAATTTTGTTTGGAGATTGGGACTTGATGCATAATTAAAGGATGCAATATGCATTTTTTTTAAACGGCTATTTTCAACTTTGAGCTTTTGGTAATGGGCCTGAAGTCCTGAACAGCCGCCTAGATCGTGGCCAAATATGGGCAAGCTTACTGGATTTGGTTACAAATAGTGGTGTGCACCGGTCCAGAATCGGACCGGACCGGACCGGGACCGGTTGGACCGGTGGACCGGAATCCACATTTTTTGTGGACCAGGACGAGACCGGTTCAATTCCGTTCTGGACCTGGACCGGACCGTTCTGGACCTGGACCGGACCGGTTTGGACCGGTTACTTATTTTTTTTTTTTAAAAAAACTTTTTTCTCTAACCGATCCGGGTTTGGACCGGACCAGACCGGAATTTAAATACACTTTTTTATTAAAAAAATTTATTTATTTAGTCTTTTTACATTCCGATCCGGACCGGAATTTACCGGGTTTGGACCGGACCGGACCGGTGGACCGGAATCACAATTTTCATGGACCGGGGACCGGACCGGTTTGGACCGGTCCGGTTCCGGTCTAAATTCCGGCCCGGACCGATTTATGAACACCCCTAGTTACAAACTGGTTACCGAAAGGCCAAAAGTTTATTGCTATGGTGACATAGTAGTTTATCCATGGCAATTGGCAAACCATTATTAGCACATTATAGGAACTTACTAGGTGTGATAGCGGAATATTAGGGAAATGTTAATTCGATATTTTTGTGAGAAAACCCATGCATGTAAAAAGTGTATAATATGAGTGTGTTCTCTTTATGGAATTATATTGTATCTTGAGCTATAATAAACCGTTTCTGGGTTTCCTGGCATCTACCGGGGCTCTAGAACAAAAATGGTCGAAACTCTTCTGGGGGTTTTGTGGGTCGTACAACGCCCCCATAGAAGTTTTCGGCCACACCGGCGGACGTTTGAGGGTTAAAATTTTTCAAAAAACTACACGATTCACCATTATTCGGCGTTCCACACTTCGTATTTTGGACGAAATTTATGTTGTGCCCCCTTTAGAGCACCCCTGACATGTGGTTGAGGAATTGAGACATATTTAGGTAGCTTCTAATTCAATCAACTAAAATGTCGAAATTAAAACCTATAAATTCACCATTTTTTGGACTCCCGGCCCGTTTCGGGGCCCAGAATAAAAATGGTCGAAACACTGATAGGGTTTTCTTAGGTCATGCTACGTGCCCAAAGAAGTTTTCGTCCATGTTGGCGGACGTGTGAGAGTCAAGATTCCCGAAAATACGAGATTCGACATTATTTTGTCTTTTTGCAGTGAATTGCTTGTAAGGGCTCCACACTCCTTATTTTCGGCTCAAATCCCTCTGGGGATCCGCTAAGGAAACCCCATACACGTCGTAGATCAATTGGGATAAATTTAGGGTGTTTTGATCCGACCAATCAAAATGTCGAAATCAAGGCCTATAATTCACCGTTTTAGGTTTCCCAACCCGCTCTGGGGCCCGAAATAAAAATGGCCGAAACACTTTCAGGGTTTTTTTCTTAGGTTGTGCTATGTGCCCACAATTTTTCGGCCATATAGGCAGATGATTGAGGGTCAAAACTCTCAAAAAATACACGGTTCGACATTCTTTGACGTTTTTGTGGTAAGTCGCTTGTAACGAATCCGCACTCTATATTTTGGGCTCAGATCCCTCTGGGACCCGCTAAGGAGACCCTATACATGTGGTAGAGAAATTGGTCCAAATTTGGGGGGATTTAGATCTGGTCAACCAAAATGCTGAAATCAAAGCCTATAATTCACCATTTTGGGTTTCCCGGCTCTTTCTAGGGCTCCAATACAAAATTAGCCAAAACTCTTTTGGGGGTTTTCTTGGGTCGTACAAAGCGCCCACAAAAAATTTTGGCCACACTGGCGGACGTTCGAGTGTCAAAAAATGGGCAAAACACTTCTGGGGTTTTCCTTGGGTCTTGCTACATTCCCACATAAGTTTTCGGCCACATCGGAGGATGTGTGAGGGTCAAAATTCCAAATAATACTCGATTCGAAATTATTCTGCGTTTTTGCGGTATGTCGCTTGTAAGGCTCCCGCTTGTAAGGACTTCGCACTTCGTATTTTAGGCTCAAATCTCTCTAGGTCTCGCGCGCTAAGGAAACCCCATATAACATAAAAAAAATTTATATTCGGAATGCACACATCAAAAGTTCAAAACGAATCAGTCGATATCTTATACGACTTTAGAGTAGATTGAAGGGATGATGATTGATTGGAGTATATTAAAATGAATTGGAATTGTATTGTATTGTATTGGATTACAATGAATTGGATCAAGATTATAAACCCGTGAAGAGAGCATGGCCTATATGGATGTTGTGGACTAGGGCCTTGTTCTCTAGGAGTAAATTAATCCGAACTGGTTTAAATTAAACGAAACTAAAATAAATTCTAAATTCATCATGAGCTAAACTAAACTGATCTAAATTTTTTATAAATTAAGACCAAAAGAACGGGGCCTAAATCTATGATATCATATACTAGTATTATGCAAGATATGATGACATTAAAAAATCTGCATATAGTTGTAGCCTTGTGTTAAAATGGTACCTGACTGGTATAAAAAGGAACTCAATTTTTCTTCTTGAACAAAATCAAAGAAACCACAATCATATTTCCTAGATTTTAAAGCAAAATCTCTAAATTATTTTCTTCGTTAGATGGGAACTATAAATCTATAATAGGCATACTATGCACAGCATTTGCTTTGTTTATTGTTTCAATGACATGTAGGATGTTAAATTGGCTTTGGGGAAGCCCTAAAAAGCTAGAAAGGAAATTACATAAGCAAGGCTTTTCCGATAATTGTTACCGTATCTTGGTCGGAGATATGAAGTAATAATGTTTGAAGATGGTGAGGGATCTCAACAAGATGAAAATCCTCCATCAACTTTTCTTATCTTTTCACTGTCTCAATTTGATCGAGTCAGCCACTGTCCTAGCTTGCTAGACTAGGTTTGTATTGTTGTAAAAAAAAGAAGGTGTTTTTAGTTAAAAGTTGACGGGTAAAAATGCAACTAGTTTCGTACAACCATATCCTCTGCAATGCTTTATAAAAATTTATAAAAGTTGATATTAAAATACTATATGTCGAGACAAATTTAACAAAAATACATATGAATATGTTTTTTTTTTTTTATACATAATAAAGAATCTTTATAGTCAAACTTTCTCCTCTCTTTGAAATCAAGATGACAAAATTGCAAACGTAACTAACATTAATAAACGGAGGGAGAACAATTTATATCTTATACCAGAGTACATTCTTTGCTTATGAAATTATTTGTTATGCAAGCTTGTGCCAGAGAGGAGGTTTTGGTCAGCAAAAACTAGATTTCAATGGCTTAAATAACGTTAAAGTGGAAGATTCATTCATCTTCTCTTGTGGCAACAACTTAAGTTTTCATCTCTATTATATAAGGAAAAGGGTAAAATCGCAGCGGTGTCCAAGTGAATTACCACACTACCCTTACTCATCCTTCATGATTGTTGATCAAATGGAGAACAATTTTATCATTTGTGTACTAAAATCTTCTGAAGTAGATATTGGAAATCACTAATAGCCTTATTTGAAAAAAGTAATCACAATTTCAAAACCATAAGTACAAATAATTGTAAAATTACTCAAAATTTAAAAATCGTAAGCACAATATGGATGTTATGTTTTATATGAAGGTGCATAGTATTCATTGTGCAAGTGCATAATTCACGGATTAGTAAATGCATGTGTTCATATATTTCTTCATTTTCAGATTCAGAAAGTTTCTTCACCACCAACATATCAAATATGACATGTTAAAAGTAGCATAATTCATGTCCTTTAGTATTCATGTTAAAAGTAGCAATTCCAAGGACTAAATTAGATCAATTTGCAATCTACAGGCAAATTATACATGCATACTCACAAGGAGATGGGAATGGGAAGATGTTCCTGCAAACAAAGAAATGACAATATGTCGCCGAGATGATAGAATGAACTCCTAAGAGGTTGCTTGGCATCAAAATGGCAAAGGGAACTTTTCAGCATGTTAAAATTTGCTCCAGACTCATCTTGTGGTTTTCAGCTTCTGTGATTAATCCTTAACTGTGGTCTTCAGTATCTTGACATCATGAATAGGTCTGCAATGAAACCAGTTCATAATGAGCTTTTACAACAAAGCAAGAGTGGTAATGTAGTAAAATAAGCCAAGGCATTATGCCATAAAGTGCAACTGCCCTAATCTGGCGACACAGTTTGTTGTAGAGTGAGAAAAGATTGTCCAGTATAGGAGACAAACAAGGTAATGAGAATTTGTACCCATCACTACACTCTCTTTCAAGTATTGTACTAGGATTAGTACTGTACTAGGACTAGGATTAGTAAAGCTAATCTTTGTTTATTAATATAATTAATGTCACCTACAAGGGTAATGAAGTATTTAAGTGCTCAGAATTTGCAATGTTTTTCTTCTCTGCATAAAAATATAAAATATAACAAAATAGAAATAGAAATAAAGAACGGTTGGAAAAAAAATAACATGGGAGCTGGTTGACAAGCCTCGAGATTGAGAAGTTATTGCATTCAAAAACAAGTTTAATCCACATGGACAAGTCACAAGTTATCAAATATAAGGTGAGATATTAGTTGTCAGAGGTTATTCTCAGAAGGCTGGAGTAGAATATGGGTATACTAAGGCCTTTTTATCTTGGACTGAATTAATTTGAACTGAACTGAACTGAACTTAACTGAATTAAATTAAATCCTAGTCTCAGCATGAGCTGAGCTGAATTTGTCTAAACAAAACTGATATTCCAAAAATTAAGTCCAAAATAACATGGCCTTAGATAGTTACACCCGGGTAGGCTAGGGATGATTTATGACAGCACTTATGGGCTGTTTGGTTGGGGGGGTTTCAGTAAAAAGTAAGGGAATTAACAACCTTAGTTCCCTGTATTTATGTTAAAACTTTCAACATTTGCCAAAAACAGGTGTAACAAAAAACTTTCAACAATTATTTTTTTTCCTACTTTTGGTAAAAAAAAAAATCCATTTATTTACAAAAATGTCATTACTGAAAACTTAATTAATTAAATTATGATTGATTAACCTCAGCATATCATCATTAATACATTATCTCTCTCCGTCCTCTCTACTCTCTCTCTCCTCCTACCCCTTCCATGGTACCACCACAATACCACACCTCTCAACCTCCTCACCCTCCACCACTTTTTCCACCATGACATCATCCTCTCACCCCCGCCCATCGCTCTGCCTTCAACACTATCCCTCCTCCCTCCTCCCTCCTCTCCCCCTCTGATGTGAACCACCTACGAACCACCACAGGCTGGTGTTTCTTGGCTTTCGAGAGGCCAAGTTCTCTCCAAATATGTCTTTCGAGTAGACAAATTCACTCCTAAAAGTTACTGTAATTTTATTAATTTCCAACATGAAAAAACATTACACACACTAATCCCTTATTTATAGACCAATTACAACTACAAACTGACAAATTCACCTACAAACAACTATTAAAAGACTATTCTACCTTAAAATACAACAAAATATCAAAAATGCCATTATTATTATAATTAGATGGTCCATAGCAATACCACCCTCCCGAAGTTCAAAGCGGAAATTGACGGTGAAAAGACGGTGGTTGAAGAGGAGTGGGAGCTTGGCTGGAAATTACGTGGGCCTGGGTAATTTCTTGGGGGTGGGTTTCTTGTTTGGGAGTAAGTGGGTGGGTCTTGGAAAGAATTGAGAAAATGGGTTTGACTTTGTAAAATTAGGAAAATGGGCTTGAAGTTAGAAAACCTAACTTCCATCAAGTCCTTAAAAAATGTCTTGTTTAATTGGGCCTTTAGGGTACCTCAGAGATGGGTTAAGAGGGAATGTATTTTTTGTGGGTTTGAAAGCTATACCCTCTATATGGAACCCAATTACAATAAGGGGTGGAAAAAATTTTGACACATATACTTCAAACACGTGGTCCGGGGTACCATCTGGGTGTGATATGTCTGTTTTCACCTTCAAATCACCACCATTGCACCCTACACGCCCATTTTTCCACCACCCGAACGAATGGGTCTTAGGTGCATTTTCGGCCCATCAAACGGCATCAATTGCTCCTCACCACTTGCATACGGTCATTTTATGACCCAACACACCCCATATGATTTTCGGTCACTTTCATTCCGGGACCCTGGAACTCTCAAAAAGCTTGAATTATAACCTTCGATCTTAGCCATTCGAGATGCCGCTCCGGGCCCTGTCACCGTTTTCCCCGAAATTCAAACACGTAGTATGGGGTACCAACTGGGGGACTTATCTGTTTTTTCACCATCAAATCACCACCGTTGAACCCTACACGCCCGTTTTTCCGCCACCCGAACAAACAGGTCTTATGGGCATTTTTGGCCCATCTAACGGTCACAGTTGCTCCTATCCATTTGCGTAGGGTTGTTTTATGACCGAACAAACCTCCTATATGATTTTCGGCCACTTTCTTTTCAGGATCCCGGAACCCTGAAAAAATGTGACCATACGAGAAGTGGCCTTCAGTTCTGACCATACGAGAAGTCTTTCCGAGCCTCGTCACCGTTTTCCCCAAAATTCGAACACGTGCTCTAGGGTACTATTTGGGGTTTTATGTCTGTTTTCACATTCAAATCACTACCTTTGCACCCTACACGCCCGTTTTTTTGCCACCCAAACAAACGAGTCTTAGGTGCATTTTCGGCCAATCAAACGGTCTTGGTTGCTCCTTTCCACTTGCGTAGGATCTTTTTATGACCCAAAAAAAAACCATATGATTTTCGGCCACTTTCATTCCGGATCTCGAAACCCTAAAAACCGTGAATTATATCACCTTCAATTTTGGCCGTTCGGGATGCCTTTTCGGGCCCCGTCACCATTTTTCCTGAAATTTTAACACATGGTCCTGGGTATCATTTGGGAGTTTTATGTCTGTTTTCACCTTCAAATCACCACCGTTGCACCCTACACGCCTGTTTTTTCGCCACCCGAACGAAATGCTCTTTGGTGCATTTTCGGCCTATCAAACGGCCTCGCTTGCTCCTTTCCACTTGCGTAGGATCTTTTTATGACCTAACAAGCCCCCCATGTGATTTTCGGCCACTTTAATTCTAGGTCCCCGAAACCCTCAAGCGTGAATATATAACCTTCTATCCTGGCCATTCGGGATGCCACTCCGAGCCTCATCACTGTTTTCACCGAAATTCGAACATATGGTCCGGGGTACCGTCTGGGGGACTTGTGTTTTTTAACCATCAAATCACCACCGTTGTACCCTACACGCCCGTTTTTTCCGCCCATGGAATTAAAACTCGGCCGTTCCATTACGTAACGGCCGTTCTGTAACCTATTTCTGAGTTGCCGATACGCGAAATGTCGTTATAACACTGAGAGTCAGAATTCACACAAAAATCGCCGCGATGGCGTTCCGTAACGGTAAAACGTCCGTTCCATAACGCGTTTTTGCAAGAAATGCCCGTTTTTTATAAAATAAAATAAATATTAAAGAAGAAAAGTCTAAGAAAAGCCATACTTGTACTTTGCAATAGTTAAATTTTTAATGAATAAGCTGGATTATTAATAAATTTTAATAATAATAACTAATAACATTTTTTTGACATAATGTGATACAAAAACAAATAAGAATGAATGAAGATTGATAAAGCTTAATATTGAGCTTATATGATTTTTTTATAAAATTCACGCCGCGACAGCCGCGAAACGTTCTTTTTTGCCGTTACAAGTGATTTTCGCGACAACGCGAACGTGACCACGACTGCTATTTTTTTCCATGTTTCCGCCACCCGAACGAATAGGTCTTATGTACATTTTCAGCCCATCTGATGGTCACGGTTGTTCCTATCCACTTGCTTAGGGTCGTTTTATGACCGAATAAACCTCCCATATGATTTTCAGTCACTTTCATTCTGGGACTCTGGAACCCTAAAAAACTGTGAATTATAGACTTCAGTGCTAACTGTACAGGATGCCTTTCCGAGCCCCGTCACCGTTTTCCTCGAAATTTGAACACTTGGTCCGAGTTACCATCTGGGGGTTTTAAGTTTGTTTTCACCTTCAAATCAACACTGTTGCACCCTACACGCCCGTTTTTTCGCCACCCGAACGAAATGCTCTTTGATGCATTTTCGGTCCATCAAACGGCCTCGGTTGCTCCTCTCCCCCTCTGTTGACGAGATGTTGTCCAAGTTGGATAAAAAACAAGAGAACAGACCTTAAGATGGAAAGAAATTTTGTTGGAAGCTTGCAATACCTTACACATATTTTATTGGTTCACCTCAGCCAACTGAAGTGCATGCAGCAAAAAATTATTTTTTTTTGATGTACCTATGTGGTTCATCAGATGATAGCTTAATGTTTCAGTCATGTTCTGAGTCTTCTGACTCCTAAATGGCGCCATACTCTTACAGTGACTAGGGAGGTTTGTTATCTGATACGAAAACTCTTGGCTGTGACTTCTCACATCGTTCAGGCATTTTTGTGGATTTCAACGAAGTAGGAAGTGGTAGCTCAGTCCATTTGCAAGCATGGTTTGCAAGAACAAGCTGCTGAATTTTGGGTGGATACAAAAATAAAAATAAAAAACAGAAAATGCTATAGACAGAAACCTAGTCTACTAGCGAAACTAAGCACATGAAAGTGAAACTTCATGTAATTAGAGATGTTGAACACATGAACAGGAAAAGGAGGTGAATTGATCTAGTGTCCTTCAGGAAAAGGGGGGAGCTATGGTTTCCCTCTTAGAAATACATCTTCACACCAAAAAGGTTCAGTTTTCCTCTCCACTTCTCCCAACAATTAGCAACTTTTCTCCAACAAAACAAAATATCTCATCTAATCCAACATGTAACACATGCAAACGCCTAAATAGAGGCGACGTGTCCAGTAGTAAAAATCATTTAATTTAACATGTTCCATATGAAAACACAAGATGGTCCACTAAAACCAAACTATATTATGAGTCAAGAGTAAACTCAAGATTATAGCAGGGTATGTATAGTACATCATACAATTACATTCAAAAAACTCAGTTGCTTAACAGACCAATTGGAATACTGAAAGAGAAGAGGAGGTGGGGAAGAAAGAAAGAAAAGGACAAACCTATCAGTATTGTCTGTCTGGACACTGCCTAGCCTCTTAATGATCTCCATTCCCTTGCAAACCCTACCAAATATTGTGTGCTTTCCTGGAAAAGCCATAACAAACAATCCGGATTATGCATTGATAGACAGGTCCAATAGAATTTCTTAGTACAAAAGATGACGTTGATAAATTTTCAACAACCTTTTGAGAAAAGAAAAACAATTAGAAACCAACTATTAGGAGCAAACGGGTGTAATTATTTTTATGGCTAGGAACTGTTGAATATGACAAGTAAACTGTATTTATAACAAACAGCAATCTAATCCACTCAAATACTCAATAGTTAGGTTGGGTAGTTATTTGAGATCAATATTTTACAGTTACAAACTCATTTAGAATTAAAAATATGACCTACCAAAGTATGATGTGGTAGGTAATTAACCAACCAAACTCAATCGAAGGTCAAGCCAACCATTGAGATCAAAATATAGTCATCCCAGATCTGACTTTACAAGGAAGGATATAAGCACAATTTGTAGAGTAAAGATGATGTTATGAGTACCATCAAGAGAGGGAGTAGGTGCTAGAGTAACAAAAAACTGGCTTCCATTTGTATTAGGACCTGCATTTGCCATGGATAAAATGCCTGCACCAGTGTGCTTCAGCTTTGAATCAATCTCGTCTTCAAAATATTTACTGCAGTGCATAACAAAAGGAATCATAAACTGAAATTTAACAGTAACAAAGAGCTAATACAGCTGCCAATGTATGATCATATTTTTTCTGTAGTACTCAAGTTTTCAACACCATCCCAAACCCCCACCCCCCACCCCCACCCACAAAAAAAAAAAAAAACCCAACACACACATACAATAAAGAAAAGAGAAGGTATTATGTCAGACTCGTCTATAGTATTATTGCTGTCAAACGAGTCCAACTGAGCTGGACAAAAAATTTATTTAAATGGAAAAAAAATTCATTTACCTAGACCACTTTACCACTAACCTGGAAAAAATAATATCAAACCTGGATAAAATATGACCTGGACAAAAAAAATCTGGACGAAATTTAAAACCTAGACCAAAAACTCATTTACTTGGACCACTTTACCACTAACCTGGATAAAAAAGACCTGGACAAAAATATTTTAAAAAATTTAAAACCTGGCAAAAAAAACTTTAAAACATGGCCAAAAAAATTTAAAACTTGGCCAAAAAACTTTAAAACCTGGCCACAAAAAATTTAAAACATGACCAAAAAGTTTAAAACCTGGACCAAGAAATAATTAAAACCTGGCCAAAAAAAAAGACTAGGTCCCTCTTTCTTCGTCTTCTCCAAAAAGATGGTGGTGGTGGAGAATTGAAGATAGTTCAACTGGAGCTATTGGATGATGGTGGCGAGGTGGACCAATTTCATTTGAAAGGCGGCAGCCGAAGCCAAAGGACAGAGACAGAGCATTTGGTAGTGAGGAGGTAGAAGAAGTGCCGAATAGATTAGCAGCGGCGGAAGGTCTAGAAAATCGAGGAGCCATACCCTAAGGAAGAAGCTGCAAAGGAGGGAGCACCGAAGCCAAATGAAGGGGAGGGTGAAGCGGAGGAAAAGGCGGCGCCGAAGCCAAAGGATAGAGCTGATGAAGACAAAGAGGATGAAGATGAAAGAGAGAAGGAGAAAGGAGAAGAAGAGGAGGAGGTTGAGAAAGTGTATGTAAAGGAGAAGTCTGTAAATCCCTCCATTGATGAATGACAAATTAACATAATATTTGGTGGTGAAAGAGTAAATGGGTCAGTCGTCCGACCAAAATATTTGGTTAGACCGTCGGACCCAATACTTTCACTAAAGGAAAACCCTGTTTGGAGGACTACAGTTGAGCCATTGAAGCTTCATTGGGACCATAATTACCAACAATGTATTAAATTGAAACTAATACAAGGTCGTGAATGATGAAGCTATTGCTTTCATTAATTATTGTAGTCAGAATCTTTTAATTCATAATCAGATGCGCAACCATAGATGTCCTCCAAGACAAATTCTGCTTTTGGTTAATGATAAAACATTGAAACAAAGAAAATAAATTCTTTGACAATTGCTATGAGTACCTAGTAAATCTAGAAATTTTCAGTAGTCAGGGGGGAAAAAACACACCACTGCAAGTAACTACATTATTCAATAAATTCTGGAACAAAACCTTGGCGAATTATTGTGAAAAGACCTAGTCTGACACATGCATACACGGCTGTGTCCAACAGAAACACCAAGTAGGCTGGTTTAGAGTAACACACAAAAAATTGATCATGTTTGAAACATACCGAACTTAAATCAGGACATCCAGAATTCCACACCAAATCAAACATACACATTGGATAGTCAAGTTAAACTTCATGTACAATACTCTGGCGGAAATTCTATCAAATTACCCCAATCACTGCATAAAAGTTATGAAAAATCAAGATAGGTAGCTGATAACATACCTACTTTCTTTTTACCAATGGTTGTATAGCTATGGCAAATTAGTTTCTATTAAATGATGGTAATAGGAATGAATTTGAATACAATTATAGAAATTCCCTTGCTAAAGTAAACTCAAGGTAATTCCAAGCATCTCTCTTATATTCCCCATAAATTTTCATTTCCGCATAGGGTAGTAATTGATGGTATTGATAATATAAACAAAACCATAATGTGAGTATAGGATTGCATTACCATGAACCTAAGCATTGCCATGATACTTTCCTTGTAAATTTAAAGACAAATTTAATCCATCACTACCATTCATGACAACCTGCCGAACAGGTAGTTGATGTTCTTTGAACTCACCTCGTCAAACTAAGGTTTCTAGTCCACTTTGCTATTCTACTAACTAGGAACTCTCAAGGTGTTATGAGCTTACCACAATGGCAAGTCACTCTGCTTAGACATCACCCTACTTAACTGATAATCATAAAAACAATAATGATTAATGAATACCCCCATCCACCTATACCTACCATTATTATAGGCCGTATAAGTGTATAACATGCCCAAGAATTGATTGACAAAACCAATTAGGTGCATACTATCACACCTATGGTATTGTATATATATGATCAACAGAAAACGAGGGATTCCGGGTTTTTCACACTGAGATACAAAATTGTATCTCACAGTGGCATTTTACCGTAATTGTGAGCAAAATTAGGGGTAGGGATTCCTATCGCATACCAAATAGGGGGTTTTTTGGGAATATATTTTCAACAAAATCACAAATTTGCCCTTGTGATATACAATTTGATATCTCACTCTGAGAAAGTGGGAATTTCCCTAAAACAGGTTACCACATTTTATGAACTACATACATACCTTCATACAAGTTACAGACTTAAATGTCATAACCCCCCCCCCCCCACCCCCAAAAAAAAAAAAAACACTTTTTTACTCACAATGTAATATTGCACTACAAATTTGGAAAAAGAAAAGCATCATATAAAAATGCTAGCTCCATCACATCATTATTGAACAAGTTTTTTTGAACAAGAAGGCGAGAAAAAAAGGAATACCCGTAAATAGATTCACCACCCCTTCCAGTTCCAGTAGGATCTCCCCCTTGAACAATAAAGTCCTGAGCCAAGATAATATCTTTTTCAAATTAAAACCATCTAATAATCCTCAGAACTAACTAACTAAGACAGAAAAGAGAAAAGGATAGTATTACTTTGATAATGCGATGAAATTTGGCATTGTCGTAGTAACCTCGACGAGAAAGTTCCAGAAAATTCCGGCATGTTCTTGGGGCATGCTTGTAATATAGCTACATCACATTCCAAATTTTCCAGTTCACAAAAAAAAAAAAAAAAAAAAAAAAAAACCAAATATTGAAGAAAATCCCCCAAAAATTAACCATGAAAAAAAGCAAACAAAGTATAAAAGTGAGACAAAAAAAAACCTCAACAGTGAAAGGACCCATGGAGGTTTCTAGCGTCACTTCCGGCGGCTCAACATCGGCGCTTGCACACATGTTTTTGAATGCTTAGTGACACTAGCACAGACTTCAAGCTAAGCTATTAGCTATGGTAATTGGGAGAGACTGTCCTTGACTGGAGTTTTTGATTCTTTCTCTCAAACGCTAAACATCCTTTTCAAAAAAACTACGGAGTATATGGCCTCCAAGGCTCCAACCTTTAAATGAAACCGAAACAATGTCCTTAACTTTAATTAACTTCTCGTAACAAAAACAAAAAAAAACTTTAATTAACTTAAGATACTCAAATAAAATACTACAATAATCTCAATAACTTAGACAACGGACCTGAAAACCACGTCACTCAAACATCACCACCATGAATACCGAAAATAATCATATCGAAGTTCGGGGGACATGGTTTTCAACACCGTTATCTAAGTAATCGGGATTGTTGTGGTCTTGTTTTAAGTTAAGGACAATAAAATTCGGGGTGGTAACAAGAAATAATGGGGCGGTAAATAACAATTCACTTCTTTTTTAAGCAAAATAATTTTTTTCAAACCGTGTTAATTTCCTAATTTTACTAAAAAAATTATAAGAAAAGAAAATTCGGTTAAATCCTTTCATAAGACGGTCAACCACAAACATCCTTGTGAATGATTAAGGAAATTTTTGGTTCATACGGATAGAACCAATAGGTCATATATGGTGGTGAATGGAGATGACCTTTGTTAAATAAATGATGTTGCTTGATTAGCTTCTTCATAAATGTGATTAATAGTATAGTGATAGAAAATCCTGATGTAGACAAATATAAGTCTCTTTCGTACATCGTGGTTCAGGAACCTATACTTCTCGAACAAAAACCCCTCTAAAATTCGAATGGTAGCTCAAAAAACATGAAATATTAGAAGATCTCACTTCTCTCTACATCTATCTATACTATATACTAAAATACAAGCCACTAAAAAAGTTTTTTCCCTCCTAAACCCTTATTTTTCCCTCCTACTTATTATTTATTATAATAATTATACTTCCCATTTTCAAAAAAAAGCATTTATTTTATTTCTTTTTCTAAAAAAATTATAATTATTTGTACTTTACTTTCTAATAAAAACTATACTATCGATCCATCTTTAAAAAAAAAAAAAAAACTTATCAGTGTTCATTTTTATTTAGTATTTTTTGTTAGCCTTAATTCGTTAGTGATTTTATATTATTTAACTAAACATGATTGTCTCCATTTTATTTTTTTATTTTTTATTCCAAAAAATAAATAAATAAATAAAAAATAAAAAATAAAAAATCTAAAATGAATATACCATTACATTAAATAAGCTTATTGTTTTGTATATAAGTTTGAAATTAGTGTTTCATTGTCATTAACTTTTTTATTAATTTGAAAATATTTATTTTTATTTTATTAACAAAATATGAAAGTGAAATTAATGAATTCAATTTATTCTGAAAGTTATTAAAATGAACAACAGGATAACCATTGTTTTTTTTTATTTAGTTATTTTTTTTTTTTGAAAATAGTATAAGTTTATATTACATGAAATAAGTGCATAATCTTGATAAAAAAAATTTGTAGAAGATTGTATTGTCAATGTAAGAAGACATAAATTTATGAAAATAGAGCAATTTGATTGATAAAATTTGAAATGACAATAAAAGGTAATTATAGTTAGTGAACGACTAATTTTAATGTATTGCATAAGTTAATTTTAAATTTATGTAAATTTCGGTTATTACTTATTCGTTATTTTATATTGTCTAATATATCTAAAATAAAGTATGGAGTACTTAAATAAATTTTCATCTACAATAACTTTCTATTAAATTTGCATGAAAAGATTGAATTTAGATCTAAATACTTACCTTAGTTAAATAAACCAAGCATTTGCTCGGGTATTATCTAGTTAAAGCACTAAACACAATCTCTCAGATTAATCATTAACTTGAGCTTCGGAGGGAAGATACTCCTAAAAACGGAGGTAGTCTTCCTGTTTTGTAGGTACAACGGAGAGAACTGTGGCATTGGAATTGGAGCCTTCATCTTAGGTAATTTTTCCCGAAACATCAATGTTACATTTCGAGGCATTTTGGTGGACATTGTACATTTCTTTACAATCAGAAACTAAAGTCTGTATTAAGCAAAAGCACTGCAAGAACAATGATGAGAATCTATATTACACAAAGTAAATGCATAAAATTCTTACCACTAAACATAACAAGCATGGCATAAATTTAACATTTTAAAGGTATACAGAAGAACTCAATAGCTATTTTATTTCAAAAATCCTATATCTCAAACAAAGAAAATGACTGTTATGTACGAACTAGATACCATAGTAGCACTCCAGAAGGAATGAACTTCTACCTACAAAGACTATATTGAGGATAGGTAGCAAAGTTTCTCAAGAATTACTGAACCATGCTGCAACTAAATAAATCACGCTCTAGGATAACGCGAACGCCCTTTCTTCCTCAGAAACTCAGGGATCTCAACTGAGCTAGCTTCACTGAAAGATGGCCGTCTATTGATTTGCCCGCCATCTCCCTGTGTTACCTGACTTGCCTGCAATCCCCAAGTAATTACAAAAATCAGGTAAACATTGAAGTCATGTTATAAATGATTGAAGGCTTATGTTCTTTCTTCTTTTACACCCTTTTCTGGGGTATTCCCTTTTTTCTTGGAAATTGAAGGATACCTGAAGGGGTTTGCTTTCATCTTCTTCTTGACGTTTGAACCCAGTTGCTATTAAAGTTATACTGATCTGAGGATTAAAAATAAGCAAGAAAAATGTGGTGTTAGATTGTATTAAAATAAAAATCTATAGTTCACAGAAGATATTCTGAAGTACTGACTCACATACTAATTCAGCCCAGTTTGTTTTAAATTATTGAAAAACTGAATTGAACTGAATTGAGTAGAGCTGGACTAGACTGGAAATACATTCAGAAGAGCAGGGCCATGCACATTCATCATCAAAGGTACATTTGAACCTAGCTAATGAACAACCAGTGGGTAATCTCACATCTTTACATAGTGAGCACATAAAATATTGATTTTCGGATGGAACAGCCTCTCAATCAAACAATTGCTGTCAAAGCCTTAAACCCAAAGACTAACAATTTTTTAATCAGGGCAAAAAGAGGCAGCCATTTTCTAAGTGTCTAAAGCCTATAGTAGCATGAAATTTAACAATTTTCACAAGGGAGAATTGGCTATGATAGTTTGTGTATGTAAGATGATAACCATTAGCACCTGAAACTCTGAAAGGAAGATGGAGGGTTGGATGTCGAGGACTCCAAAGACGGCTAAAAAGACTTTAAAAGGACATGAAGATAATATGTTCGTAACCGTACATAGCTTTACAAAAAGGTGAATGGAGGAGAAAGGATTTCAATTTATACATGTTCATAAGATGAATGCTGCTGCAGTATAAAGCTAGAGTATTATATATTAAGCAGAGAACAATATTTTGGAAATGCCAAGCAAGATGAGCCACTCAAAAGGCACTATGCAAAAATGAATAATTAATTACTCCCCCTTACAAAAAACAAATTCATGGGAAAATATCAATCTTTCATATGAACACAACTACAATATGAAGACTCGAAGTGTAACTTCCAACAATATTGCAATGTTTCAAGTATCCTATGTAATTACCAGGTCTATCGTTAATCATAAACTCCGATATTTGACAAAGTCATAACTACCAAATATTTTTGGAACACAAGAAATGAAATTGAAACATAATCTTCCTCCACCATAATGAGGAGGGCTGCAGGTAAATCTCAAACTTTCTAAGAGTGGAACCTTCAAGGAGTTTTTAAAGAGGATATGGTAAAAGGAGTATTTTCGAAGCACCCTTAAAAGATATATAGGTAGAAGAATAGAAACTCTTACCCCTCAAATAGGGGACATGGAAAGAACTTATGTTTAAATCATATTGCATACTCACCTGACCACTAAGCAACGGATCTATCACTGCCCCAAATATCAGGTTGGCTGTAGGATCTACCAAATCATATATGACTTCTGCTGCAGCATTCACCTGTAAGAGATTATACAAAAAGGTGTCAGTCTGAACGTCTTAACTTTTAAATTGATCAATGGATGGTCTAAAGCACATATACTTTTCTCTTATTAACTTTTCAATTGATCAAGGAGTCCAACAGCTACCACAGATTTCTTATCTAGACAGTGCACATATACTTTTCTCTGTTGTGTCATGTGTGTATAAGGAAAAACAATTAATTTCAGTTCTACCACATTACTAACATAAGACCTCAAATAGCACCTTTAAGGCTTTCACCAATGACATGTCTAAATCATGGAGCAGGATGCTTCATTCTCGAAGAGTAATTATAGAACTAGACGGATGCTATGAAGTTTAACACAACAGATATTGGAAGATATTCAAGATAATAAAAAATGAACGCTGGGGCAATCTAAGTCAAAACCAAGCTGGAAAGTAGGATCACATCTAGGTAGCAAACAACCAAATTCAAGATTTTGAATGAATTCTAGATACGGTGACTGATAAAAGGAAATTCTACTTAGAAGGTCTCGTACTACATAAGCCAATGCTCAACTAAAAGCTTGCGGTACAGTAGGCAGAAAGACGGAGATAATATAACCATGCACTCATGCAGTATTTGAAGGCAGCTGGGCAGCTGATTCATACAGACTGATAAACCAATTGAAACAGGAAACATGCAATTGCCATCTGATAAACCAACGAAAATATTGAATAATAACCTACAAGCTTGATATAAACAAAAAGTAGGTACCTCAAATAAAGTTAAATCACTTCCACCAGTTATATTCCACACAATGCCAGTGGCTCTTTCTATACCAATATCAAGTAAAGGTGACTGAATGGCATTAAGGGCAGCATCTCTTGCTCGGGTCTTACCTGCAGAAAATAAACAACATATTAAAGAATGTAACTGCCAAGTGCTTAGACAAGGTTCTATTGTTATACTTTGTGGTTAACAATTGACAGCTAAGTTAAAGGTCTAACGCATGATATTAGTAAACAAAAGCATAGCAGGTAGTCAGGTATACATGTAGTCCAAGGCATTCTAGTTAGAACATAGGAACTCAAGGTTCTGTTACAATAGTTTATGGTAACATCCACAGTCCAACCCAGTAATTATAACTAACAAAAGTCTCTGCTCTTGAGTAATAAGCCCCCCCCCCATTTCAGTTTCTACACTTCTGCCACTGAACAAATATACACAGGTTGTGAAAAATTGAAAATCCTATCCCTTGTGAGTAAGATAGTGTTGCCAGGTTGGAATCTCAATTGAAAGAGTGAAGTGGATAAGAAAGGTAGTTGGGCGTATGGGTTTTGGCCCAAAGCAGAGCGTAGCTCATAGGGGTTTAGCTGCCCCACCCTGACTCTCCATGCCAGAATAAGGTAATGAAACCCACCCTCTCTTCATTCCGTAAAATCGATCAATTCAGAAAAGTTAAAAATAGGTAAGAGACTATCCCAAGCATTTTTCAAAAAAAGGGGGGGGGGGGGGGAGGGTGGTTGGGCATGATTTTTGGAAAAAACGACATGCCAAGATCAGAACTACGATATTACTTCATGCAACACTGAAACCAACTCCAAAACATATTACTTTCATGCTACATCTTTAGAAAAATAGGTACTTTTACCGGTAGCAGTTCCAATCCCCATCAATGAAGAGCCAGCATCTGCCATAATAGCCCGTACATCTGCAAAGTCTACATTCACGAGACCGGGAATCTGCAAAAAAATAGAGCTTACCGATCAACAATATGAAATAATTATACTTCTGGCAGAAAAATTACAATCATCAGTGACAATTATTACAAATACAAACATATAATGCTCACAAAATATTATATTAGTCAAATCGTTCAGAAGATCTAGCCTCTCAGCAATCCAATGAATTTCAATAGCATGGAAAGCATAGATTTAAGCTGGTTATTATGACATGACATGGAAAGGCAGCTATTCAGCAAGCATTTGTCTTGTTATATGCATACAAAAGGGCTGAAACTGAATTATCTCAGTAAATATATTGACCTATTTCTAAAGAAGAATTGGAAAACTAATTTTCATCATGACTATCTTGATGAAGGAAAAATAAAATACAAATATGACCTATTAAAAGTTGCCATGAAAACCAGTTACACCATTAGCAGATTTATGGCATGGGATGTTTGTGATAATGAACTAATGAATCATAACTTTGTTATTATTATTTTATATGCACCAGCTCAAGAGGTCCAAAAAGACAGCTTCAGGGAAGAAATAATTAATTATCCAAACACTTTAAGAAAACCTTATGTTCTTCTGGGAGACTTAATATATAAACAAAATGGAGGATATATTAGGAAGAAAAAAACTGACTAACAACAGACTAATTCGATGAAATCAACTTCTTAACGATTTAGAAATTACAGAATTACAACATATTAGAGAGGCTATATCGAGCAATGGTTGACAATGCATGGCTCTCTTTATTTCCTTCGGCCTATATTCATTAAAATAGTGTGTGGATAATGGGAATATATGGTGAGGAATTCATCAATATAGTCTCATTCCCATGTTTGGTTAGTGTGGAATAAATTTGGAATCATCTAAGAAAATTACCAATCTACCCTTTTTATTTGTCTTCCCTCTTCCTTTTCATCAATAGCCAAAAAGTCATTTGTATTCATTTCAATTCCCATCCCTTTTCCTTTTCATTAATGGTGGAAATAAACCCATGTTATTCTCATTCAGTCATTCCCAATCTCTCAACTTATGCCCAAGCCCTTCAAACAAACAATGGACTTTGTTGCCGTTGGGATTAAAAATCCCAATCCCACCCTCAATTCCCACTAACCAAACACGCCCAAAAAGAAATCATCTAAAATATTACAACTGGCCCAACTGGATTTAAAAATCAATTTATTTCAACCCCAAATAGTGGCTACCATAATAATGACTTAGAACTAATCCATCTAATAATCTCTCCAGAAGATAATAGTGACCTAATAAAAGGAATAACAGAACAAGAAATCTTTGATGTTGTTGCACAATTAGACCCGGACAAATCCCCATGGACCAGACCGTTCCCCCCCCCCCCCCTTTCTCTTCCAAAACCAATGGCACATAATTGAGAATTCAGTCAAAAGAGCTATCAAAGCCTTTTTTTCCACTGAGGATAATTAGTTAACGAAACAAGGCATACCTTTTTAGCATTAATCCCAAATACGTACAGCCCATTAATGGCAAAGCAATTTTGGCCAATTAGTTTATGCTCCACATTTTACAAGATAATTTCAACAATCCTTTTTTTTTTTAATGAAGCAATTTCAATCCTTGTAAAATGACTACAAATGGACCTAGGAAAACTAATCCATTCCTTTCAAGGGACAATACACCGGAGAGGTTAATACAAGACAACAGACTAAACATGAAATCTTCAACTCTTTCAAAAATAAAAATGGAAAAGGATGCTACATAATTGGATATGGAAAAACCATATGATAGACTAGAATAGAACTATATTATTGAAACCCTTACAAAATTAGGATTTCATAGAAAAGGGTTGGTTGGATTAAGGAATGTATACTACATCATTTTTGGTATTAGTCAATGGATTACCTTTGGAGCGATTTTTCACTACTAGAGTAATCAGGCAAAGGAAAAACGTTATCTCCCTATTCATTCATTTTATGTGGTGAGAAAATTTCATACAACATGACCTAGGAGATCACCAATTCCAGAATATGAATCCCATTTCTCACCTTTGTGGATGAGATGATGACATTTGTGAAGGCCAATAAACAAAGGTGTGAAGCAATATGAGAAATACTTTATGGCTATTGCAGAATTTTAGGACAATTAGTAAACTATCATAAATTGGCTTTTCAATTCAGAAAAAATGTATTTGGAGAAAAACCTTTTAAACAAATATTACAAATGGAAGAATCAAATTCCTTAGGATATTATCTAGTGCCTTGTTATTGACAAAAAAAGTAGACAACAAGACTTTTGAAAAGGTAATTACTAATTAAAAATCCCAATCCCAAAATGGAAAGCAAATTCTCTATCACAAGTTGGATGTACTACTCCAATACAATCTACATTAGGCCCAAAAGTAAACTATCAAATGCAAAGTTTTTTTTTTTACTTCCAACCTCTATCACAAACAAATCAGACTGGAATAAAAATCAAAATGCAAAAGGTCCTAATTTAGTTACTAATACAAAAAGTCTTTACATGAACAAATGACAAAGGTACCATTCCATTGGATTTGGAAAATAAATGCCCCTCCCAAATTTTTTTAAAAATAAATTAATGGAAAGTTATTGTAGATGGTCTGCCGACAAAAGAAAGGCAAGACCGATGAGATGATTCAATCCCTCAATTATGTCTATTTTGAGACTGACAATCAGAAAATACCATTCATATCCTTATTAATTGCCAATTTACAAAAAAAAAAAAAAAGAAGTCTTCACCGATTTACAACATTCAGAATGGCACATGCCTTCTTTAAAATATAGAGCTAAATCTAGTGGTAATTTATGTGAGTCAAAACAGCATCTAATCCTAGAAAAAAATTCAAAATTTGCTATAGCTTAGTGGTTCATCGGGTCCTTCGGCAAGAATCTAGTATTTAGACATGAAGCAACCCCAGTTCAATTAGTTATCAAGTATATTTTCAATTTGCAGAACTGGGGAAAAAAAAAGATTCAAAATCCTCATTGAAACGCATCCTCAACCCCTGGGAAAACCAAACAAATCAAACACTAAATGTGTCGTGGTCTTCTCCGAAAAATTGGTACAAATTGAATTTTGATTCCAAAATTAGCCAACATAGCACCTCAATTTGGATTTATAATAGGAAACCACCAAGGAGAAATGATTCTTGTAGGAGCTAAAGCAATCCATCCAAACTCATTGATCCTACTTGTAGAAGCCCTCGCACTTAGGGAAGGCTTAAAACAAGCAATGCTATTAGGAATTTGAAATCCAAGTATGGAAGGAGATAACAATACGGTTATAAAAGCAACAAGAACCTGAAAAGTACCTTGGCAATTGTACATAATAAGTAATAACACAAGACTCAATTCTAGATCTAAACCTTCTAGATAACTTTCAAATCTAGTACTGTTATAGAGAATCATACCAAACAACTGATTATATAGAATTATGAAAATGTCCATTGATGGTTCGACAGCCCGGATCGGAATTTATTATCAATCATACGTTAAGGATGGTATAGGTTGGCCTCATGAGCATAGGTTGACCAGTTTTGTTTCCAAACAAAATAAATAGAACAAAGAAATTCTAACATACTTGAGATAAAATTTGAACTGAAATTGGAATTTCCTACATCAATGCAGACAATACGATGGAAAATCTTATGGAATAATCCCAGCTTTTTCTCATCTTCTCATATTGGTACTATACTACTATCTTTCAATTAACTCAATATAATCCAATCTGTCACTCTTACCTTCTCATTTTGGTGCGTATCCTTCTAAGGCATCTTGATAACGGACGCATGTCTAGCTCAAATTGGTTCCAATTGATTTATTAAATTTTAGCTTTGATAATTATAATTAATTTTAGTTTTATATACCCCGCCCACCACCACTGCCTCGCACATTACCATCACCATCCCTTATTGCCACATCTAGCACTGTCACACCACCTACCACCATTGCCACAACAGTGCCATAGTCATTCATTATTCACACCATAATCTACACCCAGAACCCCCACAACTACATTGCCACAACCACCCACAACTCCACTGCCACAACCATAATCAAAACCGAACCAAAATGATCCTATTACGACCAAACCCAATTATAACCAAAACCTAACCACAACCACAAACCACAAGCAAACCCACCTCGAACCCACCAGCAACTAAACCCAATAATAACCAAACCCCTAGCTAACCTATAAGCATATCCCGACCATAAGGGCACAACCAAACCCAAATTACATAATTTGGAAGAAAAAAAGACCAATTACTTCAGAAGGTTAGGTTAATGAAGCCTTATTAATAAAACATACCGTGATTATATCTGAGATACCACGAACACCCTGCCGTAGAATATCATCAGCTAGGTTAAATGCTTCTGTAACAGGTGTATTTGGGGAAACTGCAGTCAATAATTTGTCATTTGGAATAACGATGAGAGTGTCAACATTCTCTCTCAAAGCTGCAGTTCCTTCTTGGGCTTGAACTGCCCTCCTCCTTCCTTCAAAAGAAAATGGGGTTGTCACGATACCAACAGTTAGTATACCCATTGACTTTGCAACTCCTGCAATTATAGGTGCAGCACCAGTACCCGTGCCACCACCCATTCCAGCCTGCAGAATACAATAATCAATGAGAACTCCAGTCTTCCTCAAGACATGAATTTAGATTCAATCAATTTTGTAGTTATGAGTATTCACAAACACCCCTTTATTATTTAGAATTTATTTCCTACATCCGGGTGTATATACACCCATGTTTATATTTAGAAAATGAGCAATATAGAAAACTAAATGAGCAATATAAAATGATTTAATAATCAAAAATACATATTAAATGAGCAAAATAAATACTAAATGAGCAAAATATAAACTTGGGTACAAGAAGTTGAACGTGCACTTGAGTGCGTAGTATAGAAGTTCTTTATTATTGTAACAAATTATTGATTAAAGAAAGATATAGTTCATTCAAACAAAGTAAAATGGATCCCTGCAGGAATTTTTGATAGAGTAATAAAGGGGGAAGTGGAATCAATAACAGTAAGAACACAAAATCAGATAGGGAACCTGATACAATTACACTCAATTTTTATCATTCTGCAATTTCCGCATGTGTGTGTGTGTGTGGGGGGGGGGGTCATTTCAAGTCAAACCATAAAAGTAAAGCACTCAAATGACAGTGCACAATTGCAATATAAAGGCAAGTGAGCACATAAAGGAAAAGCCATTTATATGATCATGTTTATTGACTTTTGGCAAATTTACTAAGAAGATTCAAAATTCATCCAGAGATGGTTGAGCCCAGTTGCATCCTAAAACCATGTAAACACCCAATGGCAATTATTCTTCTCTAGCTATAATTGAAAAAAGAGGAAACTAGCTATATGTTGTTGCAAATATACATGAGATGGAATAAATAATATCAATGCAATTTAATAGAATAAAAAAATAATTACTTAACAATATAAACACATGGTAAACTACAATCTTTCTATTGGATATGAATTCTTGAAAGTAACACACGTAAATGACAAAATAAGCACATCCATACAAAAAGAAAGAGAAATAAGGGCAAAAGGACCCTTAGTTTTAAAAGGCGCAAGGCGCACCATGGCGCAAATAGTCGTTGTAGCCTAGGCGCAAGGCGAAGGTGCGCCCCTTTTGTAGGCGAGGCGCATGTGATGAGGGGAGAGATAGAGAGAATTGACAATCTAAAAAGGAAAGAAATGTTTGTCGCAAACAATAACATCAATTTTTGGCAAAAGTTGCAAATAATATGAAACGGAGGCAGTAATATCAATGAGGTTGTCAGCAAATAAATTGAAATTACTTATTAACTAAACTAAAGTATTTATTAACTATCATTTAATCTAATAAATAAAGGGATTTTCCCTAGTAATCGTTATTAGTGCTTAGCTTCTACAGCGATGGCATCTTAACTATCTTATTTCCAAGAGGTCAAGGATTCAATCCTTGCTTCCCAACCATTTTGATGAGAATGGTTGGACTTTTTTAAGAAGATGGCATGGTGGGATGAGATGGCGTTATGTCAATTGTGATAGAAGGATGAAACATAGCAGATTTCAACTACTCCCCTTGCATTGTAATGAGTAGTCTAGATTATCCTTCTTTAATTTAGAGTTGTGGACCATAACTGGAAGCCCCAATTTTGACTGGTCCAGAATAATTCCAGTCTAGGCCGAACCGATCCTGTTAATTCCTGTCCAGTCTGATTTTGGACTGGTTTGTACCAACTTTATTTTTTTAAAACAATAAAAAAAAAAAAAAAATCAAAAGCAGTAGCATCATGCGGTTTAGGTCTGTAACAGTTAGCAGAATTCAGCACTTGAGTAAGCCTTGATTTTGCTACTGCAAAACCAAAGTGCAATAACCTTTATTAGTCAACTTACTATTGTTCCAACTTCTATTAAACTATAGTGTAAATGTGCAATAACCTTTACTCTACTGTTAAACTAAAATAAAATAGCCTTTACTCTCAACATATGCTACTGGGCTTTATCTCAAATTCTCATGCCTGGTTGAGTAGTCTATTTTCTAAAGCTTGAAGAAGGGGAGAGGGGGGAACAGTTCCATTCCAGTCCAGAATGGGATATTCCACATTTAGACCAGTCTAGAGTTTATAACAGAAATATCATTTTTCTAAGACCGAGTCTGGACCAGAATAACTAATTCCATTCCAGTCCAGTTCTAGTCTAGACCGGTTTGTGCACACCCCTACTTTAAACAATAAGATTGTCAAACTAACTTCATTTGTTTACTCTTCTAAGTTCTAACTTTGTGAGCAATTTCTTTTAGTGTTCATACTCTCTTAGTTTCATCTTTATATCATTAGGTGTTCTTATGTATCTTAATTTGTATGTGTTTTAGCAAAGTCTTACACAACAAGGATTATAGCTCCTAAAGGCATACCCCTATAGTACTCTAGGCCACGAGCAAGTGTTATGGGCTTGCTTGCAATTTGCACCAACAGAAACTAAGCAGCTAAGACAGGTAATAAAGCATATACTGTTTTTCAAACCCTAAATGCTTGTACAACATACGTGACTAGTTGATCGCTGGGTCACTAGACTTTCCATGATTGAACTATTGAAGGAATAAGTCCTAAAGTTTTCTATACAGCTACACTCCAAAAGCAAAGATTTGTTTTTGCACAACAATCCAAATCATATGGTGCTTGTTATTATGCAATAATCTGTCCTCATATATTTAGAGACATAAAATGTAAAATGACAGAAATGGTGAGCAGTATCATATAAAGAAGACTGAATTGTTATAGTCTTCAAATTATTCAAGAACAACAGCGAGCCTTTTTGTAGGACTAACACATTGTTGAAACAGCTCATCGAATTATTTGTTTTACTTAGAGACAACAAAAGTTTAAATACTGATGGAGTAAAGACTCACCGTCACAAAGACCATGTCGGAGCCATGAAGGGCCTGTTCTATTGCTTCTCTGCTTTCTTTAGCTGCATTCATTCCTATTTCTGGGTTTCCACCCGCTCCTAGACCTCGTGTGAGCTCCTCACCAATTTGCAAACGGTTCTCTTGGAAAACAGGAGACAGTCTCATCGCTTGAATGTCAGTATTAACAATCCAAAATTCCACACCTTTCATGGAACTCTCTATCATTCGATTAACTGCATTCGAACCACCGCCCCCCACACCAATAACTTTGATTGTAGCTTCATTGTAATTATTAGCGCTGGATGGTTCTCTCAAGCTATCAGTCACATTTCCACTTGGAACTTCATTCCTTGGACTGTTCATCACATTGTTCCCATCACCCCCTCTAAGCAATGAAATTTCGGGGTGGAGATCAAGGAACGAATCTTTGTTATTAGGTCGATTTACACTGTGTGGATTTGATGAGCATTTGATTTTAGCTAAACATGATACCACCCCATTATTGCTTTTACACCATGAAACCTTCCTCTCGTCAGAAAACTTCAAGGAAGCAGCACCGTCACTGAGCCGGGGCAGGAGGGGCGGCCGCCCTGGGCCCAGGGTGAAAACGTCCATTTTCGTAGAGTGACCTTAAAATAGGGGCTATAAACAAAAGCCTGCAACGAACAAGACAACAACCAAATGTGGCTGAATTAACAAATTAGACCCGAAAATTTGCATGAAATCCTTATCATTCTAAAGCATCAAAAAAAATCCTAGCAACAATGTCGCTGATAATAATCTTCCATGACTTCAGTAATGATAACTAACTGCTCAATAATCCACCCTAGGAACATACTTATTGAATGTCTGACAACTAAGTAAACCATTAAACCCTAGATGGTGAAATTGATATCGAAACTAAAATTGGAAATGTATATATATATCTTACCTCAGAAACTGCTTCAATGAAGGAGAGGAAGCGCGTACGCCGTTTAAAGGGAGAACTGAGTTTACACTTTAATGGAGACTTAGTGTAAGCTTCAAGGGAGAACTTAGTGTAAGCTTTAATGGAGAACTTCGTGTGAGCTTCAATGGAGGAGACTATGAGGGAGGCCTAAAAGTTAAAAGCTTGGGAATTTTCATTTTAATTTTGTTTTTGGTGGGGTATCAAAGAGATTACAAAGATGAAGAAGTGGCTGGAGAGTGGAGATAGGACATCATTATTTTTCTAAGCTTTGCTTATTCTAACTCCCCTAATTTTTTAAGTAGTTGTATACTTGTATATTTGTGGTTAAATTTCGGTTAAAATTTTCGACACTTTCGACTTAATGTAATCTTTATTTAGGGCTCGTTTGGTTCAAAATTTGGAATTATATCACATGAGAGTAAGAATTCAAGGATTTTAATTAAAAAAACTACTTCTCCTGTTCCACGACAATTGTTGCGTTTTTTTTTTTTTAACGGAGGTAGTATTACTTTTAAAAAGTTGTTTTGTTTATTTAAAGGTATGGATTTAGATATTATTAGTAAGAGGGAAGGTATGGAATCTCAGTCTTAAGGGTGGTGGGTATGAGATTAAAGGGGTTTATAAGGGGATAAGAAACATTTGGGCATGACATTCTATGAGAATATATGAAGTATAGCATAGTTTGTAGTGTAGCCCTTCGGCCTATACTAGTCAGTTGGGCCTCTCCTTGTTTTCTTATTTTTTTTGTCTTTCTATAAATAAGTGGCATTTTAGCCCATTTAGAAGGAAGTATTGTATTTTTTCCTTTCCTTGCAAACTATAATAATACTACAGCACTTTCCTTTACCTTACTGACTATTCGATCTATGAACAATTAAAGCATCTCTTTCCTCTTCTTACTTTCTGGTTAATTTCTCTGCATATAGTTACAGACTTTTAGTTGATTTCTTGTAAAAATCCACATGGTATTAGAGCAAATTGTTCATTAAGAACAAATTTGAGATCCTGATTTTTTTCTTCTTCTCTCGTTCTTCCTCTGCTCAATTGCGTTTTTCCGTGTTGCAACCCTAGAAGCCATGGCTGAAGAGGTGACTTCGAGTAATGTTGGGAACAATTCGACTCGGCAAAATACTGCTCTGAACCCCTACAATGACCCGTACTTCATTAGTGGAAGTGACAATACAAGTATTTCTGTAGTTACTACTGTTTTTAATGGAAGAAATTATTTGAGATGGAGTAGCGGAATTCGTCGTGCCTTAGGAACCAAAAACAAATTAGGGTTTCTTGATGGTTCTTTAAAAGAACCAAAACCAGAAGATGATCTTTATCAAGCATGGCATAGATGTAATTTCTTGGTAGCTAGTTGGTTGTTAAATTCTATGAGTAATGAATTAGTTGAGGATTTTAATTGTTTGGAGTATGCTTATGATATATGGTCTGAAGTTACTGAAAGATATGGTCAATATAATGGTCCCTTGGTTTATCAACTTAAAAAGGAAATTGCTTCTTTAAAACAAGATAATCAAACTTTAGTTGGGTATTATAGCAAATTAAAGAAGCTTTGGGATGAATTATATAGTGTAAGGAAAATACCCACTTGTACTTGTGGTATTCTTTCAAATTGCACTTGTGATTTCTTGAAAAGGCTTTCTAATTTTGAGAATGAAGAAAAATTGTTACAGTTCTTGCTTGGGCTTAATTCAGCTTTTGAAAATACTATACAAAACATTTTATCCATGTCTCATTGGCCCACCTTGAGTCATTGCATGCCTATAGCCTAACTAGCCAAATTGAAACACAAAAGGAAATTAGTAGCCAAAATGAAATGCCTCAAGAATCTATGGCAATGGTTGTCAATAAAAATTCTCAATCTAAAAATTCAAAATATTCTGAAAAGAAAGACCGGAGAAAGGATAAAATGGACAGATTTTGTGATCATTGTAAGACCAAAGGTCACACTAAGGATCAATGCTTCAAAATAGTAGGAGTGCCTGATTGGTATATTGCTTTGAAAAATAACAAAAATTCAGGACAAAAATATCTTCCTTCACATAAAACCTCAGCCTATGCTGTTAAACAAGATTCTGATGAAGATTCAGACTGTCCTCTTGATTTCTCTTCACCTACCCCTAATAACCCCATTGATCCTAAAATGTTTAAAAAAGTTTATCAAGAGGTAGTGAAAGCCATGAATTCCAAATCACCATTGAAGGAAGAATCTAAATCTGTTGTATATAGTTCTTACTCTTGCATGACACAAATAAATTATTGCTCTAAAAATGATCATGATAATTGGATAATAGATTCAGGAGCAACTGATCACATTACCTTTGATGAGTCTTTGTTGACTGACATAACCTTTCTTGACAAACCATTGAATATTAATCTGCCTGATGGAACAATGAAGGTTGTGCATAGAGTTGGAAAGGTTTTGTTGTGCCCTGGGGTTGTTTTGGAAAATGTGTTGATTGTGAAAGATTTCACTAATCACTTGTTGTCTATTGCTAAGTTGGCTGACTCCCATGGTATAGTGGTTCAGTTCAAAGGTTCCAAGTGTTTCTTTTATGAAGGTAATCAATCTAAATTGCTCATAATTGGAAGAAGAGTTGGGGGTTTGTATCTTTTGAAGCTGCCATCATATACCAACTCACCTTCCAGTGATTTCTTGAGGTATAAGTCCTCTGTTGCAGCTGTTGGGAGCTCAATAGCATCTGTAAGTTCTCTAGACATTATGCATGCTAGATTTGGTCATGCATCTTTATCTAAAATGAAACATATTTCTTGTTTTGATTGCAATAATGTTTCTACTTATCCCTACAATACTTGCATCCTAGCTAAAAACCATAAAAAAAACCTTTTATAAGAAATTTAAAAAAGGCCAAATATCCCTTTGATTTAGTACATATGGACCTTTGGGGCCCTTATAGAGTTAAGGCTCTAAATGGAGCTACATATTTCTTTACCATAGTTGATGATTGCACAAGAACTACTTGGACATATCTTTTACATGATAAAAGTCAAGTTTCAAAAATTGTTGCTCATTTTATTTCCTATATTCAAAATCACTTCTCAAAAACCATCAAAACTTTTAGAACTGATAATGGCACAGAAATAATTAAAAATGAGTGTTTAAATCTTTTTTTATCTCATGGAATTTTACATCAAAAAAGTATACCTGGAGTTCCCCAACAAAATGAGAGAGTTGAGCATAAACATAAGCATTTACTTGAAGTAGCTAGAGCCTTAAGGTTTCATGCTTCTTTACCAAAGAAATTTTGGGGAGATTGCCTTCTCATTGCCACTCATATTATAAATAAGCTTCCTACTAAAGTCCTTAATTGGAAATCTCCACATGAAATGTTTTTTAATGAAAAACCATGTTGTGATGAACTAAAAGTATTTGGGTGCCTATGTTTTGCTAATAATAGGGATAAAGGGACTGATAAATTTGAACCTAGGGCCAAAACTTGTATATTTCTTGGTTATCCATCGGGGTATAAAGGGTACAAAGTTTATGATCTTGAAACAAAGAATTCTTTTATCTTTAGGGATGTGACTTTCTTTGAAAAGGTTTTTCCTTATCATAACTCTAAACATGCTACTTCTGATATATGCAACTCTAACCATACTTTACACTCTGATTTTGTCCCTGTTCCAAAAACAGATTTTTTACCTCATACCATGCCCAAATCTTTAATACATACTAATTTTCAAAATGGTCCATTATCCATTAATCATAATAATTCTCTTGATTGTGAGCATGACATTTCTCACAGTCCTACTGGTAACAACCTTTTGCTTGAAACTTGCAAAGATTCTGTTTTGGTTACAGAACCTGCAGATAATAATGATGCTACATATGAGTCACTTCCTAGTACTCAAATGAATAATACTCTTGATGATGATATTCCTCAAACTAATAACAATGCTTCAATACTTCCTCCTAGACAAATTAAGCCTAACACTCTCTATCAAGATTTCACAGGTACTTATCTTCCTCACAAAAATAAACAACCTGAAAATTCCTCGCAATCATCATCATTTTCAGTAAACATAGTTCCTCACACCTCTCAATTTATAATTGAACCATCCAATTACAATCAAGATAAATATAATCCTGATTGGATGGAAGCTATGGAAAGGGAATTACATGCTTTAGAATTGAATAATACTTGGATACTCACTACTTTGCCACCTAACAAAAAGGCCATAGGAAATAAATGGATTTATAGAGTAAAGTACAAATCTGATGGTAGTGTTGAAAGACTAAAGGCTAGGTTGGTAGCCACTGGTTATCAACAAGTGCCAGGACAAGACTATAGTGATACTTTTAGCCCAGTAGCAAAGCTAGCTACTGTTAGAGTTGTTTTAGCATTAGCCACCCTTAAAAATTGGATACTCTGTCAATTAGACATAAACAATGCTTTCTTACATGGTTTTCTAGAAGAAGTTTATATGAAACCACCTCTTGGGTGCAAAAAGGCTAAAGAAAATAAAGTGTGTCTCTTAAAGAAGAGTTTGTATGGTCTTAAACAAGCGTCTCGTCAATGGAATAAAGAATTAACAAATTTTTTGGCATAACTTGATTTTATTCAGTCAAAACAGGACTATTCATTATTTACAAGATCTCTTCAAGGAGAATTCTTAGTTTTACTAGTCTATGTGGATGATATGTTGCTTACTGGATCTTCACAAACTCAAATAAATGACATAAAGGCAGCTTTACATTCAGCATTTACCATAAAGGATTTGGGAAGTTTGAGTTATTTTCTTGGGCTTGAAGTGTCTAGAAGTGACAAGGGTTTATTCTTATCTCAACAAAAATACATTCATGATCTGATATCTTCTACTGGTCTTATTAATTGTAATCCCACTGTTGCCCCTTACCCACTGGACTTAAGTTGAAGCCTGATGAAGGAGACCTTCTTCAAGACCCTGAAATTTACAGAAGACTCATTGGTAAATTGTTATATCTAAACATCACTAGACCAGATTTGTCTTATAGTGTTCAACACCTTAGTCAATTCTTGAGTGTCCCTAGAGTTCCTCATTTAAGAGCTGCTATTCATATTATAAAATATCTTAAAGGAACATATGATGTAGGCTTATTTTACAAAGCAAATTCAAGCACTAAACTTGTAGCATATTCAGATTCTGATTGGAGTACATGTATGTTCAGCAGCAGGTCCCTAAGTTCTTATTGTGTTTTCTTAGGAGATAACCTCATCTCTTGGAAAACAAAGAAGCAAAGCACCATAAGTAAAAGCTCAGCAGAGGCAGAGTATAGAAGCCTCAGTTTCACAGCAAGTGAAATAGTGTGGTTGTCAGGTTTATTAGAAGACTTGAAAATTATTCATCCTAAACCTGTTTCTTTGTTTTGTGATAACAGGTCAGTCGAATGCATAACTCACAACCCTGTTTTTCACGAACGAACAAAACATATAAGAAGAGATTGTCACTACATTCGAGAACAAGTTGCAGCCGGTTTCATCAAAGTCCAATATGTTCCAAGTGCCTCTCAACTGTCTGACTTGCTCACCAAAGCCCTGCCAGGAGCACAACATACTGATCTGACTTTCAAGCTTGGTTTAGTTTCTAAAGCCAAGCTTGAAGGGGGGATATGAGAATATATGAAGTATAGCATAGTTTGTAGTGTAGCCCTCGGGCCTATACTAGTCAGTTGGGCCTCTCCTTGTTTTCTTATTTTTTTGTCTTACTATAAATAAGTGGCATTTTAGCCCATTTAGAAGGAAGTATTGTATTTTTTTCCTTTCCTTGCAAACTATAATAATACTACAGCACTTTCCTTTACCTTACTGACTGTTCGATCTATGAACAATTAAAGCATCTCTTTCCTCTTCTTACTTTCTGGTTGATTTCTCTACATATAGTTACAGAGTTTTAGTTGATTTCTTGTAAAAATCCACACATTCTATACTTAAATAATCTCAACCAAACAGTTTTTTTCATCATTAATACATGGCGTTAAATTTGTAAGCCAATAATAAGTAGATCTTGTTCTTTTATATTGAACTAGCCTTTTGTGCACGCTTTGCGTGCGACGTTATTTTTAATATAACTTAAAAAATCGAAGGTTTTTGTTCGAGAAATTAAAATATTTTTTAAATTCACTTAATCGTAAACAAACTTTCCCCTTTTATCCAGCCATTCCACAACAATGAACAAAATCGGCTATCAAATTTCTACAATAATCAAAAGGTAAAATTTTTATGTAACAAACTGTATTAAAATGGGTGTCTATTTATAGAGAATTCAAAAAAAAAAATTGATTATTTTATTTTATTTTTCCGAATTGTATATTTTGTAATATTTTAATTTTAAAAAAATTCAAAAATTGTAGTAACTTTCCTTAATAAATAAGAGTGATGCTATTTGATTTTTAATAAATTTATAAGGGGCATTATAGACTTTTCTAGGGGGGACACCATGGCTCCCCCTTGGCTTATATAATAGAGATTAAACTGAACTGGAAAGAATGGATAATCATACTTTTATTTTTATTTTTTATCTCTAATCATGAATTATAATTACATATTGTTAAATTGCTCAGTGAGTCTGCCAGTTTAGATTCTCACTTCAATAACAATTTGTGATGAAAAGAATGTCCATAACCATTACGATTATGGATGCTATTGCTAATTAAGATCGATGTTCCTCAATGTGAGTTGCTGCTTCTTCGTGCTTGTGTTAGAGTTTCAAAACTCTACTTCGCCTTGCACACCTACTCTCCTTATATCTTTGAGTCACCTCAACGTTCATTATTTAATATGGCTCTTCATTCTTCCTTAGAATGTATGGTTACCGTTGCAAAACCTGATTTTGGGGACTGACATTTTGTGACTTCCTTAGAATGTATATGGCTCTTCATTCTTCCTTATAAAAAGTTTTTCCTACAAAATTATTTCCCATACAATGTCCTACTCTCCTTAAATTATTTCCCCTATTGCGCCACGTAGGCGCCAAGTCAATGCCATGCCATCATTCCATGCATGTGTTTGTGATGGTTTCGTCACACCATTTTAAAACCAAAATATATTAAAAGAAATGGTGCCAACAAGCACCAAACTCACAACCCAACTCCATGTAGGCAAACATTTTACCAATAGTTTACATCTCACCCTTATATTCAATAAGATGATTTCAATTATTATACATGCATAACTTTAATTAATAATAATTTATGGGCCAATAAATTGATGGCAAAGCAAAAAAAAACACACACACACACACAATAAGAAAGGTCGTGACCTGGAGCAACAACGGCCCAGCCATATATTGCTAGTTGTATATTAAAGTGTTACAGTTGAATATCATATAGCTAAATTAATATTCAACTTCATGACTTCCATATACCATCTTTATTTGTTATAACTTTTTAAATTATGTAAGGATGATCCTTTTGTAAAAAAAATTACAAATATCTTCCAATATATTTATAAATATTTGCACATACGCCATCTAATATACGATCTCTCAGTTCCTTAAAATTTTGTGTATTTTGGTTATTTTCTATTTGTGTGAATGACTATAAATAATGTATTATAATGAGTGTAGGATTATAAAGAAAAAATAGATTTTGAAAAGAGAATGAGTAAAAGGGGAAAAGTAAGGAAGACTAAAAGCATACTATACATTCTTTTTTTAGCTTTCTCTAGCTATATTCCCAACTTCTCTCTAAAAATATTCTATCCAAAAATCACCAAAGCCCTAATTGATTAGAGCGGCTCGCTGGTGATCCAAGCTTCCTTTGATTATCAAAAGGTCACCGACGAGCTTGAGGACGGAATTGTCCTTTCTTCATTCTTTGCCAGTAGATCTATGTTTATGGCGATAACGGGATGAGTTGGTGACGCTGTGCCATAGATTTTTTTTCCATAAACGTACTAGTGGTATTTTACACCAAATCTATTTATTTCAACATTTTTAAGAGCTAACAAAATTACCATTGAATTTACATGAGTTTTTAGCTAATTTTTCATTGTTTTTCTAGTTTTATAACATTCTTTTGTGTTGGCCTGGGTTTCTTTCTCAATATTTTTGGGCTCTCTCTTCCCATATTTTATGGGTACTCTTTCCCATATTAAATTAACTTGGGCTTGTTTAATGTTTCATTTTTTGGTCAGAATCCCGACAATAATGTCTTTTCTTATTTTAGTGGTCAATAATTGTTTAGTTTGATTGAAGATATATATATAGGGTGTTAATATTTTTATCCTTAAAACACTATATACGAGTTGGTTTTTTTTTTAGAACATAACTAAGCATCGACTTCAAATAAAAATCAACCTGTGATTCTGCACCTGAACAGAAGCGATGCTATTAAAAAGTAGGAAATAAATTTTTATTGATGGTTTAAATCTGAGGACCTGAGGTTAATTACTATGACATGGCCATCACTCCATCATTTACTTTTTACTAGTGTTATTATCCAAAAATCAACACAAATAATACGATGATCACTGTGTCAAATTTCATAACCTACCCAACATAATCTTTACCATATCCATGCATTTTTTTAAAATCCAATATTTTTTTTTTGTAATGTAGTATCCAATATACGAGTATATTATTGTTGTTTTAATTTTAATGACGTATCACAGACATCAAAGTCAGACACTCTTCCCTTTATATGATGGATTAGGAAAGCTGTAGCATTTTCTTAATTGGGTAGTTTAATTTAATAGTGAAGCTTTATACAACTTTCATCGCTAAAAAATAAAAATGGGTCAACTCAAAAACTCCTACTATACTCAATCGACTGATCCTTATTATTATTTGCAATATTTCACTTTTTATACGTGACGAGAACTTTAAATATTAATATTTCCTTCGTAACATAAAACTTTCAACAATTGATTTTGCACGCATTTTGAGGAAGTAATTTAAGGGTGTAAACGAAGGAATTAATCAAAATGGTTTTAATACAAGCAAGAATGTGACTATAAGTTTCTAATATTAAAATTATATTGACTAATTCTTTCGTTTACACCCTCAAATCGCTTCCTCAAAATGCGTGCAAAACCAATTGTTGAAAGTTTTATGTTACGAAGGGAGTATTTTTAATTACATGATTTTAAAATTATAGCAATTATTGTACATATTAAAAAATTACATGTTCGTTAACGTGATTCAACAGTACTCCACTTAACTGTGTTTAATTTATCATTATGGGTCCGTTTACTTTGGTGTAAAACATTTTCGATGTTTACGTTGAAAACTCATTTTCATACAAATTTTCCAATGTTTACTTGCACGGGAAATAAGTTTTTTTCCCAAATTTAGGGTCCGTTTACTAGAGCGAAAAATGTTTTCCCTGAAAACAAATTTCCTATTTTACATCGTTTACTTTGAGTGAAAAAAATGGAATGTAAAACTTTGGATGAAAACTCATTTTACATCTATCCTATTTGAAACATTTTCCTCCAAATTTGGGAGTAAAACTTATTTTCCGTGCAAGTAAACATTGGAAATTTTACATGAAAATGAGTTTTTCAACATAAAATGTTTTTCATGTAAAATAAATTTACATCGAAAATGTTTTACACCAAAGTAAACGGACCCTTGAAGGAAAATGTTTCCAATATGGTACGTGTAAAATGAGTTTTCACCCAAAATTGTACATTTTATTTTTTTCATCCAAAGTAAACGATTTAAAATAGGAAAACTATTTTCAGAGAAAACATTTTTCGCTCTTTCTAGTAAACAGACCCTAGCTATATATGTAAAACGTAAATCTTTGTCGAAGTATATAACATATACAGTGAAAATTTATACTGTTGCAAATAATAAGAACAGGACACAATATATTTTCATATATTTATTAAAGAAAAGGTCAACTAACCTACTCTATATGACTTTTAATGACCTTTTGTAATTGGTTGTCAAAGCACATAAAATCAGATTACCCAACCCATTCATTCACATAAACATTATATATATATATATATTATAATTTATATACTAATAAAATTTGAATTATTAATTTATAATAAAAACATACTTTAAAAAAATTAATTAATGTTATATATTTCCAAGTTGAACTACTATTTTTCTTAGCTATCTAAATGAAGGTAACAACTCCACCATACATAATCCATGTTATATTGCTAGCTAGCTATCTAATTAATTAATTTCAAACCCCCCCTTCCTTATATATGCATGCATATGTCTCACAATAATTCAGCATTCAACATCTTCACATCTTTCTTCATCATCTTTTTCCTCTTATTACAACCTTCTTCTTTCTCATCAGCATTAGTCTTGTTTTCATCTTATTGTTACTATTACTACTACTACCACCACACCACCACCACCGTGACCGCCACCGCCACCACCACCGCCACCAAGGAGAAGATGTCGAGGAGCGGAGACCACCAGAAGTACGCAACACTGGAGGTGGAAGGGGAGAGCAGTGGTGTCCCTCGGGAGAACACCAAGGGAAAGACTCCAATAATGGAGGCCCCACTAATAGGAAAAAGTGGGACCTACAGTAATGAAAAGGAGGGAAGTGAGACGAATGCTGCTGCTGGAGTAAAGAGAGGTGTGAGTGTAATTGATTTTGTGGTGAGGTTGTTAGCTTTGGTAGCAGCTCTTGCTGCTACTATTATCATGGGAACTACTGATCAAACTCTCCCTTTTTTCACTCAATTCTTCCAGTTTCGTGCTAGATACTATGATCTCCCTTCTTTCACGTATGTTTTTAATTTCCTTTTCTAGCTTCCTGGGCTAATAAATATAATTATTTTATGTCCGTAACAATTTATTTGCAACGATTTGACGTAAAACAGATAGTAAAAATGTATGTTAAATTGCTGCAAATAAATCGGGGTAATATATTTATACTAAGATTATAGATATAGTCATATAGAAGTCTCATTTAAGATGTTTAAACATTCTAAAAGTACGTAGTAACTTTACATCATAAAATAATAACGTTTTAGATAAAACTTAACCAGTTATGTTAAAGCAAGTCTTAAAAGTTAAATATATTAATTCGTGGTAAAAAAGTTTCAATTTTATTATGATTCAAACTTATGTCATCAGACAGTAAAAATAATATTGTAACTAAAATAATGCTCTGCATGCATAAGATACGAGTCGAAAAAAATTAAATGGCATTTATATAATTTATTTGAAAATATATTCCCTTAATTTTATATATATATATATATATATATATATATATATATATTAGGGGGTATATATAATTTTATTTTAGTGATATATGGTTTTATTTATTTGTGTGTGAAACATGCAGGTATTTCGTGATAGCTAATGCTATAACAGCAGCTTATTTGGTCCTCTCATTGCCTTTCTCCATTGTCACAATTGTTAGGCCCCTTGCCAATGCACCAAGGCTTGTTCTTATCATTTTTGACACCGTGAGCTTGCTTCCCCAAATTATATTTATTCAATTCTTATCTATCTATCTATCTATATATATATATATATATATATATATATATATATATATATATATATATATATATATATATATATATATGTTTCTTTTTATATTTGCAATATATAATAGGGATTTTTTTAATAAGACATAAAAAATTCATGCATCTGTTAAAAATTAAAAGAAAAAACAACACATGAACTATATCCTAATTTCACCACTATAATTTCATGATGGCATGGACGTACTTTGTTCACGTACGTACAATATACTACGTACGCTTTATAACTTCGTATTTTTAAGGCCAGTGTCATTAAAGATTTTTCTGTCCTTAAATAATTAAATTATGGCGGGAATAAAAATTTACTAATGTTTAACGTTATTATCATTATTGTGTAGATTGCATTGACTTTGATCACTTCTGCTGCTGCATCCGCCGCTGCAATAGTATATTTGGCACACAAGGGGAACACAAACACAAATTGGATTGCAATTTGCCAACAATTCGACAGTTTTTGCTCGAGGTCTAGTGGTGCCGTGGTGGCATCATTTATTGCCGCGGTGTTGTTCATCTTGCTCGTTATTCTCTCCACCGTAGCTCTCAAGAGCCATTGAAGGAATATGGCCGGAATAATGCATAATGTAATGCAATTTGTGTTTATTTTTTGCTTTTATTGGTGTGATCTTTTTTAATTTCCTTTTTTTTCTTAGAGTTGGTTGTTGATGATAGTTAAATGGAATCACTAATGGGAGTACAGTTGGGAGTAAGCAGTGACTTGTGTTGGGAAAATTTGTACATTATTATTAGTTGGGGAATTTGAAGGTTTGATTTTATGTATGTACGTATGATGATGAGGTCTAAGCTTGTATCATTTCTACCTACTGTTTTTAAAGTAATGGATGATTTTATATGTGATTAAATTATTGTTTTGGCTATTTCTCGTTTTGTTTCCGTCAATTGATCAATTCAGTCAAAAGTTTAAGCTCGAAGTTGCTTGAAGCTATAAAATTTTAAAGTAATAATGTTTTTGGATGATCAATGCTCTTTAATACTACAAAAACATGTGCAAAGAAGTAGAAATGACAATAAACCTTGGATCCTACTCGAACCTGTTCAGATTGTATCCTATATTGGAGTATGATATATTTTGCTAAGTATTCTTGTATTTTTATACTACTTGTATTATTTTGTTACTTAGTATTTTTGGGCTCTCTTAATTGTTTGTTGGACAAAGCCTTATAAATAATAGGCCCATCTCTTGTAATAAATCAATTCAACAGTTTGTTGAAATATAATTGTTATAACAGAATAACAAATTCTTGCTTCTCTCCTTCTTTCTTCTTCATTCATTCATTCTTGCATGTGTTTACTCCTCACGAAATCCATCATGGTATCAGAGCATTTCTTCAAAATCTGCTCCTAAATTTTTTCTTCGTTTTTCTGCCATCTCCTAAATTCATTTCCTCTCCTAAATTCTTGCTAATTTTTGCATCAATTTCTTTTCTAAATTTTTTTTGCTAAACACTAAAATTTCTTGAGCAAAAATGGTTCGAGAAGCTGCTTCTGCTAATTTGCCCTTGAATCAAGATCCTTCAAGCAAGTATTACATTCATCCTAGTGATTCAAACGTCCAGCAACTTGTTTCGTTCAAATTTGGAGGATCGGGTTTTAATGATTGGAAGAGATCCATGGAAATCACCCTCTCTGCGAAGAACAAAGCTGGCTTCGTCAATGGTTCTATTGCTGAGCCAGATATTGTTACTTCTCCTTTGGAGCATGAGGCCTGGGAACGCTGCAACGATTTGGTAATTTCTTGGTTTTTGTATAATTTGGATCCTAAAGTAGCTAAGAGTGTTTTGCACATTAGATCAACTAAGGATATGTGGAAAGATCTTTGTGCACGATTTGGTATTGCTTCACTTACACAAATTTATGAATTAGAACAAAAACATGCTAATCTGTTCCAAGGACCTTTAACTGTGATTGAGTTCTTTACTGCTATAAAGACTGTTTGGGATGAACTTAATGATGCTGATCCTGTGCCAAATTGTACTTGCAATAAGTGTACTTGTGAGAACTTAGGCAGAGGCTATTAAGGTGTTTAATGAAATTGAATGAAAAGTTTAGTGCAGTAAGGGGGAATATACTTATGATGAGTCCTTTGCCTGATGTTAATGAGGTCTATAGAATTGTTGTTCAAGAAGAAAATCATAAAGAAATTTCTAAGCAACAAACTACTGGTGTAACTAATGAGTCAATGTCTTTGATGGCTGATAGGAAGAATTTTTCTAACCCTGCTAATGTGTATGTGAGGCCAAACTCTGGTATAAGACCTTCTACTGTAAGTGGTGGTTCAGGTGTTTCTAGGGGTTATTCAGGGAATAAAAGGCCAAACTCTATGTTCTTTTGTACTAATTTCCAAATTCCAGGACATAGCTATGAGAGGTGCTTTAAGGTTCATGGATATCCCCCTGGTTTTAAGCCTCTTAAGGAAAGAAAAGTAGCAGCATATTCACATGTTCAACAGCAAGATTCAGACCAATATGCTGTTGGTTCTGAGACTGCTGAGTCTACTGCTGCCCCCTTCACTATTGCTCAATATTCCTACCTAATGAATCTAATGCAACAGAAAGCTAATTCTGAAAAATCTGATCATGCTGTTGAAAGCACTGGGCAGGCCATGCTAGCAGGTAAATTCTGTCTAAACTCTACTTCAAAGGTTTCTTGGATTATTGACAGTGGTGCTAGTGACCACATTTGTTGTGATAATTCTTTGTTTACTAATTTTATATCTCAAAATGCTAAACATTCTTCAATTACAATTCCTGATGGCAGAACCATTAAGGTTGAAAATGTTGGAAATATTATTCTAAATAATGATATTGTCTTGAATGATGTTTTATTTGTTCCAGATTTTAAATTCAATTTAATTTCTGTACATAAATTGTGTCAAGATTTGAAGTGTTCTTTATTTTTTGACAATGAACATTGTTATATTCAGGACCATGCTCAGAAAAAGACTTTGTGTCTTCTTGGTAAACAAACTCAAGGTCTATATCAAGCATCAAGTTCAACTAGCTTCTGTGTGGAATCTTCTGCTGCTAGTTCTAAGCTTGGGGATGTGAACTGTTTTTCTACTACTAATGATGCTAGGCTATGGCATTTAAGGACAGGGCATTTGCCTTTTAGTCAGCTAAGATTTCTTTCTTTGCCTTTTGATTCAAATAAACATTTTAATGACACTATTTGTCAAGTATGTCCTGCAGCTAAACAATCTAGAAACTCTTTTCCTTTGAGTTCTATTAAGTCTGAATTTCCTTTTCAATTAGTTCATATTGATGTTTGGGGGCCATATAAGGTTCCTACTTTTAATGGTTTTAATCAATTCTTGACTATTGTGGATGATTTCTCAAGATTCACTTGGATCCATCTCTTAAAATCTAAATCAGATGTTGTTAGTATTTTTGATAATTTCTTGCAATATGTTGCTACTCATTTTAAAGCTAAAATTCTTGTAGTAAGGTCTGATAATGCTAAAGAATTAACTGAAGGCCCTATGAGGCAATTATTTCTAAGGAATGGTATTAAGTCTCAAACCAGTTGTAGTGATACCCCCCAACAGAATGGAGTGGTTGAAAGGAAACATAGACATTTATTAGAAACAACAAGGGCTTTAACTTTTCAATCTAATATTCCTATAAAATATTGGGGAGAGTCAGTTTTATGTGCCTCCTATCTCATAAATAGAATGCCATTAAGGGTTTTGGGTCATAAAACTCCTTATGAAAAATTGTTTGGATCCAAACCTAATATAGAACATTTAAGAACATTTGGTTGCTTATGTTATGTATCTACCACTAAAGTTCATAGATCAAAATTAGATCCTAAAGCTGTTCCTTCAGTTTTTCTAGGGTATTCTTCTAGTAAAAAAGGATATAAAGTGTTGCATTTGGATACTTTTAAGTTGGTTGTTTCTAGGGATGTTGTTTTTCATGAATCACATTTTCCTTTTCATTTACACCATTCTAATTATGATTTTGTTTTCCCTAAGCATATTTTCCTTCCCACTGTTACTTCTAATGTTCTTGATAGTTCTGATGATATATTCCTTACTACTCTGCCAAGTGATCAGAATAATGTATCACCTAATGAACCTGATATAAACAGGGCTGGCAGTCTTGTTCCAGTTCTGCCTTTGCAACAGTCAGTAGTCCAATCTCAACCTATTTTGTAAAGGTTTGAAAGAACTAGAAATGCTCCAGCTTATTTAGGAGATTATGTTTGCACATCTAAATCTAATCATAATGCTAATCATTGGTGCAATTTAGTAGCTGCTAATAGTTTAAACAATGTTGCACAACAAATTAATTTTGTTGAACCTAATTCTTATGCTCAAGCTTCTTTATTACCTGAATGGGTGTTGGCTATGAATAATGAAATTAAAGCCTTAAACGAGAATGACACTTGGGATTTAGTTGATTTACCACCTACTAAAAAACCTATATCTTGTAGATGGATTTATAAGGTTAAACTAAAAGCAGATGGTTCATTAGAAAGGTGTAAGGCTAGGTTAGTAGCTAGAGGCAACACACAAAAATATGGTGTTGATTATGATGAAACTTATTCACTAGTTGTAAAAATGACAACTATTAGATGTATTTTGGCCCTAGCTGCTTCCAAAAATTGGAATGTTTATCAACTTGATGTAAATAATGCCTTTCTTCATGGTGATCTACATGAAGAAGTTTTATGAAAATGCCTCAAGGTATTCCTAATCCTACTGGGAAGGTTTGTAAATTGAAAAAGTCCTTATATGGGCTTAAACAAGCCTCTAGGCAATGGAACTTCAAATTAGTTACAGCTCTCAAACAACAAGGTTTTCAACAAAGTAAATTGGATTATAGTTTGTTTATCCATAAGACTAAAGAAGATTTGATTATAGTAGCTGTTTATGTGGATGATGTTTTGATTACTGGAACTAATAAGGTGCTTATTGATAAACTAAAAACTTTTTTGCATAATACTTTTACCATTAAAGATCTTGGTAACTTGAATTATTTCTTAGGCATTGAGGTTTCTTATGTTGATGATGGGATAGTCTTGACTCAAAAGAAATTCACTAAAGATCTTCTTCAAGATTGTAATTTTGTTTTCTCTAGTAGAGCCAAGACTCCTTTACCTGTAAATCTTAAACTTCATGCTTGTGAGGCGATTCTTTTAGATGATCCTGATGTTTATAGATCTTTGATAGGTAAGCTAAATTTTTTGTCTAACACTAGACCTGATATTTGTTATGTTGTTCAGGTTCTTAGTCAGTTTATGCAAAAACCTTATTCTTCTCATATGCTTGCTTTACAACACACACTTTCATATGTGGCTAACACAGCAGGTCAGGGCATCTTGCTTAAGGGCTCCGATCAGTTGTCTTTGCGAGCTTTTTCTGATTCTGATTGGACTTCTTGCCCTGATTCTAGAAGGTCTATTACTGGTTATATTTTGTTATTTGGTTCTTCTCCAATCTCTTGGAAATCAAAAAAACAATCTACAGTCTCTAGGTCTTCTAGTGAGGCTGAATACAGGGCTATGGCAGCAGCTTCCTCAGAAATCACTTGGGTGATTAGATTATTTGAAGAGCTTGGTTTGTCTAATCTAAAGCCTGTTACCTTGCATTGTGACAATCAATCTGCTCTTCACATTGCAAGGAACCCTGTCTTCCACGAACGCACCAAGCACATTGAGATCGATTGTCATTTTACAAGGGATAAAGTTCTTGAAGGCTTAATTCAACTTACTTACTTGCCCACTTCTCATCAACTTGCTGATATCTTCACCAAATCTCTCTCTTCTCCTCACTTCTATGAGCTGCTATCCAAGTTGGGGTTGTATATGACTTATACACCACCCAACTTGAGGGGGGTATTGGAGTATGATATATTTTGCTAAGTATTCTTGTATTTTTATACTACTTGTATTATTTTGTTACTTAGTATTTTTGGGCTCTCTTAATTGTTTGTTGGACAAAGCCTTATAAATAATAGGCCCATCTCTTGTAATAAATCAATTCAACAGTTTGTTGAAATTGTTATAACAGAATAACAAATTCTTGCTTCTCTCCTTCTTTCTTCTTCATTCATTCATTCATTCTTGCATGTGTTTACTCCTCACGAAATCCATCATCCTAATTTAAGAATACGAGTCCTTTTTATACTCGAAACTCTATCCATAGACCTTGTTGAAAATTAAATAATATTCTTCCTCTAAAAAAATGAGTCCATCATCTTACATGTTTCGATAGTTATAGATTGGAAGAAGTATATATTTGTCATACAAATCAATCTCTTGTGACACTATTTGACATAATTCTTAACTAAAAAAATTGTATTCTAACCTTTTTAATTACCTTTAATAATTAGTTAAGTTTTATATATAAAAAGTCACAATTTTACATTAAAAGACTATATTTTTTAGGATTTTTTGTGAGAAACTCTCGCTAAGTGTCACAACTTTGAAAACAACTCTCATTAACCTTTTTATTTATATTTAACCCTCACTAAGTTTGGTTTACCTTTGGTTGCCACTCATTTAGCAGGTTGCAAAGGAAGTGTCGGTTTTGTGGGCCCACTTTTAGGAATTACCTTCATTTTCCCTCACGTGATGCTCACGTGGTCTTTACCTCCCTCACTTTCATCTATGCTCTCAGAATCATTTTCTGTAAAAAAAAATCATTTCATAACTTCTCTCTCACTTTCATTGCATGAAACCATAATTTTTTTTCGAAAATTATCATTTGTAAGAATCTTCCAATCTCAGTAAAAATCTTCATTATCTCTGTAAAAGCTAGGGTTTGTCAGTTTCGAAAATTGGGTAATGGAGAAAAGTGACGTTAGTTTGAGTGAAGAAGCGAAGAAATTGTGGGAGATTAAGCAAGAAGAGGGTGAAAAACAAAGGCAAATGAGGTGAGGACCACTGATCTATGTTTATTTAAGCTTAAAATTACTTAATTTGTTAAAAGTTTAATTTTTTTTATTCTAGTTTAATTGGGCAATTTTGCAAATCAAATTAAACCCTAATCCCCCATTTATACCCTAATTCATACTTTGCAACCCTAATCGACAAGTTAAAGTAAATAATTACCTGATTTCGAGTCTTTCATCTTACTTCAAGTGTTGAATTTTTTCTCTCTTCAATTTTGGATTTTTAGGGTTTTGGAATAATTTTGAGGAATTTTTGGATGTTTTTTGGCAAATGAGTGGCATTTATAGAGTCTGGCATCTTGCTTGGGGGTTGTTTGACTGGGACCTACACCAACGGTCATTATTTAAGAAGTAGGCCCCATGAAACCGACACTTCCTTTGCAACCTGCTAAATGAGTGACAACCAAAGGTAAACCAGACTTAGTGAAGGTTAAATATAAATAAAAAGGTTAATGAGAGTTGTTTTCAAAATCGTCACACTTAGCGAGGATTTCTTACAAAAAATCCTATTTTTTAGTAGAAACTTATAAATTATTCTGTCAGACGGTCTGAGAAGAGACTTATACAAGTAATATGTTTGTTTTGATTGGATTGCCTCTTCTGAATATGGAGTAGGAGAAAAATCAATCAACTAGCTAGCATTATAAGTATTTAACTAACTAGGACCTAATATATTCACCTACTTTATAATGATTTGCACTTTAACATGACATTTATTTTGACTTAAGCTTTAAATTATATGCTCATGGGCTCATCCACTCATCTAAAATCATTAAGGGATCGAGCATATGTATGTTATTACAGCAATATTTTTTATTTGTTTTTTTATAATTACATATATAATTAAATGCAAATCAAAGGTTAAATTAGTATAATCCATCCAAGACTCAAAAGTAGGATGGAGGTTGCAACTAATTAATTGCAAAATTTGTAACTATTACCCAATAAGGAATTATAGACATACTTAGCTTCATGCTTTTGAAATTGTATATTAAAAACTGATAGAGTATATAACATATTTCTGGGCCTCAACCATCAGCTTAAGCTTTTGGTTGAGATGGTCCTCTAACAAAGACTATAAGTTGAAACCCAAATCCTACGGCAAGCTAAGCCTCCCCTTGCTCATCAACCATAATGTAGTCTCCCGGCCTTAGTGCAACCCACATACAAAGTACTCATTGGTGATGAATTGAAACAACTAATTTAATTTGATTCATTTTAATATGTAATTATGATTATTTAGATGTCAATTTTATTTTTAACTTTAATTTATTTTCTTAGTTAAAAATGTCAACAATCAAAGTAATGAGTAATAGCGGGACTGCGGGAGATTGTAGAGGGAAAAAAAAAATTCAAATTTTGTTACGAACTATAATGAAATGAAAATGAAGAACTCTCTCCTTAACATAAAGATTTCAACATTTGTTTTTCCATATATTTTGAGGAAGTGATTTAAAGTATAAACGAAAAAATTAATGAAAATGGTTTTAATACAAGCAGGAATGTGATTATAAGTTACTAATATCCTCAAATCACTTCATCAAAATGCATAAAAAAAAAACATTTGCGTTGTTGAAATCTTTATGTTACGGAAGGATCGAGTATGTGTTCTTCTATTACGAAGACCGCGGGCCGTGAAGCTTATCCAGGAGATTTTTATTATTTGCATTCACGACTTTTGGAAAGAGAAACTAAATCAAGTCCTCGTTTAGGTGAGGGAAGTATGACTGCTTTACCAATAGTTGAGACCCAAACAAGTGATGTTTCGTTATAAAACCACTTCATGTGGGTCTCAAATATCAGCTTTAACTTTTGGTTCAGATGACCATATAATATAGTATTAGTATTAGTGTTAGTGTGACAACAAGTTCATAAGTTCAAATCTCATCCACCCCTCCTTTCATTAAAAAAATTGGAATATTTAGCTTTGGATAAGGGAAAATCCATGTTGCATCCGGACTTCAAGCCCAACGGGCTCTTGTGTGTGGAGGTGTGATAGAATATAAAATTAAACCAATTCCCAAGTTTCAACCATCAATTTAAGTTTTTTTGTTGAGATGATTCTTTATAAACTTCAAATAAATGCAATAGCAAAATTCTACAATCAATATGTGAACGATCGATTGAATTAATATTTATTTTGACAGCATTGATTTAAATAATTTGACCTTTAATCATTACGTTAAACTTTAGGGTGTTCGGATTTTCTCTCGTATCTTAGATTAATATATCCACGCTTTACTAAAAAAATAGAAGTAAAATCCAGTAAAATGCAAAAAATGTGACAAACAATGTATGTCCATATAACATTAATTTGACAAACACTATAATATGGAGTACTTTTTTTTTATATAATGAAAAAAAATATAAAGAACATGTACAAGATAATATGTTAGCACTCAACACCCTAAAAAAGCAAGCCTCCACGGCTCCACCGAGATAATGCTTCATCCTCAGACACTAAAGCACTTGGATAAAACATATATACACATAACATGCATCACACAACACAATTTTTTACAAACTAGCTTACAATAGTAAGTAAAAAGCACACGCATAAACTAATAAAAATCCATAGGAATTAACCTATTAATATTCGAAGCAAACCGTATAAACATACATAGGCAAATGTCTAATAATTAATTAATCTTGACAAGGTTTATTTGCCTTTTTCCAGTAGAGATGTACTTAAAATAAATTTGACCATAATTAGTGAGTGTCTTTTGTACAATTTGGGCCTCTCTTTTGTAATGAGCTCCTTGAGCGGTCCAATCTCTTTCTCTGGATTTGGCAGCGGCAGCATTGCTAGAGATATCCGATCGTATTTTGGATTTATCACCACTTTGTGCGTTGGACTTTTAAATATCCCATTACTCGCTATCTGCAAACACATGCAGTATATATTTTTTTTAAGTTGAATAATGTGGGTGGTACTATGTTTTGAATCAAGTTATTTGCACGCAATAATGTTAATAATTCTTTGCAAATTAATCATATCTACAGAGTAGCAAATCAATATGCAAATCGAGTACCTAGCTAATAAATAACATCTATATATATACCCAAACATCTAAATTAAAGCATCCTTTTGAGGTAGGCTGGTCGGATTTTTTTTTTTTCAATATAAAAAAATATATATATATATATAAAAGCTCAACTATTATGAGAAATGTTTAGCATACTTGATTAGCTAATATGTAATCAATTATGATTAATACTTCTCTAATACTTCTTCTGCTCCTATATAATTGCAACGCTAGCATTTTAGGCGCTATCCATAATCACTCATATAATTTGTTTTTGTTCTTTATACATGTAATCATTTATAGCATGTGTGATTTCTTTTAAATCGTCTCAATGTGTATTTTATTGTGATCTAATTTTATAATTTTTAGTAAAACAAAATTAAGGATATATATTATGAATATAAATTATATATTGATAAACGTTAAAAAAGGAACATTGCAACTAATATGGAGCGGAGAAAGTATATACAAGAACTAATAACTAACCTCCATTTGGTCACCAATATGAATGACAAGGGCTTGAGGATTAATGATGGGAACCCTAAACCAACGATCATCTTTTAAGACACGAAGGCCTTCAACCTCTTTGTCTTGCAATAGAATGGTGATGGCAGTTCCATCCCCATGGGGTTTGAGCCCGATAACTTGACCCGATTTCTGATATCGAGGGTAAAAGTTGAACCTAGCATGCATCATATCATCTTCATTGTTTCCCCATAGCTCAAAGAATGGGTTTTCTTCCAAATCCAAGCACCTTGCCATGGCTTTTAAGATTGTCTCTATTAGTACCATTGTCTTGGTTGTATAATATTGCAAAGTTCTCCTACAATCCAACCATTAATATATAATTAGATTCATTGTCTCTGGTAATTAATATGAAAATCTATCTGTTTCAATTTATTGGTTATATTTTTTAAATATGTACTCGTATATGTTTTTTCGAGATAAAAAAAAGTTAACTGTAATTAACCGGAGGGAATAGAGCCATAAGATAGCATTAATTACATTTTTCTAACCAAAAACTATAATATGAGTGAAGACTAATTTTATACTACCTTCATAAGTCATAATCAACAAATTGTAACGGTTGTACTTCTCATGCATGCAAAGAAAAAACTTCCTTTAATTTGTATTTTTTCCTTAGATTGTGTAAGAATAACATGTAATTTCTTTGTAAAATAAACGATATATAATGTGTATATATTGTATGCCTATATATTTAAACACTACAAAAAAAATGATAATTAGTTGCGAAAACTTGTGTCACTAAATGAGTCTAATATATGTCTATATATATCTTAATTAAATAGAGATGGATTTAATGAGATAATAATTTTACGACATTATTACATAATGCTTCTAAATGTTTTTGAGATGAAATAAATAATTTTGTCAAAAATTTGATATGTAGTTAAATGAAAAGTTAAATTCAATTTCTAAATATGATTATAGACGAAATTTGAGATGAATTTATATTCAACTAATTAAAAATTCATCACTATATCACTCTAAATTTGTAGTGAAAGATTACGTTTGATTTGCATATAAACATTCAAAATATAAGTTGCAAACACGTATCACCTGAAATTCGCGGGTTGTTGAGGCCAAAAATCAAATTGCCGTTTGTGAAACGGATAAACTTGGAGATGAAGCTTGTCATTCAAATTGAAGCTCCCTTCTCGGATTGCATTATCATTTCCATAACCTTCAAGGCTACCATCTTTAGAGGAGTACTTGTCTTTCTCTTCTTGTGGCAGTTTAAAGAATTGCTTGCTCATATCTCGTACCTCTTCAAGCAATGAACTTGGCATTTCATGATTCACAAGCTATATAAAAACATACATAAAATAAGCATTTTAATTTTACACCCATGAAGCAAAATTAATTGTCGTGTGTGAGTGTGTGACATACTATATTGAGCTAGTCATGCCCTAATGTGAGTTAAACTCGATCATGACCTAGATCGAAGTTATGAAATTGTCCCAACCAATTACACCAATTTAACTTTGGTAAGAATTTTTGTTATATGTACAGTTCTACTTCACCCGTCTCAAATTGTTTGTTACGTTTGATATTTGCACATTTTTCAATACACTTGTTCAAATATTTATATCGATCTCCCACTATAATATAATCTATAAAATTAAATTGCTACACATTTGGATAAATCTAATAAGATCCCAGGCCATATCAATATGTTTATTCAAGTTTTTTCATATGATTAGAATTTCTCTAAGAAATATTATGAAACGGGGAGTATTTAATAGGAAAAATTATCAAGAATAAGTTAACATTTTATCGATCTTCCACAATTAAGCCAATCTTTTGAAAATCCAGAATTAAGCTAACCTTGTCATTATTTAAGCTAAAAATATGTTAAATGATTATTTAATCTATTAGTTACATGTTGTTTGGGCAAAAATACGTTAGATGATTGTAAAATAGTGATCTAAAACAAAAGATATAACAAGATAACTAATCATTTAACCTATTTTTGGCTTAAATAATAACAAGGTTAACTTAATTATGGATCTTCAAAAGGTTGACTTAATGGTGGAAGATCGGCTAAAGGTTAACTTATTTTAGACAAATTTTGCTATTTATTTAACGTAATTCAATTCACTATACATGCATAGAAAAGATGTACGTAACGTAGCTAGATAGTAGTGATTAGTAATTTGAGTTGGAGAGGAAATTTAACCTGAGCACAACCCCAAGAGCTGAGAGTTGAACGAAGCTTTGTAAGTTGTTCAGCTGATGAGAGGAGTGAGTAATCTATTTTCAGATCATCGGTCATTGGAAGCGAGCCTTCATCTTCATCTTCATCCTTTGGTTGTATGTAGTTTTCCGGGACCACGCCCCCTCGGAGTATTTCTTGCACGGGCTTCAGAGATGGGCCGGCTTTCGTCGTCATTTCATCGTCAGCCATCTTTCTTAATTTGTACCTTCTTAATTAGCCAATTTAATCCAAGTAATTAAGTAATGTTTGCTAATGCTTGTATATATATGTGTGTGTGTGTGTGTGTAGTATGGTAGAATATGATAAGAATAAATTTAATTAATTAGTAGAAAATAAATCATGTAGCTAGGATTTTAATTAAGCAAATTAAAAAGAGACGTACTATACGAGAATACGTGATGAAGTTACATACTATTAAATAAAATACTATGAGGTTTATTTTAGCCGGGATTTTAGCCTAGTGATTAAGGCTTCAGAATTTCAAGCACGAGATCTTGAGTTTCATTCTCACCACACGCATTTGTGAGGATTCCTTATCTTTTCCTTTACAGATGTAAGTGTTGGCTAAATTTAATCGGGTGACTTGCAGTACGGCCAGTTCAAGGCCCTGCACTGTATCCCACACATTATCATATTAAAAAAGTAAATAAAATAGTATTATTTGATAGAATGAGCTAATGTATTTTGGCTGATCTCAAAGGGTAGATAGACAATGAAAGAAATTGATCTAAAACTTGAAGGAGAAGTGATCATGTATGTACTAACTCCAGTATCATAAAATCCACGGATACGAACACGCATATATACGCATGAGAGTTGGTTTGGTTAGGTGTATATATATATATATATATAAAGGAGAAGGTATTGTGTCGGACAGGTCTGACAGTAAGCTTACTGTCAGACCAGTCATACTCAACCTGGACACATATGGTTGAACCTGGACACATATTGTTAAACCTGGAAACAAAATGTTAAACTTAGACATAATGTTAAACCTGGTGACATAATGTTGGACCTGGATACATATGGTTGAACCTGGACACATTGTTAAACCTGGACACAGAATGTTAAACTTGGACATAATGTTAAACCTGGTGACATAATGTTGGACCTGGATACATATTGTTCAACCTGGACACATATTGTTGAACCTGGACAAATGTGGACAAATCTGGACAAATCTAGACAAACATGAACAAAACTTGAAAAATCTGGACACACCTGGACAAACCTGGACAAATGTGGACAAACCTGGACAAATATGGACAAACCTTGACAAATGTGGACAAACCTAGACAAATCTAGACAAACATGGACAAATCTGAATAAATCTGGACACACCTGGACAAACCTGGACAAATGTGGACAAACCTGGACATATGTAGACAAACCTGGACAAACCTAGACAAACATGAACAAATCTGAACAAATATGAACACACCTGGACAAACCTGGATACATATTGTTAACCTGGAAACATTTGTAAACATGGACACAATATGTAAAACCTGGACACATTTTGTAACCAACTTGGACAAAATATAACCTGGATACGTTTTTTTGCGTTTTGAGGCCTTTAGAGGCCTCGTTTGCCGATTTCCGATGGCCAAATCCCCTTTGGGTATTTGCAGCTACGTTCGTCTCGAAAAATTAATCAATTTCGACATATCATATGCCCCGATCCGATACCCAAGCGCAAAGTTATAGCCTCTCGAAGTTTTTCACTATTATAAGTGGGTATATGGATTAACCGTCTGACCCAGTACTTTCAATATATATATATATATATCAATTTGTTCCAAGGCTGCCTTGCTCTGTTTTGGATTTTATTTTTAAAATTTCATTTCAGTTAAGTTCAATTCAGTTAATGTCAAGACTAGAATTTAATTTAATTCAATTTAGTTTTAGATTAATTCAGTCTATAAGAAGAGCACCATGCCAAGAGGATCGGAACTAGGTGGAGAGAGTTTGCTAATTAGATTTGTAGCAACTCAAGTCTGTGACACAACGTAAGAGTAGGAATTGATGCTCCCTGTGGGACGATGCTTTCCTTGTCTGATTTACCTATAATAATAGTAATAGGAATAGTTGTTGGAAAACATACCAAGGGAATGCTCGTATATTTAATTACTAGCCATATATATGCACGCGATGTGTGCGTTAATTTATAATTTTTGATAAATAAAAATGTGATCATATTTTCATTGTAATTTTTTGTTATTGAATAATGAACAAAGATTAGTTATTGGTCAGTGTCAACGTATCAACATTTTATTAATATGATATAATTATTATGTATGTAATAAAGTAAATGCAGCAAGAATATTTTATACATTACATCTTCACAACTAATACATAATTGTTGTTACAGGTAAAATTAAATAATTTTAATTGATTATATATGAATCGGAAAAAAAAACACTTTTCACTTATTATCTATTGAATTCAATTAAAAATGTTAATAATTTCCATGATAAAAGTTGACTTAACTCTTTGATGTCAAATTAAACTTTCCTTTTTTATAGATTGATTAATATTTCTTATTTTTTCCATTTTAATCTTGTTTAGTATGACAAGTAGAAAAAAAAATGAAATTAAATTATTTTCATTAAGGGTGTTTTAGTCATTTAGAGGGTAAGAGGGGACACCATTGTTCCCCTCTTCACTTATATAATAGAGATTATTTTATTTTGTCACATAATGATGGAATTTTTTTTGTTTGTCCCACATTGAAAGGAAATTGCTTTTATTCTTTTTATTTTTATTATAAAAAGAGAATGTATTTGTTTGTCCTACGTTAAAAAGGTTAACCAACCTATCTCATGAGTTTGTATTACTAGCTATTGGGTTATTTGGGTATGCCTTTGTTAATCATCCAAAATATTTAACCCTAAACACATTGTCCCTAAAACCAAACTAACTACGAGTACAAGAATTGCTTCCAACTTACTATCACGGAGTAATAGATAATAGTTTTGATCATGGCAATTTAAAAACATGTGTCGCAAAACATGATTTCCAATTAAGAATTATCCAGTGTTAGCACTTGAAGACTTTGATTAGAAGATTTATGACTGGAATTGACGTGCGCATATTGAATGAGTTACTTATTATCAAATTGGTTAATTAATTATGTTCTGTTAGAGAACTATTAACTAAAAGTTTAAGCTGATAGTTGAGGCTTAAAAATATGTTATATATTCTATCATTCCTCTCATATAAAAGGCCATTTGGACTTGAAATGTGGATGTACGTAGCACAGGCACCATCATACTCGGTACGAATTAATTTCAGTTAGAAGTGAAAGGAATGAGAAATTTGAACCTATGACTTTTGTGTTACGTTGACTCGAATACCATGTTAAAGGATCATCTTAACAAAAATCTTAAACTGATAGTTGATGTCCAGTAATATATTATATATACTCGTGATAGAGTATATTACATAATTTTGGGCTTACCTATCAGCTTAAACTTTTGGTTGAGATGCAAATCGAAGTGATACCGTTAGAGGAGGCGATTATTGAGAAAATTAGGAGTATGTGTATTATCAAATCAATTGATATTCATTTCTAATTCTATATAGTGCATACTGTTAGATGGTGAGAAAATTAAGTGGGGGTGATACTATTAGAGGAGGTGATACTGTTAATACAATTACAACCAGTACATTGTTAACTCTACTTGGTGGGCAATTTAGGAGTTTAGTATTTTGATTGTCCCTTATTTTGATTGTTTTTTTTTTTTCTAAGAAGGCAAAACAAGTACTCCCTCTGTATTATATAAAAAAAATGTACTCCCTATTGAGTAATATGCTTCAAATTATATGAATGTTGGTTAGTTAGTTATTTAGTTCCTAAAGCTTCTAAATTAGTTGCTAGGTTTTTGTTTTGGGATATTTGCCTATATAAGGCACTGATGTTATGTTTCTTTAATCAAGTAATGAAAAGTTAGCTTTCTTTTTCTACTATATTATATTGTTGCTCTAATTCTCCAACACTCACTATGTAACGTATTGACGGAAACAATTTAACATTTTTTCTTTATTTTACATCAAATCGTTGCAGTTATTTTGTTATGGAATGACGAGTATTTGTTAGAGTAGAATAAAGCAATAAACTGTAAAAATAAAAAAATACAGCTAACCAGAATGCATATAATATTTTATAAGCAAGTACGAATCTACTCCCCTGTTTCCGCCTAGCATCTTGTTGAGCAATTTAAGAGCTAGGAATTAAGTCAAACACCCCAAAAATGTAGATCGAAGAACAATCCTCAAATAAGTTTCCTGGAAATCAAACCATGAATCCATCCAACAAACACGAGGATGAAAGTGACTCTGCTGTAAGCTTAGAAATCGAAGCTGCTAATAATGATCATCCTCTGATTGAACCAAAAAGTGGTGTTCAAAGGAGGAAGACGATGATCATCTCAAAAATTAAGAAAATCTGTATTTTCATACCAGCTGTTGTATTAATTTCGTGTTGTGCAGCCATTACCAGCTTGCTAACCTCGGTGATCTTACTAGTTTCATTGCTAGTAACTCGAATCCTGCAGCTTGTTGGCCATGGCGATGATTACGCAAAGCTGGTCCGATTCAAGCATCTTATCCGCTTAGGGTTATGCTTAAATGCAGCACTATTCTTAATTGAATTGGGGATTTTCTATCCATTTGCCAAACACGTCCCCTGTTTACAACAATTAGCGATTTACGAATTGCCGCTCTCAAATTGGATTACCCTAGGTTGCATCATCTTTAGTATGCACTTGTTGAGTTTTTCAATTTATGTGCCGATTCATGGTATAGTAGCGAAATTAATGAATCAGTTTAGCTTGAATGTTGGACAATCGATTTCAGAGATAATCGATGGTGGTATCATTTGGTGGGCAACAATGGAGGTAATCAAACATTTCCCTTCGATTAAACACCATCAAATACTTGGTTTATCAGCTCAGCAATGGATGAAGGTATCGATTCTCGTCCTTTTTGGTTACAATCACATCGTCATCCTTACTCATGTATTAGTGCTGTTATTGTCAATGCTTAGTTTGAAGCTTCAAATTGGAAATTTGCAGGAAACTGGTAAAAATGAGGTGGTTAGGAAATTGGTAGGGTACGGTAATCGTTTACCATATCTAGTGTACTGTGCTAAGTGGATGACACTGAGCATCATTTTTTTGCTAAGCTCTTTGTTGCTTCTTTTAACCTGGATCTTGTACTTTGGGTCACATCTAGACATGAGTTTGGATAGTGTGAGGAGTTTATGGGAATATGGAAAATGGACTTTTGTGTGCCTTTTTGTTTTCTCCCTTCTTTGGCTCATCAAATGTGGGGTGACACTTGTATGGGATAATCATGCCTTCAATGAAAATCTTTGGCAACAAGTCTTTGATATAAGTAGAGAGTTGTACTTCTTTGGTTGGCTTGATTCCCAACAAGATGGGGTCGAGGACGTGGATGAGAACAAAGATTGTGTGGAAGACATATTGGATCTGTTTTCTCGCTCGTATCACTTTTAAATTTTGCACAACTCTACAAAATGGCAAACACGAGGGACACATTTATGTCGCATCTAAAAAAGGTTGCGACATTACGTTTTATGTATGTAGATTTGCAACAAATAACTCTATTCCTTTTTGAGGCTAAGACGTATTTGTTTCGAGAAGAGTTATCAAATTCTCTAGGTTTTTATGACGACAATAGTTTCAGGTACTCTTTCTCTTTCCTCTCTTTTAGGAGTTCATACTGCCCCACCAAACCTTTTCTAGAAAAATTGTCGATAACCACCTTATAAAATAATTTAGTTTTTTTTTAAAAAAAAACTACTTATATATGTTTTTTTAAAACAACCACGCACCTAATAAGTTTTTTTTCTTTCTGAATTACCACCACTTTACGGTTTCTATTGAGTTTTCCGTTACATGGGCCCACCTTTTATTAGGTAAAACTTAACCGTTAATCCACATTTTTTTGTTAAGTGGTGATGGTTTACAAAGAAAATCATGTTATTAGGTGGATATTTTTTAAAAGGTGGGTTTTAAAAAAAGTTATTTTTATAAGGTATTATTAAGAATTTTCCTTCTACTTTATGGTGCTCTATGTGTAGCAATTATTTTAATTAGTTCCCAATATATACTACCTTTTGAAACCCCATGAATGTTTAATATACAACATCTGTTATATATGATTTGCAACTTTGAATACCGCAAGAACTCTTAGGCAAAATTTATTTATGAAATGAAACTGGAGAGAATAATATGGATGCATGAGATGATGAGGGGAATAGACTAATAGAGAGAATCAACAACGTAAAAAGGAAAGAAATTTTATTATAAAAAATGTGTAACATTCATTTTTGGTAAAAGTTACAAATAATATGGAATGGAGGAGTCTGGATCGTCTAGCTTTCATTTAAACTCTAGAGGGTAGATTTCAATAGATCTAGACACTTGAATAAAGATAAATGATCCATAAAATTTTAAAAAATAATAATAAAACACTCACAACTCTGCAAATCTACAAAATCCTAACACTAGAAGATCTCAGCTCAGAATGAAGGTAGTATTAGTTGTTGCTCAAAATATTGCATTGCGAAGTACGATGGTATCTAGTATTGATGTGAAGTCAAATCAAATCCATTAGATCATGCATGTTTGGATATCATAAATAATCCATATTATTTTTACCATTTTAAAGTGAGCCCCCAAAAAATGACTAAATCCCTACCGCACAGCCACATATTTGTTGATTTGGGCCAACGGTCCTAGTACAAAACTTACAATACTTTAAGGGGGTGTTTAATTTGGTTTAAAAAGGTAGAATGGAATGGTATGGGAATATTAATCCTCTAAGTATGGAATGGTATGGGGATGAGAAACTTATGGGGGGAGGTGAGTATGAAATTCATGGGGTTGAGAAACCATTGGGTATGAGATTCCATACCCAAATACCCCAACCAAACACTATATTGTTCATTAATAGTATCACATCTATTCCATTCCATTCTAAACTCTTGCAACCAAACATGTCCTAAATTGGATGAGAACGAACATAATGAGCCTAAGTCCCATTATCACGGGGGCTTCTACAACGGTCTCCCAAAAAATGACCGCAATACCATATTAAATTATGGCCCTCCAAATTATTTTATTTTACCTTTTTTAAAAAAATTAATTTTCTAATTATTAGATTATCCAAAATTCCATAATTAATTTTAAAATTCATTTTATAATATTTTCCATAATTCATTAATCTTTTTTTAATTTTAATTAATTGGAAAAAATAAAAAATGAATTTTTAAATGAATTATGGAATTTTGGAAAATCTAATAATAATAAATATAGGTAAAAAAGAAAAGGTAAAATAAATGATTTTGGAGGGCTAAGCTTTCTCCATAGTGATGGTCGTTTTAAAAGATGACCGCTATAGAAAAATTGTATTATCACCCCTAAATTCACTAGCCAATCAATAAATTAGCCTATAAATATCTCACATCACCAAGATTTTTATACTTCAATCCTAAAGCCTAAATTAATAATTTAATCATTTATTTCTTACAAGTCCGACTTAGGCATCGGTCATTTAATTGTGTCTGTTGCATATTGTTTTATTAGAAAAAAAATGTTAAATGGTTGTATTATTAGAAGTAACTTTTTCGATTTTCTTTGATGAAGGGCACGCAATAATGTCAGCAAAATACTGGAGAATTTCAAATCTAAGAGTTCGCAATCTCCCAATGAGCATTTGGTTGATTTTTTGTGCATAAAGTTAGCTAAATTAGTCGAAGAGTATTCAGATGATTATGCGTGTTTGCAGTTTATAAAATGGAGGGTAAGTGTATGAAGACACAGTTTTAGTATATTTCTATAGCTTTTTTTCATAATTTAATAAGCTTTTTATAAAGTAATGATTTTATGCTATCAAGTTACATTTTTTAAAAACAATTACTCAGTTAGACTATTGACATAAAACTTGTTAATTAATGACTAATTAACTATAATACGTATTAACCTCAAACTTGCATTTTTCTTCTAGACTTAGGATGTTAGTTCAATATCATTTTTTTGTTCTTTTATTTATGTCTATATATATCTTACTAAAACAACAATGTGCATAAGTATTTTACAGTTTTCTATGGACAAGTCTACACTATATAGTAATGCCCGCCCACACTATACTTTTATTTATATGTATAAAATTAGAAAGAGTAAAATTTACAAAGTAAACGGTAGCAATTCGATCTTCAAATGTGACAAACTTAAAGGGACAGATCGAGGTAGTTCTGTCTCAAATTTGTTCTTCTAACTTAATTAGGAAATGAATGAATATGTTGTAAGGTTCAACAAATTAATTAATTGGATGTAAATATACATAAGCATGCAGGAGGAAACATACAATCAGTGTTCGAACTTGGAGAATATTATTCGGAGCGCAAAGGAAGTTGGATATTGTTTCGAGAGAATTATGGATTGGCTTTTGATAGGAGTGATTTTCATAGTGTGGCTTCTTCTAACTGGATTGGCTAGCACCAAAGTGCTTGTCATCATAGCTTCACCTTTGTTGGCTGCAACTTTTATCTTCGGAGAAACATGTAAAACCCTATTTGAAGGCATCATCTTTGTCTTTGTGGTTCACCCCTTTCGTATTGGTGATACATGCCAAGTTGATAATGAAAAGGTTAGTACTATTCTACCCCTTTTTTTTTATTTTAACAATCAATGGATCGTGTTAACTATTAGTACTATTCAACGGGACGGGTTAGGGGTAGGTTGGGTTAGGGCTTTTTATGGCCGTGCCCCATTGAATATTGTAGCCTTCCTTACAACGTTAAGTGAGGAATCTTTCTTTTACTTTTGATCGCTTGTGTTAATTAACAAGCATTTTGGGGCGCTAAATAATAGATTATTATATGTTATTAAATGTTGCACATAAAAATTCATTTTACACTGAAAACGTTTTACACCGTATCAAACGGAACCTTAGCTACATTAATGACGCCACACGGGCTCATTAATTAGCTATCGCCAATTTTTTATCACGTGTATATTGATGCAATTAATGTTTCTTCTCAAACTTGTTACAGCTGGAGGTTAGATCAATAGGTGTTTGGACAACTATATTTACAAAGCTTGATGAATCAGGTCAGAGATTGCAAGAAGTGGTGACCTATCCTAATAAAGAGCTTAACAGCAAAGTCATAATCAACTACAAAGCCGAGTTTAATTGGAGTGATGAGTTAGAATTTGGTTTGTTATCCGAAATCATTAACTACTATTTGGACCATGAAAGTTTGAAGGATGAGTAAGTTTATTTTCCTATTACTTTATGTATGTGCACACACTTAATTTGCATTTATAAGAACAAATATGGGCTATATATGAAGGTCAAAAGGGGCGGTTCTAGGCTTGTACAGGGTAGGTGATCGTATAGGGCCTCCAAATCAAAAGGTCTCAAATGATATATTATCTTATAGTTTAAGTATAAACAAAAGAAATTTGAGTAGTTTAGTTGTAAGAAAGAGTCCTCATATGTTTGAATTTCTAGGTTCAATTCCCTTTACTTTTTAAAAAGAAAAAAAAAAATCAACACATATATAAGTTACACGCAGAATTTTATCCATTCTTGAGTAGCTAGTTGTATTATATTATTTTTGTTCATTCTCGACCAGGTAGCTAGTTGTAAGGGAGGGGCACTGGATCATATCATTATCCATATTAATTTTCATTTTTTTAGACTCATGGAGAACCTAAAAAAATATAAACTTACCATTTGATGAATTAGATTTTCATTTTTTTTTTCTAGATGCATAGTGGAATTGAAAAAATATGAACTTTCCATTCAGCGAATTAACATTAATTTTCAATTTTTTCAGACTCATATTGAAATTGAAAAAATATGAACTCCCCATTCAATTAAATTCTCTTGAAATGAAAATCAAGTGTGTAGAAGGTAGCTGGATCTTGAATATGAGTTTGCAATATAAGACTCCGGGTACTACAATTTCTAGTAGTAATATGACAATGACAAGCTATGAGAGTTCGTGGCTAAAGAAAAAACTCAGACGTGCATTTGAAGACATTGTGCAACAAATTATCAAGGATCTAACTCCAGGTAAATAAAAAAAAAATGAAGAATCGAACTTAGAATATTGTACATCATCTGTTACACTTTGTTTTATACACTTTGATCAAGTCTCTCATAAAAAACATGTAACAAACAAATTGAAATAGAGGGAATATATGTGTTTGGTGATACTAGTATTCCTTCCATTAGTTTCATACCTAATTGTTTTTTATCCAATGAATGAATAAGAGAACAAAAAAAGAATAAGAGAAAAATGAGATATCCAATTGATCTGATAGGTTGTACTTGTAAGTTGTAATTAGAAGGTATGTAAGTATAGCTAGCGTCATACGCTGAGCCCTTTGCATATAGATCCATTTTGAATGCTATTTCTCTTTCTTCTAGCTATTGATAAGGAAGGATATTTTTTCGAGATATAGAAATTAGAGGTGAGCAAGACCGGGTACCCGGTCTATTTTGGGGTACTTGGACCCAGAACCAGATAGGTCCTAGAATTTGGAACCAGACCCGGACCCAACTCAACCGGTTCCTATATTTTGGGACCCAGCTTTGGAACTAGCGGAATCGGGTCCGGGACTGGATACCCAATTCGTGTAATTTGTAAAATAATATAGCAGTACTTTGCTAACTGTGGTTGAGACCGGGTATCCGATTCTTGTAATTTAAAAAATAATGTAGTATACTTTATTAATTACAACAAGCAATTTCTTTTGAATAATTAGTTGAGCTTTTTATGGGTTAAGCAATTACAATAAAATAAGTTAAATACAGTCCTACACAATGGCTACCTAGTGCCAGACCACTGGGTACTGGGTCCCCAATTTTACTACCCAGATCTGGAACCACCTTAAACCGAGTCCTCTTTTTTAGACCCAGAACCAGACCCAGTTACATCGGTTTTGTGTTTGGACCCACCGGTTCCAGACTAGGACCAATTCCAATACCGGATAATCGACTTTTTTGCTCACCCCTAATAGAAATACTTACTTGTTCGTATATGATAGAGTATAAAACATATTGGGCCACAACTATCAACTTAAGCTTTTGGTTGAGATGGTTCTCTAACATGGTATCAGAGCCAACGTGACGCATATGTCACAGGTTCGAATCTCTCCTCCCTCTTCCTAGCTTTTGGTTGAGATGGTTCTCTAACAGTATATCTTTCCTTAAAAAAATGTATCATATATACATTCATACACTACTATGTTATGAAGTATAAATCGTATGGAATATATACATACAAGTTCTAAAAATATAAGAATCTCAATGAGACCGAGTCAAGTTTTGTTGAAATCATCGACTTTGGTGAAGAGTCTTGAAACGTTTATACATAAATCGATATCGATTTATATAATATCTAATGTTTTTAATACATTAGTTACGGAGGAGGTCTAAATGTCTAATAGTGACTAGTGAGCACTATTAAATGTGTAAGGATGACGATGAGGTTGTAACCAACACGGAATATCTATTGATACCTTGCTTGATCCATTGCCGAGTAGCTAGGCCGTAACCCAAGTATTTGATTCGATGGTGTTTAATAGATGGGTCATGTTTGATCACCTTGATTGTCGTCCACCAAATGATAAGCTAGACCATCTATTATCTCTAAAATGGTTTGTCCAACGTTCAAACTGTTTCCGCTAGAAGCAATATTTTTTAAATTAAGAAGTTTTTATTTTATAGAAAGACTGAATGTGTTTTGGTCTAATCGTGAATTGGACCTGGCTTGAAAGTTGTCCGAGATAACATACCTCTGATGTCTAAGTTAGAATTCTTGTGTAATATGGATATGATTATGTGAGTTGCTTGAGGATTTAAAATTGAATAAATGTAAACGTATGTGGTATAAACATATGGTGACCAATATATCATTTATGGAATCATTCGGGGAAAATTTGGCATTAATTGAGTATATGATATAAAAGGGTAGCATGCATATAGTAAAAAAGGATAGGTAAAAAAATTGACAAAAATAAATAAAGTTAGGTAGTGTTTGGATATGTGAAATTCATTTCAAATTGATGAATTTAATTTCGGAAATTGAAATGTTACAATTCAAATGATAATTATCTGTTTGTGTTGTTTTTAGAATTTGAAATGACATGGTTTTATTAAGTATTTGAAATACACAACATTTGCTTGTTAAGCATTTGAGTTGGGAAGTTGGCCAAATTCAATTCCAAATTTTTTTACTTGTCAAACATGTAATTTGGCCCAAATCTATCATTTCAAATGAAATGCTTGTATCCAAACATAGCATAATAGAATTTGTATAAGAACTACAAGAAATTTTGAGACGAGTAATTTATTAACTTGATTAATAATTGATAATAAGAGGAAAAGAACGCCTTGATACTTCTAAGATTTTTTTGAATATGTTATAGTAATTAGTGATTAGGAGTGTGCATAAATGGTTGATTATTGTATAGTTTAAGATTAACGATATGGTTAATCGTTAAAATGATTATTGGTTTCTTTTTAACTGTAACAGAACCGTCAAAGCAAACCCTTAAACTTCATGCATAAAATTTAACTTTGAGCAAAACGAACAACTTTTTAGCACAATATACTAGAATTAGGTGGCCTAAATTACATCGAGTATCTAATACCGAACATTGTTAATTGTTGACTTCACACTTGATCAATCAACCGCTTAGCATTGAGTTTGCAAATCTGTGTGCTATCGAAGTTATGCATAAAAAATAAAAAAATAAAAAAACCTCACACCCACCCAAGAACAACATTTAAATAGGTTGAGGCTTAGTGTCGAAGTAGTAGAGGTGGAAAAAGTTGATATAATTTGTCAATTCGACACAAAATTGACCCGTTATTGTTTAATTATATGGGTTGACATGATATGACATGATTACATCTAATTTCAACTTAATTTACAAAAAGACACGATATGACCTGCCAAGCCACACAAATTCGACCGTTTATTAACGGGTTTGGATTGAGGGATTTAACCTGTTTATTAAATGAGTCGGGTTAAGGTCAATGTGATCCAACACAAACCTGATCCGACTCGATCCAATTCCCACCTTGTACTCATTGTTGTACAAGTCTTTCGAACACCATAGGTCACATATTAAGTTAGAATCTCATTGTACTCATTAAGATATTCCATTATTTTCCACCCCTTTGGATCTGCATATGCATACTCCCGAATCCCGATAGCACATAACAATATTTTTTTAGGTAAAGATAATTTGAAAAGAGAAATTGTATTCAATTCAAATAAATAATAACAATAATTTACTCGTGATTACTTGAATATATTTTATTAACTCAGTCAAAGAGAAAAAAGAGGAGCCATAGTTTGTTGACATGATTTCTCCCCCCCCCCCCCCCAAAATGCTTCATGGCCATAGTTAGTCGCTTCTAAGTTCTAATCTAGTATATATGCATAGTTAAGTCAAACCATGAACTTCATGCATTGCTATATTTATTATTTAACTAAATTAACTTTGAGCAACACAAATGCGGGTTACGCAAAAAAAAACAAAAAAAACCACAAATTACTAGAATTAGGTGTCTTAAATTAGAGTATCTCATGTCTAATATTGTCAATCGTTGACTTCACACTTGAACCACACCGATTAGTAATAGTAACGGCAATCAACAGTATTGAGTATTTAAAAATAAGATTTCTCACCCACCCAAGAACAGCATTCAAAAACTACTAGTTCGACTACTTTTTTTAATTAGAAAAAAAAAGATATGGATGTTATTTGGCCTTGATTAGAAACCTATTGTAGGTCACTTGGCCCCTCAAAAATGCATGAGGTGACTCCGGTAAGGTTCGAACTCAAGACCTTAAATTTGCCGTTCACAAGACTTAACTACTAAGCTAATTAAAATTATAGCTCAACTACAACTTCACCTGCTTTTTGTACCTCATGCATGATAAACTTCAACAACCATGGTGTTGTCCTTAGAGATCACCATTGTGATTGCATTGCAGCCCGTTCTTTCTTTTTGGGCAATGCTTCTCCCCTCGTTGCTGAAGTCACAGCCCTTCGAAATGGTCTTTTATTAGCTAGGCAACATAATCTGACTTCCATTTTTATTGAAGGCGATAACTTAACTGTTATTCGTGTTTTGCAAGGTAAATTCAGTTGTCCTTGGAAAATTCAACTCCTTATGGATGACATTCGCTCCATCCTCCGAGACTTTGCGTCCTCCTCTTCTACTCATGTCTTCCGTGAAGCCAACCACACTGCGGATTATATCACGACCCTCGGGCATTGGACTCCTACCCACATCGATATCGATCCTTTTTTTAGATGCTCAATTCTCTTATTTCTTAGCACTAGATAAATCATGATATTTCTTCGAGAGGAAGAGATCTTGATTTTCTTTCAACTGTTTACCTTTTTTCCCAAAAAAAAATTACAATCATTGAAGATTATTTAATTAATACTCCATCTTTTTTTTAATAGACGTAACATTTGACTTTTTACACTTGTTGAGACATAAACCTAAAAATTAAATAAAATACATATTTGGAAATTGTATATATTGAAGTAGTGAATCCAACAAGATCTCATCAAATGACTTTATTTTTACTTACGCACATACAAACAACAATCAATGTTCAAATACTCAAAGTTTTAGGGGCTTATAAGTACGGTTAGCGAAATTTCAGGAAATATTTTCCTAATATCTTTAACTATAGGATTGCTAGTAATTATTTATATGAATCAAAATAATAACGAATATTAATTACAACCTTTATAGCTGAATTTCCTAACAATATGAAATAATTATGGAGATTTGGGGTTGCCCCTCTACTTTGTTCACATAGGCAAAAAAAACAGATCACCTTCACTTATGTCTGCTAGACCACGATTGATTTAGAGAATTCTCAACTCTCTTCTCGTTCTTGTGATTGAAACTTAAACTAAAATTATGGTTTGATGTCACACACTGAGATATCAACACCTGACAATAGTGAGAGCTAGAGAGAGAGAGAGGTTACTCTACAAACACTAATGTCTCTAGTAATATTATATTAAACCCGGATGTCATGTGCTAGTATTCTTAACTCAGTTCTTTACTTAATGTATATGACCTTATATGATCCAGTTATAGTTAACAGTGGCCTAACAATTGATCCACATATCATAATTGGTTTCTAACTGTGATTCAGTGATTGTCAATTAACATTGAAAAAGGATTTAAAACTAACCATGGGCTAACCAACTAACTACATTATTTAGACCTAAAAGCATTATTTCTCATATCAGTTAAATGGTTCAAATCAGTTCAAGTTACTTTAATTTATCAACTAAATTATCCATTTCAAAATAATGTAGTCGAAATAATATGGGCTAAAATGCGGACCAAAGCCTGGCTTCCTCCTCTAGAATTACGTACATTTTTTAATTGGATTTAGATAAGACATATATCTAAAAAAGTTTAGTTAAAATAATACTTCATCTGTTTCGAAATAAACGCAACAATTTCTATTTTAGGAAGTTTCAAAATAAATGCAACAATTTTAATCATTCCATTTTTGCAAGTCTTTTCTTCCTATCTCTCTCATCATCACATACCCTACTTTCTCTCTCTATTCCTTTTACTCTCACAACAAAAAATGGACTAGGAGTCCGTGCCATCCAATTTGTTGCGTTTTTTTCGAAATGGAGGTAGTATAATTATTGCAGGCCAGTTAATGCTTTTCTTAAAGTTTACTTTTGAAATATAGGAGGTTTCTATCTTTTTGCCATGCATGCATGTAAGATATAATAATGTTCATGTTAAGTATATTCAAAGCATCGATTTGTTATATACAATTCTATTACCAAGAATTCGAAAAATAATTACACACAAATTCTAAAATATACAAATTATTGAAAATTCTAGTGTAGTTTTATGAATTCTGACTACAATAGTGGATGGTTAGGATCGCACGATTTTTGATTTATTTTTAATTGCTAAATTTAATTAAAAATCTTTTTTAAAATACTTTAATTAGATTTTTTTATTTCAGAAAAATAATTTCTGATTTTTTCTAAAATCAGTTTTTATTCTTGATAAATCCAGAATTTTTTTTCCTAAAATAAAAATCTAATTAAAGTATTTAAAAAGGGTTTTAAATTAGATTTAGGAATTAAAAATAAATAAATAATCGTGCAATCCTAGTCATCCACTACGGTAGTCAGTAGCTTAGTCATAAAATTACACTAGATTCATCCAAAAATTATACCCTTGAATCATTGATAAAAAAAAATACTCATTTTTTGTGATTATATACATCAAGGGGTACTTTTAATCTGTTGCACATTACTTAATTTAGTCTACACCGAATGTATACAAAACTTTTTCAAATTATTAATAAATAATTGTTTTAATTTGCAATTGTGTCATCTTTTTGGAGAGTAAAACAATAAACAAAAAGTAATTGGGAGTTTCATCTATCAAGGATATTACTTGTATTAATCAATAAAAAAGGCTGATATTACATAGGTTTATTTCAAAAAGAAAAAAGGAATATATAATAAGATACAACTTTTGAAACTAAATTCACACTTACACAAGATCTAAAAACGTACAAGTAATAAAACGACACACACGGCCACGATTATTTGAAGCACTCGTTTAATAATACACGACAAAACGAAATCAACATGGTTAATTATAACTTACAATAACTAGCTAGACACAAATAATAATAAGAATGACTTATACAATTAAAATACTTTAGTTTAGTAATTAATTAATTGATTAATTAATTAATTTTGACGGCATTAATTTGCCTTTCCTCAGAAGCCATGTTTTGGAAGTAAACTTGGCCATAATCCTTGAGCCTCTTGAATAATTGTGGCCTTTCCTCGGTGATCAGTTCCTTAAGTGGCCCGATCTCTTTATCGTTGTGCGGTAGCGGAAGCATGGCTATTGAGATTCGGTCGCACTGCGGGTTGATAACCACTTTGTGTGTCGGACTGATAAATATGCCATTGGTCGCTATCTGTATCACATAACATGTACGTAATTATATTATTAATTATAAACTCGGAAAGTCAAATAAAAACGTTTTCAGCCTAAAACTAATAGAGTAGATATCTTTACTCTTCAAAGTTGCACTGCATTAAGGCTATGTTTGGCAATACAAGCAATTTCGAAGCTGAAATAATAAGGTAGATTGATGAAAGGAGCTGAATTGATAAAGTAGTTGAAATGGGCTGAATTGATAAAGTAATTGAAATTTTCAGCATATATTATTATTCATGAGATACTATAGTTAATAGCAACTCAATTTAATTTCAATCATTTTTTAGGTTGAAATTTCAAGTAATTTCCTACTACTATTTCCGTATCGCAATACTCACTACATAAGTATGCGATACGGGCTCCTAGGCAAAAAATTGATTTAAAGAGAGAGATATAGTGAAAAATGAATAATTAAATGGGCCCACAACAAAAGTAAAGGTAAAAAAAATATTTGTTGCAAGTATTGTGTTACAATAAAAAATGGCAAAAGTTGCGAGTATTGTGATACGAAGTTAGTAATTACTTTGGGTGACTTAAAAGTGTATTAATTTAAATATGTACCTCCAATTGATCAGCAACATGGATGACAAGGGCATCAGGAATAATAGGAACCCTAAACCATTGACCATCTTTCAGGACTTGAAGGCCTTCAATCTCTTTGTCTTGAAGAAGAACAGTAATGGCGGATCCATCAGTATGTGGTTTTAACCCGACAACCCGGTTAGCACTTGGACAACGAGGGTAAAAATTGAACCTTGCGTGTATTATATCTTCCTTGTCATCTCCCCATAATTCAAACAACCGATTCTCTTCCATGTTCAATGAACGTGACATGGCTTTTAGTAGTAGCTCAGAAACTTGCTTGACCTTGTTTGAATATTCTTGCAACCTTGCCCTACATTTCACCATACATCCATTCATTACTATATATTATTCTATAATAATAATAAATAATAAATATAGTAATTAAACAATATATAACTTGTAAAATACTTTGTCTCTATATTCATTATTGCAATTTTTCCCATAAGACGTACTGTTTTTCAGACTGTCACGATCTGATAGATTTTTTTTGCGTAAATCTATAATTTCTTCTTACATGACTAGCTAGTTAAACTAGTTGTTATATAAATACAAATTCTTTATATAAATATTTATATATGTAAGAAAAGCTACTCCGTACTTGATAACCTTTTTTAAAATATTTTCAATAATTTTTGCAAATTTTTTCATAACTTTTCTTGGCAATATCTAGTCTCACATACTGAGACAGTCTCAATAGAAACCTACAAATGTTATGCATAAAAGGTGTGTTTTTATGCAAAAAAAAAACTGATTTGATGGTTTGACGAGTTACTTACTAATTCTATAACAATAATGCTAATGAGCGCCTTCGAGGTGATAGGTAAGCGTCTATGCATTTCCTAAAGTGATAATAAATTTGAAATACATACTAAAATCACGCGTTGATTATTAATGTTATTCATATTTGTTATAATTTATTATTTCCACTTTTAGCTTCCAATTATCTAATGCCCTAAAGACGCTGATTAACTTTTTTGATATTCTAATTAATTTATTATACAAACGTACCTAAAAGTATCTGGAGTTTCTGGCCAAAACTCAAGTTGTTGCCTATGTTGTGGATAAACTTGAAGATGAAGCTTGTCGTTCCAATTAAAATTGCCTTCACGAATTGCGTTATCATTTCCATAGCCTTCAAGGCTATCCCCTTTGGAGGAGTACTTTTCCTTCTCCTCTAAGGGCAGTTTGAAGAATTGCTTGCTCATTTCTCGAACCTCATCAAGCAATTCACTTGCCATACCATGGTTCACAAGCTACATCACATCACGTAAAAATGATATTCTTTATTACATAAACCATAATATAAACCATACATAATGTTTGCATATATTGTTAATAATACTTCATGAAAAATAATAATACAGTCATAGAAGACCATCTCAACAAAAAGCTAAGCTAAAGTTTATGGTTGAAATCCAGAAATTATAGTGTTTATATATTCTATCACATCCCTCACACGAGAGCATGTTGGGCTTGATGTGTGGATGTGGCATGAGTCTCACTATACCCATTACCCAACATTAAGCATTCCACTTTTAAATGAGAGGTGGGTGAAATTTGAATCCGTGACCCTTTTACGTGATGACCATTATTTGAATTAAACAGCTTAAGCTTATGGTAAAAGTCCAGAAATTAATTTTATACTCTATCAGATATTGCTTGATGAAAAATATTATGTAACAATAACTATATTAATAAATGGTTAAACCATATGTACGTACCTGAAAACAACCCCAGGTGCTAAGAGCAGACCGGAGTTTCTCAAGTTCTTGTGGGGATGATGATGCAAGGAGTGAACAGTCGATAGTCGGATTGTCCATGAAAGGAAGTGGATGTTCCGGATTGGTATCATCCTCGAATTGTCGGATGTACTTTTCCGGTACCATGCCACCTTGGAGCAATTCTTGGACGGGTTGGAGGGCAGGAGGGGCCATTTTACAAATATATAAAAAGGGAAATTAAGAGTGTAAATAGAAAGTTAATGTAAATTTTACAAAGAACTTAATGTTTAGTGAATGAATGTAAGGAGATGGTGTAATGAAATGTGAGAAGAAAGGTCTAGTATATATAGTAGTAAGATGGGTTGTAGTTGATCAACTTGTACGTTCAATTGTTCAAAAATCAAAATTACGTTGTTGAATTAGAGTTAGTTTGATAAAATAACACGACTTTTCTTTGTTGCATATCAAATCTTTTCACCAAATATTGACTCTTTCTCTATTTATGTGTAAGCAATAGATACTTCTATAAAGTTCTTATTTCTTTTGTTCACAAATAGCTATATACGATCGAGGCCGGTTTGTTTCTCACCGTTTTCAATTTTATTTTTCTGAATTGACTAGTAACGCCTTTGATTTCGTCCTTGTAAACTTTTTAAATTATAAAAATTTTCCTAACTATATATAATCGGTATTTTAAAGAAATCTAAACTATCATTGATTATTTTAATTATAGTAGTTACAACTGAGAAATACCCTTAGCTCAAGTGGTTAGAGTTAGGAGGTACGAGACATGAGGTCTCATGTGCAAGCCTGCAAGATGGATTGTTTTCTTTGGACATTGAATGAGCGTTCTAAAAATAGTCTAACTAAAATATATAGTTCCAAATCAGATTTATTTTTAAAAAAAATAAATCAATAGTTAGGGTCATTTTTGTAAAATACCCACAATCAATAGTTAGGATCATTTTTGTAAAATACCCACAATCAATAGTTATGGTCATTTTTGTAAAATACCCACAAGTTAATTGGTTTGCATTCCTTGAAAGATAGCTCATTTGTCAAAGAACTTCGAAACCTTTCTGCAATGGTACATACAGTAACTCTTTGCAGTGTCGGACTAATAATTTTACAAGTATATAATTGGTGAATAATATATAAATATTTGAGCGTTCAGATATTTAAATACATTATATTGAGAAAAGTTACTACGAGAGACATAGCCCTGTTTGGTGATTAGAGTTTAGAGGTTAGAGTTTAGAGTTTGTGGTTAGATGATTACTTTTTTGTTCAGAGGATTGACTGTTGATTTAAATAATTGTTGTGTAAAGGTGTTTGGTAACATTTAGCTGATTGTTTAGAGTTTTATACTTTTAGAGCATGTAAAATTACATTTATAGACATTTTTTTTTCAAAACAAATTTAAACTTTAATAATATTTACAAAATAGTCATTTATTTTTTCTCTCTCCAAAACTCTCTTGAAAAAGCTCATCTACCTAGCTTTTTCAAAAGAGAGTTTTGATCAGAGTTTTTAGTACAAAACCCTCTTTAATCCTCTCTCTTACCAAACACTGTAAATAGAGTTTTTACTAGTCAAAACTCTAAACTCTTTCCAAAACTCTAAATTCTCTTTAAAACTCTCTCCACCAAACACCCCATAAGATATACTGCATAATACTCAAATTTTATTTCCTAAAATCCAACAAACTTAAACTCCGATTCTTCAATTTAAAAAAAAAAAACTTAAACTCCGACAATCCATATGACATTAAAAATATATAATTAAACAAATTCAAATGAAAAGTTGACATTTTTTTCATTGATATGAATTGGTATAAAATATTCAATTTTAATTCTTGTATATATAATACGTAGTACATAAATTTAATTTATCAAACCATATATAACAATTAACAATTAAACCTAAAAACAGTTTACATTTCTACTACATCTTTTTCATAGTATTATTTGAAATGATTAGACTTTTTACATTATCTTTCTTTACTATAAAAACCAGATTTTACATTTAATGAAGTATAATAAATTTGTATAATTTCTATTAGATAGTTTACTATAAGTTTACAAAGAAAAAACAGAATTTTACAAGACATTTGTCATATGTACTACATACTTTGTATAAATTTGTAATGGAACGGGGTAATATTTAGTACCATGTAGAGGCGGAATCAAGGGTTTCAAATAAAACGGGGTCCTTTGAGTCTTTGACCCACTTGAATATGGAAAAATATAAAAAATTTATCTATAAAATTAAATTCTATTTTTATTTTTGTTTAATTTTTTTTTTTTACTTGACACACTAGTAGAATTTATAAAATGCATTTTGATCTCACTATATATTATTTCTGAATATGTCACTGAGTACATGCACGGTAATTAGAATGGTTACCTTAACTTTGTGATTAGAATTTAGAATGGTTACTTTATGGTAGCAAATAAATGTCAAACAGTGTATCCTTTCAAAAAAAAAGTCAAACAATGTATAGTAGTCTTTTTTTTTTTTTTTTGGCAAAGTGTGTAGTAAGTCTTGTTCAACAAAATTAAATAGCACTGATTTTTCTTTGTTGCCTTTTGTGCTTAGCTGGCCTGATCTTTAAATCACAACATTTTGCTATTTTATTTTTTTTTAAAGTTGGTCTATCAACGACATTTTATTGTTGGCAAAAGGTTTATTTGTTTAGGTTAATAATTAGTAACTTAGATTTGTACTTTGATTTTTTTTTTTTCTTTTTGTGTGAGAGCATATTCGTTTTTTTAATAGTAAGACCCGTTCACAAATCATTGAATAGGTTTTTATAGAAATTGATATCCCCACTCATCATCTTTATATTCACAATTTCACACTCTATTTTAACTAATTTTTTCATTATTCACGTGTCTTGTTGGGAGTGCATGTATAAAACTTAAGGGTTCATATATCAATATTTCTCTTTGTTTGTTGTTCATAAAAAGTTTGTTTGGAGTGAGGTTTATATATTAATGATTTGACATATGAACAAATCTTTCATACGAGTATTTTTTTTGGTGTTTAAACAGCCGCAAGGACGAGATGACAATCAAGGATTCAAGCCTAGCATCTCCTGGAATATTGTGGGCTAAATTTTTGCTTAATGGGCCTATAACGGGCCAAGAAACGTTTGTGCCGTGCCGGGCTCGTGCCAAGTTATAAAATATCAGGCTCATGCACGACCCAACCCACGTGCCGTGCCGTGCCGACTCATGCCGTGCCATTGTGCCTTATACTAATTTTTATATATTATGAATTTTTAACCAAAATGAGCGTCGTGCTCGTGCCGGGTTCGGGCCAATTAAACTTTTAAAATGTTAATTGTTCATGGGTGACCCAAGACCACTAGTCGTGTCGTGTCATGTCATGTCGTGCTCATAGTGGGTTCATACCGGGCCAGGCCCAAACCATGTCGTGCCAAGTTGGCCCTCGTGCCGGCTCGGTCCATGCCCAGCTCTAATTATACTCGTATATGTCTATACTATATACTAAAGTAAAAGCTCGTTTGGTTGAACACGGTGATTATGGGCTCGTTTACATTAGCTGAATAGAGATAAACTGAACTAAACTGAACTAAAATGAACTGAACTTAATAGAGATGAACTGAACTGAACTGAATAGAAGTGTATTAATTGAACTTAATAGAAATGAACTGAACTGAATAGAGATGAACTGAACTGAACTGAACTTAATATAATCTGAAGTAAACAAGCCCTAAGTTAATTCTCACGGAATGTCTTATTAAATGGGAAATAAATTTTCTTATCAATTTCTTAGGAAATTATTATTTGTCTTTGGTTGACCATAGGAACTTGAAATTGACACAAAAAATTTCATTTACCAATGGGGAGGTAGGTGATTGGTTTTCTACACTTCATGGAAAATTCTATTTACCTTGGAATTTCAATTTCTTGTGTCTATGTCATTTCATACCAACCAAACACAAATGCATGTGGCGGTATTTCCTAGGAATTTGTATTTACCTTGGAAATACAATCCAACCAAACGATCTCTAAAATACCCTATTTAATACATTAACACATGTCACTCCCACAATATAAAATTTTCCTCCAAAACTTAATTTCCTTCTTTTAAAGCATTATGTTTTAAAAGATTTTCTTGGTAGCTTCCCAAACAAGGATTATCTTTCCTTAATTCTCCTAAATCTATATTAGCAAAATTTGAAACATAAATATTTGTTTTTTTTTTTGGTGAATAAATATTTGTTTTTAAATTTCATCTCTAATTATGTATAACAAAAAATTATATATTTGGAAAGTATATTTTTGAGACGAATCAAACGATCGAGATCCCACGACTATATATATCTGCTTATATAAAATTAAAGAGGGTTAAAATTACAATATAAATAATAGTAATACTCTAATAATCAAAATTGAGCAATTTTTTTAAGAAAAATGGAGTAAATATTTTGTATATAATTTTGTAACAAATGTGTAATCTAGTATGTATATATATATATATATATATATATATATATATATATATATATATATATATATATATATAGAATATAAAATGGTAAAAAAAAAATGGTAAATGATTCTGATTTGAATTGCGCTGCCCTAGCAAAGGTTGTTGAAATATGTTGATGGATCAACGCTTGCAATGAGATTTTGCGGCGTAGTTTGGGGGTCAATGTCAATAATGTACATGTCCCTATCCAAAAGGCATTAATTGTCTCAAAATCATATAAAAAGGCCCCATTATTTTATTATATGGGTAAACAACATACTGTAAGTTTTGTTTTAGAGTAGTTGGTCTCGATGAAAGATTCAAGTTCTCTAACAAAACAATTGTGAATTGTACGTAGTTGTAGTTGTAGTTGTAGTGGACTAGCCTTTGGAGTTAAAGAAGTTAGAGCCTACCAATTTTGAATACTTTTGGAACATTCATACAAATCTTTGATTTCAGCTTAATTTGCATCCTCGATCTCTTCTTGGTCTGTTGGTGGGTAGTAGACTAGTACTCCCTTCAGTTCAATATGTTGTTGATTTTAATAGACTATCTATCTCAACTAAAAGGTTAAGCTGATAGTTAAGGTTCAGAAATATATTATATACTCTATCACTCCTCCTCACATAAAAAACCATATATATATACTATCACTCGCCCATATGACTGTATTCTTTCTTAGATATAATGAGCATTAATTTAGAAAATCTCTCTTATAATGATCAAATAGTGCCAATACTCTAAATATGGAGGATTTTAAGGACCAATAGGAGTACAACAGCTACAACTTTATATATATATATATATATATATATATATATATATAAATTAAAACTAGATAATACCTCGAGTAATACCTAGCTAGGTGCTAAGGGTTAATATCAATTTATATAGGTGTATAAATGTGATATGAGAATGAAGCTGAAAGAATTTCACCAATATTTTGGGATGATTAATCATAGAAGACAAAAATTCAATTTTAGTAGATAAATCTAGATTAATATTGGATTTGATTTTTCGAAGTAAATTTTTTATAGGTGCCGAAATAAACTTGATTTCACTCTCCAATGTAAATGTTAAAAATCATTTTATTATAAACTTCGGTAAGTAAAAAAGTAGTTGAAGAGTTTTCTTAAAAAGAGGGGGTAAATATATTTTTTATAATAATTTTAGGTAGTATTGAGAGGGAAATAAATATTTTAAAAAAAAAAACTATCATGATGGGAATTTAGAATTCCAGCAAAATATAGAAAATTTACTCACCTAGCCCCTGGGTGAATCAAAATTTTTCTAATCTCAACCAAACAAAATTAGCTAATTCGAAATATTAAAATAAATAAAAGAAGTTAATTCCCTTGAAATCCAAATTACTACGAGAATTTTATTCCATTGCAACCAAATAATACCTTAAAATTTAATTTCACAACTAATTGATACTCCCTCCGTTCCCATTAATTTGTTTGTCCTATTTGACTTTACACATATGCCAATGCATTTGTTTGACCTTAAATATCTATTATTTATTGTATGTATGTAAAAAATTATAATAATGGGATATTAATAACGTACTAGACGAATCAAACAAGACTCTGCATGACTATATTACGTTTTATATATTGAGGATAATTTAGAAGATTCTCCCATCTTATGAATAGTGTCAAGATTTTAAACAAGAAAACAAATGGGAACGGAGGGAATACATACTAATGAAATATTATTAACTAATTTTCCTAATTTTTTTGTAAGACAAATATTTCTTTGAAATTTGAATAAATCATTTAAGCATGTTTTGGATATAATTAGGAAATATATATCGAACATAACCCATTAATGACCCGTTTGGTACTCGGTCCTAGGCGAAGGTAATAGGAATGATTTTGTGTATAGATTTAGAAGGAAAATCGAACTTCATTCCCATGGTGCCGTGCATGGTGGTGCTACTTTACCCCAAATCTGAAGGAGGTGTCCCCGATCAAGTATAGCAATTACTAAATATAAAATAGGATTAATTAAGGAGATTATTAATTCGGTTATTTTAGGGGTCGTAGTGTTTTGCTAGAAACCAACTACGGTCTGTAAGCCTATTACATAATGGGTTTGCTGCTAATTATAATCGGATCCTATAAGGTCACATATATAAACACGAGATGGATCAAAACAAACCAAGCCCAATAAGGGCTTTTAAGTTGATGGTTAAAGAGAGAAATTAGGGTTATGCAATCTTATAACCTAATTACTACTATATATTAGGCCTTGCATTATGTATGAGATACATAATAATTATTGAGTGAAATAAACAAACCTAATATCTCTCATAGCCACACCCCATACAAAGTAAGAGAGTGTAAGTTTAATCTTCCTCCTTCTGTACTAGCATACGTGGGGATCTTTCTCGGGTTTGTGGACCAAGTAGAGGAATCACAATTGAGGTTCTTGATCTCCAAAGGAGGATTATCAAAGGTGAAAGAGGAATACACGCATCAAAGGTATATCTAACTTCTATAATGTAATTCGTATTAATTATATGCATGAGATCCTGTTTTAGATGTTTAGGAAGTGTTCCTGAAATTCCGCTATCGCATCTAATATGTTCCTACAAAATCCCCTAATTTTCTTCTCAAATTTTTATTCCCATCCAATACCACTATTTCAATTGTTAATAGATGTTAATAATAATTAAAAAAAAAAACAAGGAGAAAATAATAGTTTGAAAATGAGATTATGTTTTCATGGAGATGATAAAGTAGTATTTTCTTGCTAGATTATACTTAAAATTTCATTCTCATTACCAAAATCTATTATCAACTACCAAATGGGCGGACGGGCCGTTAGTGATTATATATATAAGTTTTTACTTCTTTAATTTTTTTTAAACTCCAAAATCTATTACGTAATGACAAGTACAAAACTATGAAAGTGAAAATGTCCAATGTTAACAAATTTAAAATATACGAGTCGACTAGACGACTAGTCCACACCGAATCATTGAATTAAATAAGTCTAAAATATAAATTATCTAGAACTTTTCTTTTCTATTAAAAAAATCTAGAACTTTAATCTCTCTATCAAAATGCTAATAGCTATCCAGCAGGGCTGTGCCGGGTGAGTGTGCAATAAGACCCTCTGTACATGACTTCATTTTCCAAAAGGCTTATTTTAAATTAAAAAAAATCTTTTGTCAAGTTATTTTATTTTTTTAAAAATAAATATATGACTATCTATCAAACAACTTTGAGATAGAAAAGGTATGGTAACAAATGAAAAGATCATTATATACATATTTTGTCAAAATAGTATTGAATTTTAACATTTATTAAAATATAAAAGACTTAATTACTATTTTAGAATAGGAACCTAAATATTTTCGGAACTACCCTGCTACCCAATACCCAGGCCATGGCCATGGCCATGTGACACACATACATGATACATGATCAAGTTTATGAAAAGATGAATAATAATAATAAAAAAATTAAAAACATTTCATTTTTTAACATAGTAAATTAAAGTACATTAGGTCTTATATGTTAGATTGTCTCTCACATGCTCACCAAGTAGCATAATCCATGGGGAAGGCCGGAAGGGAGCGAGAAAGAAATGGGTGCCGAAATTGTGACTTTGCGATATGCGAACTACATTAGAGATTTAAAAAAACCCATTCTAGACTACTTGACACAATTACCCACTTTTTAGCTTCTAAAATTAGGTAACTTTGATCCTAAATATAAAAAAAATCAAACTCGATACTTGTCTAGATTTTTGTTGATTTACTTTGGTCAATTTAATTTGAGTAGTTGAAATGTATTTTCTAGTACGGAATATCATACCCAATTACTCTGTAACTTTAATTTCAATTTTTTTCTAGCTCATGTGGGAATTGTTGTTACCGCTGGTTTATTAGTTGTTATTTGTTTATGGGTTAAACTTGATTTAATTTCATTTTTGGTGTATATATGTTATTAGTATTTTCATTATGATTGCTTTTAGTAGCCAAATATACTTTATGTCACTAATATTTGTTGATGTATGTTTGCTCTTAGTTGTATTGATGGTTAGATTAATGTTTTCTTGTTCTTCTTTGTTATCATAAAATGTGTTGTATTCTGACTTTTGAGGGAGGTGCATTTCTTAATTTAATAAAACTAGCTTCTTCTTTTTTTATGAAATTAAAAAAAAAAAAAAAAAAAAAAAAACTAGCTTGGTTAGATTAACATTTAATTGATAAAATGGGTTGGGCAATTTCAATAAGTTAACCAATAAAGAGCATCTAATCAAAATAGATAATTGAAAGATTGCCCCACCCCTTAAGGGCAATACTCTCCTATAGTCCTATATTTTAACACAAGAATCAGTCCAAACTCCTTCAAAGGAAAGGAAAACAAAATAGATAAATAGATAAATAAAAAAGAAACAGTCCAAACAATACAACAGAACAATATTTCCCTTAAGAAATTACATCCTGACTTCTTGTTTTGTTTTTTGTTTTTTTGTTTTTTGTTTTTTAGTATGATAAATCAGGCCCTATTACAGGTCACCCAACTCAATTTAACCAAAACATGCATCTATAAGGGGGAAGATAAGGAATCCTCACAAATGCATGTAGTGAGAATCGAACTATGATCTCGTGTCTGGAATTCTGAAGCTACTACAAGTCACTCGACTTAATTTAGCCAACACACGCATCTCTAAGGGGAAGATAAAGAATCATCACAAACGCATGCGGTGAGAATCGAACCCAAAACCTTGTGCCTAAAATATTGAAGCTTTAACCACCAAGCTAAGACTTCATCCTCTCTTGTTTTGGTTCATATTCAATGCTTGCGGGTTGTAAAGGTTAACCTTTTTTTAACATTCTCCTATATATTTCTTTAAAGTACACCCCTCCTTTTTATTAGTTACATTTAAAAAAAAATATTATGACAACCCTAAGAGGAAAAAAGTCAAATCGTATCTTACAAAAACGAATGAAGGAGAAATAAAGTTTTGGAAGTTTGAAAATTGCCCAACCAAAAAGAAATGTGAGGATTAAGCTCTATTGTTGTGGTGTTGGAGTGTACTGTGCATCTTATAACCTAGAGGTTGTGAGTTCGAATCTCAACTTCGTACCACCCCCTCCATTTACGCGCTATGCTAGCTCGGTATTCTGGTGATAAGAATTTTGCAATAGGATTCGGTTTACCTTAACAGGTAAAAAACAAAACAAAAAAGTTTCATTATACCTATTCTATCTCTTGGCTAAGGCTTACCTTTTGTTTTATGGGGTAATTAGTATAGGTATACCGTATACAGAGCTTCAATTCATGGTTTCTCTCATAGGAATACCATTGCATGTTAGTATTGCCCAGAGGTTGAGAGAGATTCGTCATAGGCGAAAATTAAACCGCACACCTCGAGTATGTAAGAGGGTGCATCCAATATTATTGTTGCGTTAAAGCGCGATCCTCTTTTTTTTTCCTTGAAAATATCCTTTTTTATGGCGAAAGAGATCCTCTTTAGGCTTACTTAAATATCACACTAAGACACTCATCTTTAAATTGGGTCGGGGTTTGCTCAAATGGGACCCAAGGCCATGTTTTAGTGTTATTTGACCACTCCCCAAGCTAGACAGAGCATGAGTCAAAAATAAAATTCCCAAACACTAGCCTCTAGCTATAAGTGGTATTGGTTGCAACGGTGATAGAAAAAAAGTGGTGATACAAGGAAAAAAAAACCAAATGATCAAGTGTATTATTAAAAATTAAGTTCAGCCCAGTCATTAGATAATTTCTAGTAAAATTATTATTATTTTTTTATTCCTTAAAGAGTGGTTGAAGAACCACGAAAATTACAACATAAAAATTACACTGCAATCTTCCTAGCCCAAGCTACTCCTATCATATCCTCATTTAAAATTTGCCTAAGAGAGTGGGGAGGGGAGTTACTAACTAGGAGGTTTTCTTGTTGAGATACTCCAAAGTTGGCAAGCCAATCTGCAGCATGGTTGGCTTCTCCATAGCAGTGGAAAATGAGGACTATCCATCTTGATCTTTCAATCATGTCTCTACAATGTTTGACCACTTGTTTGCTTGGGCCATTATAGTTTTTGTTGTATTTTAGAATTTGAACATAGGCCATGCTATCAACCCTTAAATCCACCTTTTTGGCCCCTTTACTCCAAGCAATTATCAAACCTTGTTCTATTGCTCTGAACTCAGCATGGATAGCTGTGCATACTGCATACTCCCAACTTCATGGAGAAAATACCAGTGCACTCTCCTAGATGAGTTCTGAAGATTCCTCCCCCTCCTACATCTCCTGGAGTTCCCTTTGCTGCCCCATCAATATTAAGAGCCATCCATTCATATGGTGGTGGGTTCCAAGCAATGAGAGCTTCCTGCTTCTGGATTCTTAACAGTGCACACAGGTTGTTTCTAGTGAGTGCAGTCTTAGTTTCATTAACTTTTGCTTTGATGAAGTCAACTGGATTATTGGGCCTATCATAATACCTATTCAAGGTCTTTTGACACCTCCATTTCCAAATCCACCAAGCTGCAGTAGGGAAAGTATAGAACCAATCTGAGTCTTCTGGAGTGTTCATTTCTTGGAGGCTATGTTGAAGCCAAGCCTGTACATTCATTTCAGAAAAGAAGAGATGTTTTCTGCTGTTAGGGCACAAGCTATTCCAGATGTGCAGTGAGTGAGGGCAATCCCTGAGAGCATGCAGTAGGGTCTCCTTGTCATGCTTGTATAGAACACAACTAGCATCATTAGTTAAATGTCTTTTTTTCTTGTTATCATTACACATTAGCCTATCATGCAGTGATAACCATAGGAAGAATTTGACTCGATTTTGTGCTTGAGCAGACCAGACAAATTAGGGTGCTCTTCTTCAAGATTTGGATCATACATAAGTTTGATTACAGATTTGATGGTGAATCTTCCATTGGATGAAAGATTCCAGAATGGGGAATCCTCCTGGTTGGCATCATCTACCAGAGCAAAAGGCTGAATTCTTTTTATTTCTAGTAAAATTATAGTATGTTATATATATATATATATATATATATATATATAACTCTCTTGTTTATTAAAATTGTCCGTATAATTTTTTCCTTTTAAAAACGTATATCTTCATACATTGTAACATTGTATATATAATCTTTTCTTTTAAAAAAATTATCACTACTAGAAATGATGTTATTTATGATGGAAATTCTCGTCGCAAAATAAAATGTGACCCCGTCGTATAAAAGAGGGGTCGCACATAATTTTTTCCACTGCAAATTAAAAATCCGACCGCGTCGTAGAAAGGGCGGTCGCAAATGAGTTTTACCATCGTGATCCCGTCGTAAATGTGTCAGTTTTAATAAAGTTTGTGTTAGGTATTAAGTGAATTTTTGCGACAGAATTTAGGCATGTCATTAATGTTACCGGTCGTTAATGAGTCATTTTTTGTAGTGTATGTAGAATTAAATTAGTTTCATTAATCCATTTAAAACATAGATGTATACTTTTTTTTTATAACCACAACATTTCTTTTAAAAAATCACTATATGGTTATGAGGAATTTTTTTTTAAAAATCCAATAATAATTAACTATATGGTTTTTCGTCAAAAATCGTGCTATCACATAACTAACGTATTACTATTACATAATAGATATTAAGGTCAATATTTTGATACTAACCACTGTCCACTCCACACCAAGGTCATGCTTACTATTCAAATCTCAAAGGTTCAACTTACAAGTCGCATTAATTTTCCTTGCAAAAACTATATTATTTGCTGCTAGCTAGTATTCTAAATTTTGGTCAATGGAAATAATTTATAAGTAAATTTAAAAGGAAAATCAATATTTACTCCAATTTATTTAATTTTCTTCACAAATATTCATCTTTATCCAATGACAATGGATGGTAATGGAAATTATGAATAAAATTCAAGCTTAGGAATATATATATATATATTCAAGCTTAGGAATATATATATATATATTTTTATGGATCATAAGGTTCTTCTTGAAGAAAATTACAGTTAAATTCATTACCATTACCGAAATTTTTTAACAACTACCGGCTGGTAATTTCCGCACCCCAAAAATTGATTTCCGCACTCCACCTTTTGGGGTGAGGAAATCAATTTTTGGGGTGCGGAAATCAATTTTTGGGGTGCGAAAATCAGTTTCCCAACTACCAAACGAACCGAAGTGTTATATTTTCTAGTTTATTTTTTGACAAAACTCTAGAAGTGTTTTATGTAAATTAATTAGTTGGTAGCATTTGTTGCATCTTTCATAAAAAAATGGAGATATGTTTTTTAATTAATAGAGTTGTTCGTTACGGAGTATTAGTCAATCATTTTTCTCATCCTAATACATTTCTCATAAGACTCAAGTAAGACAATAAATTAAAGTGACAAAAAAAAAAAAAAAAAACTTTCAAATTTGAATAAAATCTCAAAAATTGACAAATATGGAAAATTCTTATTGGCTCAATTAGTCAAAAAATTGAAAAGCAATGAATCAAATATAATTTTTTAATTGCCAAATTAGCAAATTAAGGCCGCAACTAGTTTACAATGTAACAGCAATTTTTTGTTTTTTTTTTTTTTTATAGAAAAAATGTAACAGCTAATTAACAACATTTTGATTAATTATATGCTAAGTGCAAAAATGTCATACTTAGTGTGTAATACCCCGAAATTTTGGGATATTTTAAATTTTTCTTAATTGATTAAATAATTAATTAATTAACCATTTAATTAATTATTATTTAATTAATTATTAATTTGGTAGTAGCAATCTAATTATTTTATCCTGGCCCGAACTTTAATCTCATCTTGCCAAAATCCGAGCTTAATTTCTTCCTCTCTTCATCCTACCTCACGGCCCCCATGTCCCTTCTCCCTATTATTTTTATTTTCTATTTTCTTCCATGATTAAAAAGTCTTTATCTATTTTTGACTAGGCCTAAAAACCCTACATTTGTTCTCCTAAACTTCCTACTACATTTTAGGAAGGAAACAACTCTTTTACTCCCATATTTCACGGCCCCTTTGTTCTTTTTCTTTTAATTAATTTATTTAATTTATTTTAACCTAATAATATTAAATAATATATCTATTTTGACCTTTTCTAAAAATCCTATTTTTATCCCAACATCTCCTACCTTCTCTACTAGATTTTAGGAACTTCTAACCCCCTTTCCTCCCATTACACACGGCCCACCCCTTATTTCTTCCTTTCTATTTATTTCTTTAATTTGTTTTAAACCAATAATATTAATTTATATCTATTTTGACATTTTCCTAAAAATCTTATTTTTAACCTTTTCTCCCTAACTTCCCTACTAGATTTTAGGAGATCAAAACTCCCTAAACTATACTATATTATTCGGCCACTTCAAGAAGGGTAGCACCTATTTTTGATATACTACCTCTCTAAAAATAATCACAAGAAAACTTCAAGAAAACCGTGTGGCCTTGAGTATTTTCGAACTTTCTCTTTTCCTTTGCTAGGTAATTAGATTGATTTATTTAATCTTTAGGATAGATTAGTTATATAATTTTTTGAATAGGTTTTGAATCATTTAGAATTTTTTATGATTATCTTGCATAATAGCCGTGTGAATTCTTGGGAGTCTTGATGAATTCTTGTTCCATGTCTTGTTATGAAATCATGCATGAACTTTAATCCTTGCTGGACTTTTGGTGAATAAACTAGAGAATTATGCAAGTATATTATGGTTGAATATTGTTCTATTGTCCCTGAGATGTTCGTGTAAATAATTATGCCATTAGTTAATTGTTTTTCTTATTATAATCTTGTTCTAAAAGAGGATCTTTGATGGTTTCTTGATTGATTTCTCTAATTAAATAAATTCTTGAAAGCTAAAAATTATGATCTTGATAGTTAATTAATGTTAGCCGTGTGAAATCTTTGACTAGTATTATTTGGGTACGAATAACTTGCACAAAATATTAGCATGAAATTCTAATATGATAATCTAGCACTATCAATCTAAATTTGTTAATTGTAGAATTATAAAGGATAGAATAGAATTTGTACAATTATTTGTAAGAAAGCCGTGTAGTATATGCGTGTTAAAGGATTGATTTTGTTCTTGTTTTGGTTCAAACTTGATGATTTAATGTTAAAGCATGATTTCTTGATTTATTATTAAGTTTATATGATTAATTGTTGATAATTGTGTTTAATTAATTTAAAGTGTCAATTTTGGTATTTATATGTGAAAATGTCGAGTGGCTCAAAATAAGAAAAAGAGGATTTTTATCTTGTTTTATGCAATATTAATTGTTAATTGTTAGTTTATATGTTTAATTGATTATTGAATTGATTTATTAAAATGTTTATGTGATGATTCAAGGAATTGAATTAATTATTGTTTATATAGTGAATGTCGTGTGGATTGAATTTGAGACTAGAGTTTTGAGTCAAGTTGGACTAGAATTGATTAGAAGTCAAGTTGTGTCATTAAAGGATTGAGTTGTGAACTAGAATTGAGAACAGAATTGTAATAAGGAAAAGATGATTAACTAAGTGACCGTCTATTTAGTGGCAAAAGTGCCATGAACATAGGTATAGTCGAAGCCACTGTCCTATCTTCGGATTTGGGACAGTTCTTGATCCCAATGCCGGAAAGTAGATCAAACGTGGTTGACCCGGCATGAGCAAGGAAAGTTGGGGAAGAATTAAGGTTTCCCCTACGAGCATATGACTGGTCACGGATTAGCACCTGAACTGAATAGAACTGAAAGGTCAATAGTGGTGTCAAGAAGTCTAGAATTGGATAGGTTAATCTAGAAGGTCCTGGTTTAGCAGGTTATTATGACTGTTTGCCGCTACGTACTTGAATGTTATTGTTTATGAATGCTTTCCTAGATGATTTGTTTGACTGTTTGGTTGACTTGTTCTGATTATTATGTTTCTAATTGTACGTGTTCTACTGATTAAGTAGAACAAGCTAATTACTCACCACTGACTGTGGACCCCAAAACCCTTTTCAGGTACAGGTAATGACTGATTTGGGTTATGCAAGGGCTGAGATTGTGTGCGAGCTATTTTAGTAGTTTATTTATGTTGTTGACCATTTCTAGCCTTTGTATCTTTACTAGTGGACTTTCCTTTATTTTGTAGTATTGTTGGACTTTAGAAACTTATTTATTTTAGATTATTTAATGGTTTAATTTGAATAATATGAATTAAGTTTAGAGCTTCTGCTGTAATTAATAAATTTGATAATAAAGGTTTTTAGATAATAATGATCTATATTGTTATTTTCTCCGAAAACGACGCTGCTAAAATACGGGTCGTTACATAGTGGGTGGATCATTATTTGTCAAACCCAAGATTCTCGTGTTGCTATAGTATTTAGTATATTACTAATATTAGTATATACAATAATACAAGTGGATTTTGGTAGATAGATACAGTGGACATTGGTAAATGCCCTTATATGAGAATTTGAACTTTTAATTCAGAGCCTTACTCTTAGAGTTGATGTTATGAATGTAGTGAATTTGGTTGGTGGTGGTGTTGTGGTGGGTATGAATAGAGGTGTACATAAACGGCTAATCTTATCATTTACGGCCCGTTTGGTTGTTGGTAATAAATTGTAGTAATAGTAATGAATTTATAGTGTAACTCGTTCCAGGTAAAGATCAGATAGACATTATAAGGTTTTGTTAAGATTGAACCTTATAATCTCCATGGAAACCAAATTTTCATTCCCAAGCTTCAATTTTCTTCTCATTTTTCATTCCCATCCATTACCATTTGGAAAGGTGGTATTTGATGGGAATAATGGATATTTGTGAATAGAAATTAGATAAATTGGTGCTAATATAACACCACCATGGGAATGGATTTTGATTTCTCTTCCAAATTTAATTATAAATTCATTTCCATTACCATGATTTATAACCGGCTACTAAACGGGCCGTTAAGTTAAATGGTATGGTCAACTGTTATAATGGTTACTCGTATTCTATAATCAAATTACTAAGAAATAATTAACCATTTCTTAAAGGTTCAGTTACAGGTTAACTACAAACATGATAATTAATAATTAACTCATTTTTCTAATCATTGAATATTACAATGTAAGTTTCAAAGTTTTTATTTTCCAATATGTGATATAAAGTAATAAACCATTGTACAAACTAAGATACTACTAAAGGTTAAATATAATGCTTACAAAGCGGTCATGTTAAAGTGATGAAAATCTTTTAAGTCATTCAGAGCGATGGAAAAAAACGCCATAATTTTGTAATACTCTGAAATTTCGGGATATTTTAAATTTTTCATAATTAATTAAATATATAATTAATTGACTATTTAATTGATTATTATTTAATTAATTATTAATTTTATTGTAGCAGTCTAATTATTTTGATCATGGCCCGAACTTTAATTTCATCTTGCCAAAACCCGAGCTCAATTATTTCCTTTGTTCTTTGTATCTCACGGCCCACTCCTTCATCCTTTTCTTTAATTAATTTCTTTCATTTCTTTTAATCAATATTATTATTAAACCTTTATCTATTTTGTAACTAAGCCTAAAACCCTAATCATTGCTTACCTATTCTCCCTATTAGATTTTAGGGATCATGACCCCTTGTTTTTATTTTATTTTTTCCAAACTACAAATAAAAACTTCAAAATAAAAACCCCTTTTATTCATAGAGACTCACGACCCCTTGGCTCTTTCCTTTTTATTTAATTCATTTAATTTGTTTAATCAATTTTTATTAATTAATCTATCTGTTTGACCCTTTCCTAAAAACCCTATTTTTATTCCAACCCTTCCTATTCTTGTTACTAGATTTTAGGAAGTCAAAACCCTCCCTATTATTTCCTATTTCACACGGCAACCCTAAGGAGTAACAACCAAATTGTTTTATTATCTTTTCCTTTCAAGATCAATCATTAAATTGTTCCTAAACCTTTTATATTGTTCCAACCCCTTAAAGATTGATCAAGAATCTTAAAGAAACCCCAAATAAACCTCAAAATAAATCTAAGAAACCTTGAAATATTCGAACCCCATCCATAATCAAAGGTAATTAGATCTGCTTTACTTAATCAATAGGATAGATTAGCAATATGATTATTAGAATAGGATTGATCATGTTTAGAATAGGTTTAGAATAATATGGAATTGATGTTGAATTATTTAGAATTATTTATGGTTGTGTTATGAAGAATGCCGAGTGTGACATGATGATATTCGAATGTTTCTTTGAGGAAAAATATGATTTTTATGTTATTTTCTTGATCTTTAATTAATCTTTTATGCAAATCTTGAATTGAATCTTTGATTTAGGCATTCTATGATGGTTTCTTGAATAAGATCTTGATGTTGTGTTAGATCATGAAAGCCGTGTATTTTAAGGTTTTAAAAGCATTGATTTTGTCTTGTTTTGGTACAAGTTTGATGATTTATTGGTTAAAGTGTTGTGTTATGATTTATTATTATGTTTATGTGATTAATTATTCTTAATTGTATTTGAGCAATTGAAGTGTAAGTTTTGGTATTTATGGGCAAGAATGTCGTGTGATGTTGAATGATAAAAATATGATTTTTATTTTGTTTTAAGCAATTTCTGTTGATGATTATTGGTTTATTAAGGAATAATGTCGTGTGGTACTATTTTGGGTTTAGAGTTTTGGGTCAAGTTAAGAAGAGCTAGAATTGAATAGAAGTGAAGTTGAGTCAATAAGAAATTGAATTGTGAAAATGAAATCAAGAACAGAACAGAATTGAATTGAAAACATGATTAACTATGAAGTGACCGCCTATCTAGTGGCACACGTGCCATGAACATAGGTTTAGTCGAAGCCACTGTCCTATCTTCGGATTCGGGATAGTTCTTGATCCCAGTGCTTGGGGAGTAGATCTTAGTGGTTAACCCGGCATGAGCAAGGAAAGTTGGGGGGAGTAGATCTTCGTGGTTGACCCCTTATGAGCATATGATTGGTCACAGATTAGCACCTGAACTGAATAGAACTGAAGAGTCAATAGGGGTGTCAAGAAGTCTAGAACGGAGTAAGTTAGTATAGAAGGTTGTGGTTATGAGGATTGTTATGATTGTTTTCCGCTGCGTACTTGATGATTATGTTTATATATGATTTCTTGATGTTTGGTTTTTCTGTTTGATTGACTTATTCCAATTACTATGTTTCTAACTGTGTTCTACTGATTAAGTAGAACAATCTAATTACTCACCACTGACTGTGGACCCCCAGCATTCTTTTCCAAGTACAGGTGGTGATTGAATTGAGTTACGCAAGGGCTGGGATTGTGAGCTAGCCAGCTTAGTAGTTGACCCTGATGTTTAGTTCTAGCTTATGTTTTACATTTTTAGTGAACTTTCCTTATTTTGTATTGTTATTAGACTTTGGGATTATTATTTATTTTGGATTCTTTAATAGTTTTAATGAATAATATGATTAAGTTTAGAGCTTCCGCTGCAGTTTATGGATTTGTTCTTAAAGGTTTTTAGAAGTTAAAGATCTGTAATGTTGTTTTCCTCCGAAAACAACGCTGCTAAATTACGGGCCATTACAAATTTACCACAGGAAGTTGTAATTGATGGGAAATAAATTCCCTTGTTGAATTCATGAGAAGTGTGATTGATGTGTTTGGTTAACACTTGCAACTATGGGAATTTGTATTTCCCATGGTTTATTAATAGGTAATAAATCCAAAAAAACTACTAACGTTGTTTTGGTCTAGTGGTGCCAGGGGCTAGACTTGGTAGGGAGAACCACGGTTCGATCCCCCACAAGCACGTTGGGAGGAGTTTAAAACCTTAACCCCGGAACGCGCTCCGAATCCGGATTAGCCCAAAAGGGTGAACCGGGTGGGTACACCAAAAAAAAAATTAATCCAAAAAAAAGTACCCACCAATCTATTCTACCAAAGAAAAAGCTTTCACCATCCACTATTACTACTCCCTCTGTCCCAAATTACTTGCTACAATTTTCTTATTTGGATGTCCCAAAATACTTGCTACATTTCCTTTTATAGTCTATGGGCCCCACATATATTTTACATTTTTACCCTTTTTTCATTTTTATCATCTTTAAGTCAATCAATTTCTTCCACTTAACTTTACTAATGGTGGGCCCACATGAAAATTGATTTGCATAAAAATTTGTTCCATAATGAAATGTAGCAAGTAAAATGAGACGGAGGGAGTAATTCACTATCACGTTATCAGTCATCATCATCATCACCAGTACCACCCTTCATTTTTTTGGTAGAAGGGTCAAAACATCACCACCATTCATTTCATCACAAGTTTACACCACCTCATATCCAACACTAATCAAAACATCTCCAACAACAAAGACCCATCTTTCTCTCTCCTCTTTCATCACACTTCACCTTCATCACTCTCTTCCTCTCATTTACAACCCCAAATCCGAGCACAAATTCAAATCATACCTTCAAACTAGAGAATCATTTGAGATCTCAAGCTCTCGAGGCTCACGAATCAATGTTCTTTGTTTATCTATTTTGATTTTTATCTTACCTTCGATGATGATGGTGATGAAGGTGGATGTTGATATTGACGGTGATAAAGATGGATGGTGATGGTGGTGATGACTGATGACAACGGTGAAGGTTGATAATGAATTGAATGTGACGAAGGTGGACAATGACGATGATGATAAAGTGGATTGTGATGATGGTGGATGGTGAATAAGGTAGATGATGATGATTAAGGTGAATGATGATGATGATAATTAAGTGGAAAATAAGCACGGGAATTTTGATTCACCTTGGGGAGGGTCGGTGAATCATTTCCTCCATATTGTGGGAATTTCCAATTCCCAAGAAATTTGATTTCCTACGCTTACTACGAAACAAACAAGACTTCAGTTCCTTAATTCCCAGGAACTCTAATTTCCCAGGAAATTTACCACCAACCAAACAATACCTTATGATTATAATATTGTAACTTGGATAATTCACTTTTAGGGGAGATACTGTTGAAATTTTTGTTGGAAAAATGGCTTTAAGGCCTTATTAAATTTCTATTTATGGCTTTATCTTGGGATTCTCATTTGATTGTTATAGAGTACAACTTATAACTCATGCTTTTTATGAGCATCTTAATGGAGATTTAACCTCCTTAAGTTGATGATGTTTATTATGGAGTGATAAATAATATTCCAAATTTAATAGTTAACGTTACGAATTTATTTGTAATGAATTTATCTATTACTGTGGTTTAATTTCTTGTGTAA